>PVIJ01001525.1:0-195113 GCA_004024925.1 Scalopus aquaticus | reverse complement strand
AAAGGTATGGAAGCAACCCAGATGTCCAAAAATAGATGATTGGATCCAGAAGATGTGGTACATATACACAATGGAATACTATTCAGCATGGAAAGAAGATAAACACATGCAATTTGCAGCGACAAGGATGGAATTAGAGGGGATCATACTCAGTGAAATAAGCCAGAAAGAAAGAGAAAAATATCGAATGGTTTCACTTATAACAGGACTATAGGGAGGCCCGGTGGGAGAGAGACAATCAGTGGGGGGTGGGGGGTGGAGGGAGGCGGTGGGAGGGAAGGAAAAGGGCACAAAATGGAATAGAAAAGAACACAAGGGACCATGAAGATGGATCACAGATGAATTGGTGGTGGGCTACCCAAGGGGAATACAAAATGTAAAAGACATAAATAACAATAAAAATATATATTTATAGAGTCAAAAAAAAATAAATCCTTTCCCCCAATTTCCTACCCATTATATACAAGAAAATCTCATGTACCCAGTATCCTTAAAAAAATTTTTTTTTTGAGGTAGCATTGCTTTACATCATTGTTTATATTTTGGAGGTATAGGATGACCCTTCCAGGTGTTATCATAGCACAACACCCCAAAGCATCCACAGTCCCATGTGTGTAATGTTCTTTTACTCAGAGTTCTTGTGATGGTACGTCCATGTTTCTATCTTTGCAGTTCAGCATTAAGTATTTAGTGAGTCTTTTAGGGAATAAAAAAGTACTTTGTGCCTTTAAGAATCTCACAAATGTATTATTAAGATTAACTGCACAGCAAACAGAACAATCCAAAAGAATTATGTGATCAAGAATTTAATTAAAGTCATAAACGGCTTTGTTAGCTTTTGCATTAACATGCTGTTTCGTACACAGAGACATGCTAATCAAAATACAAGGGCAGAAGACCAAAAAAAGACATAGCTGAACTACTAAAAAAAAATTTAGAAAAACATTTCATTGAATTTGAAATAGAACAGAAACACTAATTAACAGACATACTGGACTCTGTGTCTAGAAACAAATAATATAAGCAGAAATTTGGTGCCTGTGGACTGAGGAGGAGAAGTCTACATGACAGATAAGGAGCTAAAATTAGTCTTCCACTCTTAAAAACTGTCTGAAAAAACTTGCTGGCAACTATTGTCTGGTGCAGTATGCTTATGGATATAACTTCATTGCTAAAAATAAAAAAGTGTTATCCAATCTTGACAGGTTGAGACCCCAAGAACACATATCATAAAAACACTGTACCCTTAATAACACACCTACTTCTTTAAGTTGAAGGCTGAGGAACAGATTGATAAGGAGGGGTGAATATCTATAGAAAGATGAGATGCTCCCTACTCACAAGGTACCTACAGATCAATATTTCAAATATTTAAGTCTAATGATGTACAAATCAACGGTGGGAAACAGTATAGAATGCCTTAAATCCTTTCATCTATTCTTTCCTAACTTTCCTCTCACTACTTCTATAGTTACTACTATCCCAGTTACCCTTGCAGTTCTCAAAGGCTATGCCACAGAGCCCCAGAAAAAGGAGATTAAAGCAGAGCTTCCGGGTCAGGATATTTTTTCCTGAATAAAAAGACAATGCCTCACTTGAAAAACTCTTTATCACCCTTTTTTTGTCATCTGGAATGCATGCTGGAGGCACACCCATCTTGTGAAAAGGACAAAAGATTTTGGAGTACAGAGACCAAATGAAGCTGGATCTTTGATACCATTCTTGAATAGCTGTGCAACTCTGCTCTAGCTAACTTGAAGCATCTTTTCATGTGAAACATAACAAGATATACAATTGCCAGAACATACGGTAAGAGTATTTTTAGTTTTGTAAGAAACTACCAAATTATCTCCTAAAGTATCCTCACTGGCATTTTCTGTCCTCACCAGCAATACATGAGTGCTCTTCTTGCTCCACATCTTTGCCGACATTTGATGTTGTAAGTATTTTGGAGTTTAGTCAGTCTAATAGTTACATAGTGGTATCACATTGTTTTAATTTGCATTTCTCTGATATTTATTTTTCATCTTTACATGTAAAGAAAATATAATATAAAGAAGATGAAATGTCTGTTCAGGTCTTCTGCCCATTTTTTAAACCATTTTTTCATATTAGTAAGTTTTTTTCTAATGTATTTTTTTAATTGCAGTAACATTGGTTTACAGACACAAATGGGCAAATGGGTTGTTGAACAATAATTTAGACAGAGTAGACTATCAAATTGAAAGACAAATCTGAGCAAATCATGCAGAGTTAGAAATCATGTAAGTGCCACTAAAATGTGTGGGACAAAGAATGAGAAATGCAAACAAATGACTAATAAGGAGAGAGCTGAGGAAATGAGCAAGAAGTGAATCTCAAGCTAATAGTGGCTAAGAATTTTCTAGAATTAAAAAAAGACATACAATACTCATCTCAAGTCACTGTGGCAAACCATTGTGTCAAAGACAAAGAAAATATATTAAAAGATACAGAAGCCAAAAGTTAGATTTTTCTATCAATGAATGAGTTCTATTATTAGACGATAGAAACCTTCTCATCAGCACTACAATTCGTTACAAAGGTAACGAAATAATGTCTTTGAAGGGATGAGGAATATCATCTTTGAGAATAGAACTCTATATTTAACAAAACAATCATTCAAGAGTTGGGTAAAATAAAAATATGTTTTACATGTAGAAAATTTATTAGGCATATAACAGAAAGATTTACCATGGGCCATAATGCAGCAATGAGAAATTGAACCTAGAATGAAAGCAGAGGAAATGGAAAGGAAATGAAAGAAAAAATGGAAACAAGGGACAATGGTAAGGAATGAAATAGGTATTGACTGCAAACAATGACTGTTTATTTTGAGGGGAAAAGAGGTGAGTGAGGAATGTTAAAAATCTAGTGGAAATATTCTTCTCCAAATGAATATTTTATTTTTCTAACATTGTTTATTAAGTAATTTTCCTGATAGAACTTAAATGTCATCTTTATCATTTAATAATTCCTATATAAATGATTTATATTGGACTTCTTACTATCTTCCCGGTGAGCTATTTGTCTTTTGGCAAGCCAGAATCATGTTATTTTGATTATAGTAGTTCTATAATACATGAACAATCTGTACAAGAAATTTCACCCTTTGGGAAATTTTTCCAAAAATTTTATGGTCACTTTTATTATTCATGCTCTAAACCAGGAGTCAGCATACACTCTATAAAAAGTCAGGTAATAAATACTTTAGACTTTGAGAGCATATAGTTTCTCTCATAAATATTTCAACTCTATCATTGTAACATAAGTGACATCATAAACAGTATATATATGAATGAAGTGGATATGACCAGCTGGTGGGCAGCTGTTTGCCAATCCCTGCCCTAAATCATTTCTTCCAATTTGATTGCAATACTAACCTGGCTTTGCCGCATTCCTTCTGCTTTCTGCCTTCAAGTTTTGTCATTTTAGTTGTCTAAAGGTCAGTTTTCCATGTGGTCTTGGATATTTCACCACAGTAATACCATCACATCTCTTTGGATATCTGTGTTTGGGATTTACTTTATTCAGGACAGGGACAATCCCACCACTGATTTTATGACTCCACAACTTTAATAGAGAATTTTATACAAAGAAAACTCAATGAACACAGACAGAAGAGAGGGAAAAAGGGGAAGTGGGGGGAGGGAGGGAGAAAGAGAGAGAGAAAAATCTGGAATCTATTCCAACCCTCTAACTTGACACTATGAAACATACTTTCTCTTATTTATAAAATAAGTTGATGACAAAAATGGAGACATTCTTACAATACAGAAAAATAAGGGCTGGCTTGAAATTAGCACAGGAACTCCAAAGGACTTTCTGATTGGCAGGTGGAGGCTGAAGAGAAAATCAGAAGTGAGCAAAAGGTCTAAAGGATGAGCAGAAATTTCCCAGACAAAGGGAAAAAGAAGAAAGAATGCTTAAGAGAGAAGGAAAGACACACATAAAAGCTTAAAGGTGAGAGAGTGCATAGTTGACCTGCAATTGCTCAGAGGGACTGGAGCTGGGGGTGAGAGGATGGAGAAGGAAACAGAAGATACACAAAAAATTAGACTCAAGTAAAGCAAAGAGGAGAAAACTCCTTTATTCTAATAGAGATTTCCCAGGCCGGGCAAGTGAAACTCTGAATGAAGTAAAGAGAAGGGGTGCATCAAGCAAAGAAAGACACTAGAATCTTTGGGAAAATTGTGATTAACCTGAAGCAGGACAATGGGGTGAAGCATTGATGTATGGGGCCAGAGAAAGAACAGTCAGTCGGCCAGTTGAGAACATCTGCTTACAACTGTAATGGGAACAAAGGGAGGAGGAACACACACACACACCCAGGAGCTCGCCTGCCAAACCATCATCAGTGTGGGATTCTCTTGTTCTTGCTCGTACTTTCCTGATCAAACACACAGCAGCAACACCATGTGCTCTCTGGGGCAGAGCAAGGTTTCAGCAATTGTGGGGCGGGGGATGAATGGGAACATCTGCTTTGTGAAGACACTTGAAAAGTAATCTCTAATCGCTTAGGGAAAACATCTGGTTTGCACATCCCAGACCACCAGTGGCGTGGTAAGTGGAGAAAGATTGGGGGAACTGAGGAGGAAGGAGGCAGAGTGGATGCAGAGAGTGAGCTGTATGCTAGAGAGGAACGATCTGGGCTCCAGGGGAGGGGTGTGATTCTTCTGGAGAGACCAGTCACTCGGGGACTTGCATGCAAGGACCACAGGCAGATGGAATATTCACCCACTGGGCTCTATTGGTCCTTGGCACTTGGAGAACTAGCCTGAACCTTCAGTCTTGAGAATGCTGAAATACCACATGGTGAAGACTACCCTGAGAAAAAAGAATAACAATTAAAAAAAAAAACAAACCACTATTAGGTGTGTGTGGACAGGAAAGTAACCAGAACAATTTCTGAGATGACTAGACCCAGCTCTTTGAATATTGCATGTTCCTCACACATTAGCCTCCCTCTGCCTCTCCAGTCAATACATTAATTTGGGATATTCAACTTGAAATACTTAAGGTGGATTAGAACAACACAGGTTCTCTTCAATGTGTCTACCAATAACTATATTACTGAATTTCTTTTTTATTGAGTTTTCTTTTATTGAGTGCTTATTGCATTTCCTTTATTAAGTTGTTGGGTTTTTTGTTTGTTTGTTTGTTTGTTTTTTAGGACTGAGCAAGTCTCAAAGCCAATAAAGAGAATTAACTTTCAGTTACTAGGAATTGTATAGGATTTTTCAACTTTCAAAATTAGGATTAGGTTTTCTGACTTTAATGCATTATTCTTTCTACAAGTCCTTTTTTTTTACTATGTGAAAGGGGGAAAAAAAGGAAAAGGAAAAGTCTTTTCTTTTTTGGAAGGTAAAATGGCCAACCAGGGAGTAGTTAGAGAAATATTGCAAGCTAAGTCTGGAACAAAGTGTTGCTTCAAACTACACGATCATTCAACTCTGGAAAAATAGATCAGTGGAGAGAATAGAAGAGGGAAAAGGCTCTTCTTGGGGAAAGGAACCTGCTTAAAGGAGACAGGACCGGTCTTTCCCTCCATGATAGAGCTCTAGATCACACACTTCTCTATACTCTCGTGTCTCCTTTCGGGAGCTCCAAGGTGAAATAACAGGGCACCCGTATGCACCTGGGGCTGTTGTCCTTATAGAAAGTATAGGTTACAAAAGAAAACCCTGGTCAGTGGAAAGCATAGACGTAGTTTTGTGGTATTGTGTGACCACTGGGTCAAGGGCCCATCTTGTATTCTTTTTCTCCCCAGGTTATTGAGCAATAATGATAAATATAATGACAAATAGCATTGTGTAAGTTTAAGGCATACAATGTGTTGATATGGTTCATTTATAAATTGCAAATACCACCACTGTGTTAGCTCACCTCTATCTCAATATAGTGTGTGTGTGTGTGTGTGTGTGTGTGTGTGTGTGTGTGTGTGTAGAATATTTAAGATCTACTTTCTTAACAACATTCAAATATATGCTACTGTAGGCTCCCATTATAACAATTATTAGCCATAATCACTAAGTTGTTCATTAGATTCCCTAAACTTGGTCATCTTATAACTGGGACTTTGTGTTCTTTGAGTGACATCTCATTTCCCCCACCCCTACCCCTTGTTTAGCACCCTCTACTCTGTTTCTCTGAGTTTGTCTATTTCTTTACATCTTCATAACAATTTTTGTAGGCGGGTATTATCTCCCTCATTTTATGGAAGAGGACACTGAAATCTGAAAAGGGCACACATTTGTGAGTAGAAATAGAAAGCTGGAAGAGATTTAACATCCTCATGTCACAGATGCCCTGCACAATGAAAGTTCATAACAGGTCAGCCCTGGCGGAGTTCACTGCCTGTGGCTTATTATCATAAATGAATCACATCACCTCATGTTATCCACATGTTACCCTGTTTCTCTACCCAACATTTTACATTTGACAAATAAGGTTAAAATGAACCAACAAAGGGCAGCAGAAGCAAACAAATCCAAAAGGGTAGTGAGGGATGCATCTGAACCTGATTAGACATTGCTCTATTCATTGCAGCTGGTGCTACAGATAATGGGGATTGGAGGAATCTAGAATCAGAACCATCATTTGGAGGAGTGAGGGAGGATTGGAGAACATGCTGGGAAGGAGTTCAATTCCACATGCAGAACAGCACCCTGAAGGCACAGCAACAGCAGTAGGTGATGGGTCAGTAAAGCTATGGGCATCAGAGAGGTCCAGGGCAAAGCACAGCATGTCCTGACCCATGGAAGGAACATATTGAAAGGGAATGTTGGGAACAGGCAAACATGCATAATTGAACTTGCTTGACTAAAGGATGGGACTTTTGCCTAGGCATGCACAGCTTCAAAGGGGACATATTTGGAGCAGGAAAGGAGGAGAATTAGCACAGAGCAGTCTATGCCAAGAAAGCCAGGAACACAGGCAGAGGCAGCTGGCACCTGGAGAGCAGAGGCCCACCCACTAGAGACAATGATTCCAATACTTGGGAGGCGACTGGCAACAAGTGAGGCCTGCAGCATGACTAGGGCAGCAAGGGAGAGACTCACCCATGGAACAAGATAGGAATTTGATTCCCAGGAGGAGAGTATGATCCTGGTTTTTCTCCTGAATGTAACCCATTCTTTCAGACTCATCTTGGTGAAATCTGGATATTTGGGGATTGATTCCTGGACAAACAAACAAAGTGCCCAAGGACAGATGAGTGGATTAGGAAGATAAGATAAATATACACAGTGGAATATTACTTAACTCTAAAAAGATGAATTTTTGCCATTTGTGAAAAGATGAATGGAACTGAAGTAGATTATGGTAAATGAAATACGTCAGAAAGAGAAACACAATACCAGATGTGTCACTTATATATGTATTTGTCTTTCTCAGTAACACTCCAAAAACCTTCCTCAATTTACCCAATTTCTTTAATCCTTTTAGAACTCTAACAAAACTATGCTTGCTCAGGGCATACAATCTCCTCCTCCAAGACAGATATTTCTGTGGCCTCTCATAGATTCCTGAGGGATGCCTTCTCAAGAGCAATAAAATGGTCTTTTAATAGGTATCAGATCTGTAACACTGGTCAACAAATTTTTACAAAAGTCATATCACTGAAATAAAATTAGTCATTTCCTATCAATTTGTATTTGCTCAACATGAATATGACAGTCAAATTCTAATTTTGGCTCTAGTTTTTTTTGTAATCTGCAATGAATTGATGTTTACATCATGAAATGCATGCCAATCACTCGTCAACAAATTTTTACAAAAGTCATGTTGCTGAAATAAAATCAGTCATTTCCTATCAATTTGTATGTGCTCAACATGAATATCACAGTAAAATTCTAATTTTGACTCTAGTTTTTTTGGAATCTGCAATAAGTGGATGTTTACATCACAAAATGCATGCCAATAGTAATAGGTCTATGGTTAATACCTGTAAAAAATCAAGTCATAGACTACTTCTTAGATTTCTTCGCTTGTCTCTTGTACAGCTGTTCAGGAGCATCTCTGGGGAGTGTCCAGCAGTAGTCAGTTAGCATTGTAGTGGACCATTTTCCCTGGCATCTTTGTTCCATTGATGAGATACCTTGATGAAAACATTCGCCATGTTCATCCATCACTAACCATACCACAGTTTTCAGGGAAGAAATCCAGATGAGAATGAAGGAAGCGGATCTTTAGAGACATTGCAGCCAAGTTTCTGATATTGCATCAGCATGTTCTACGAGTTCCTTGTAGTTTTCTGCCCTAACATTCCCAAGAAAGTTTGTAGACACTAGGCGAGAAGCATTCCATGCTTGTTATGCATCACCCTGCAGCAAGTTGTTGAACCCATCATCTCAATGCAGACGGAATGTTTGGGTAGACTATTCTGGACTTCTTTTGCTTCATTATTCTGTTGGAAAGAGGAGGAACCAAGTAGAAGTAACAGTCTTTTATGTGGTTGCTTGGCTCTCTTCACACCATGGGGACTGCAAATGGCATTGATGGTCGTTTGCCATTTAACCACTGTGAAAGCTGTGTTGTACATGTAGCACAGCATATATGTGGGGCCCAAGGCTTGTCTTGGTCACCAACCTTCCATGCAAAGTCAAGATGATAAGCCTTCTTCACTTGAGAAGTGATACTTTTCTTCTGGTTGGCAAATGTCACTTCCCCACAAATAGAGCAGAAATTGTCCATGCTATTAACGTACTTTCGAGGCATTACTGTTATATTATGCTTAAATGGATAAAATAATAGCGGTTCTATGGAGCAGTAGCTTAAACTGTCTCACACAAAGTCTGAAATATTTTCAATGCTCAACCTTTTCGACAGGACTTTATAGAGTGCACTGCTGACGTCTGTTTACTTCAGGAGCTGCCTGGCAGTAATATTGCATTGCATCAGAAAATGATGCAATCAACTCTGGATGATGTGTGCATGATGGTATTATGCAATACGATGCAGTATTACATCATTCTAGGCTGATTTAGGATGTTGTTGCAGTCCTACTGGATAAATTGACACGGTGAACATATAAAATGAATTATATGAAATATCTTCAAAATAAGAGCTAATAAATTTTTTTCAGTGTTATATTCATGTTCAGCACACCAACATACTACAGATTAGGGCCTTTTTAAGTCAGTAATGATCTCACTGTTGACCAGTGTAATCCATCAGTCACTTTGCTCAGAGTATTTAACTGGTGGCAGCTACCACCCAAACTGTCTTGTTTTCACAATTTATTCCCAGTCCTCACTAATGCTTCGTGTGTATGTGCACATGTGTATATGAGTGAGTGTTTTAATTGTCATTTGATGATGCCATTAAAATTCTTTCAAAGTCAAAACACAAAGATGAACTTTGTGTACTCTAATATTTCAATAAATGCTGAAGAGTTAATTACTCACCACCCCCAAAAACACACAAAAAAATAAACAAACAAAAAGATGACTTGTTGTTTTAGTTTTAAAGGGGTTCTAAGTTTTGACTGGTCTATCCTGCTTCTTATCTAATGTGGCATTTACAAGGCACCTAGTATTCTGGTACCCCAAGCACTCAGAAAAAACTATTATATTCCTCCTCTTTCTTGCCAAAGAAACTGTGTATCTACTACTAGTTTGGCAAGAGACAAACCCCGCAATGGACTCTACATGCAGGCATAGACTTACATACTATTTCTGAACCTCATTTTCAAAGGAGCTCCCACAGACATGGCAAAAACACATGATGTGAACAAAGCTGATAATGAAATGAAACCAACTTTTCACCTCCTATCAAATTCCATTATTAGAGTTGATATCAACACTTGCTATTCCTATCAATCAGAAAGTTATTCTAAGATTCATCAACTCTTTAAAAGCATATTTATGGGCACCTTGTTTATTTATAGACATTGTTTTTAATACTGTTGCTTTAGAGTAAAGTTTGAAGAGAGGTAACATGATACCTCCATTTCTTTCCTTTTTTCCTAGGGTTGCTTTTGCAATTCAAAGTCTTTTGTGGTTTTTATGAATTTCAATATTTATGTTAAGTTTCATTGAAAAGTATTTCTGGGATTTTGATGGGGATTACATTAAATTTGTATATCATTTTAAGCAAGATAATAATTTTGATTATATTTATTTTCCACATCCATCCACAGTATTCATGCATAATCTTTCACAATATGCTTAGCATTGACCTGATTTCAAAGTCTTACAACTAAATAGCTCTCTTTACTCTTCTATTTTATGCTCTAATCATTAAATGATTTACATTTACATAAATTGAAAATCCCATTGAAAAATGTCAGACATGTTTTTTTCTTTTTGACAGACTTTTAAAGAATTTAAAGATGAGAAATAAATCTTATATTTATCCAATTATCTACTATTTCTGTTGCACTTTCTTCATCCCTGAAATTTCAAGCTTCAGGTATAATTTTCCTTCAGCCTGAAGAACTTCCTTTAGAACTTACTGTAAATTAGATCTGCTGATAACAAAGTCGCTCATTTTCCCCTAATTTGAGAAACCTTTATTTTGTTTTCATTCCTGAAGGGTATTTTGGCTGGATATCAAATTATGGATTGTAGTTCTTTTCTTTCAGCACATTAAAAGTATTCTTTCTACTCTTTCTATTCTGATTTCTGATGAAAATTTCACAGTTACTTAAATTGTTCTCCTAAACTTTATATTTTAAATCCACTGAATTTTGAGATGCTTTGTTACACAAGAATAGATAACTAGGGGTCTCCCTGGTGGCCTAGGGGTTAAGTCTCAACACTATTACCGCCATGGCCTGAGTTCAATCCCCGGCCACATATGGCGCAGCAGGCCTCTCCTGTATCTCCCGCTGCTCCCCTCAGCAGTGTATTTCAGTAAATCCACCTGTTCTACTCCCCACTCTGTCTCTATTGAATCCTCTCACCCCCTGTACCTCTGGCTGGCACCCAGTTCTTCTTCACATAAATAAATCTTTAAAAAAAAAAAGAGTATTAAACTAAAGAACTAACTAAAAATATCTCCAAGTTGAAATTCTGATCTCACTGAAATGCACTTAGTTCTTAAAAGCCATTCACTCTTTCTTCTGAAATTTTTGCATGTTGTTTCCTCTTCATGGGACCCACATACTTACACATGTGCACATGCACGCACACATGCATGCACGCATGCACACACACACACACACACACACTCCATTGTACTATCCCAAATGTGCCATATTAACCCCTCATCTTTCGGTTAACTGAAAAACTTCAATTTTCTTGAACTCCCTGCTCTATAACTCTAAATCAAGGGTTCCTATTACACATCATAACAACACAAACTGCACTTTTCATATCATAGCTTTTAAGGATATGAAACATGTATTGAGCACTTACTACATACAAGGTCTTTTTCTAAATGCTTTACATGAATCTATGAAACAACCCTGTTATTGCCTCTATTTTCCCTCTAAGAAACCTGAGGAACAAAATGATTAATTTATATTACTCTGTCAATAATCACAGAATAGTATTAATTAGTGGCTGAGCCAGAATTTGACCCAGACTGTGTGACTTTAGAGTTATGAACTTAGCCACTATTTTGTTAAGCTTCTGCTAACTTACCCCCACTGTATTATAATAACCTCTATATAGTTCTATTTAGCAAACAAGAGTCTACACTTTGTAAAAATACAAGAAGCTTGTTTATTTATTACTATTTTGCTTATTTTTTTAATATTCTTAATGCTTAGTCTAATCCATGGTACATAGATGGCATCGATAAACAATTATTGATTGCATGGCATTAAATTTTATTTCTTATGCTGTGTGTGTGTTGCACCTATACTATGAGATTTTAGAGGTCAGGAACCTTCCTTTTCCACCTATTTATCTCTAGACAGAAAATAGAAATAGGTTAGATTTTCAGTAAGTCTCAATAAATATTTTATGAATGTGTGATTGTTGAGTAAAGGTAAAATATGTAGTGCAGAAGGTTTACATATCCCATGGATCAAGAAAAGGTGCAGAGATCCTATTTAAAGAAGACAGGAACTCAAAATCAGTGAAACATACACACAAAAAAACACCAGAAAATAAGGACCAGGACTTCTGGGGTCACGTCGCTATCAAATGTTATAAAATGCACTAGTAATCCAAAAGTGAGAAATATAGTAAGAAAATAACATTTTTGGCAATTAAATTATCACATTGAAATTAATAATATACAATCATATAACAAAAGCATAGTGAAATAGCATTAGCTTTATCATGCTTGTGAAGATTAAGATGATATATTTGTATCAGCAGTCATTAAAAATATTTATACAATGGCGATTCTATTCTCTTTTGTAGGAACTGTTGTTAAATAAATAATTAGAAATATGGGAAAAAAATTAGGTCCTGTTAGTTAATTTGACAACAGAAGTCAGAACCAACCAAAATTATATAGCCTTTATATTTTTGTTTAGAAATACATGGAGGCATGTTTACCATATATTTGCAAAAAAAAAAAAAAAAAAGCCTGAGAGAAAATATTGCATAATGGCAATAGTGATTAACTCTCGGTGATGGAATTATGAGTGATTTGAATTTTCATTTTTATACTTCCTTGTATTTTTCAATTTTTCAACCATTGGCATGTATTTTTCTTTAATCAGATGAAAACAATAAACGTTACCGAAAAACTGCAAACTAAGTTTGCAGCTGACCACAAGGCCCATCATAAATAAACAAGCTGGAGTGAGCCATTTCAAGAAAACAGACATAATAACTGACAGGGTGGTGGGAAAGCATGCAAGCCAAAGGCCCTTCTCCTTCAGTAAAGTAAAGATTATGTTGCTAAAGACACCCTGGGAAAGCAGAGTGAGCACCAAGGAACACACAGATCCAAGAGTAGTTGGAAGGAGAACATATAGGTTTACATCTGCCTATTAAATATGCGTTGGAGGAAACTTTAAAGCAAATAAATCCCAGTTCCCCGGTAGTCTAAGTGAACTGCCAATCCACAGCCAGAGCCAATTCAAGCTTTGGATCCTTGATTTGAACGCGCTTAGTGAGAAGGGAATTGGAGACGAAAAACTTAATTCATAGGCCACACCTTTTCATGTGCACTTTGCTTGGCAAATTCACACGGAGGGACTGCTTGGGTGATAGTTTCAGGCTGTTCACCTCCATCCCAATGCCCTGATTGTCACCAGACATTTAGAAGATGATGCAGGAGTTCTCTCTAGCTCTCTCTGTCTTTGCCTTTAAATTGCCCTGCAGGAAAGTAACAATTCCATACATCAAAGTTCCATGCATTAAGAAATATCAGGATTTCATTTTGTCTTAAGTATGGAAATCTGGACTATGCTGTGGACATACTTCTTTGCAGTTATATTGTAAGAACAATATCAACATTTCAGATACTTAGACACTAGATATTTAGACCTCTTCACTGTCCCTTGGTGCCAAATATGTTTCTGGGCAATACTTTAACCAAATGTTAGATAGTCAATTAATATTGGTTAATAGATTGACTGATTGATATTGTTCCATTCTTCACAGATAAGATAGCAAATGCATTTATTACATTGGAGTTTCCATTCCTCCTCCAACACCATCAGTGGACATAAAAGTCCATTTACAGTGCTTTCTTTGAAATGCAGACTTCATTCAGTGATTTCGTTCAGTTCCCAAAACAGTGTTTCAAGTAGCTGCTACCAATGTATTGGCACACAAACCAGCCATTCTTTAAGATAAAGTCTAACCTTCTTAGACCTAACAATCTGACCAATATCTCCCATCACAGGACCATATGCCTCCTGCCTACCTGTCCATACCCGAGCAATCACCACACTTCTTTGCTTCTCAGCCCCCAAGCTAAATCAGTCCTTCTGTTCTATACTTGGCAGCTTGTTTTTATTTCTATTGTACCTTGTAGTCTTAGTCTTACCTATAATAACACTATTCTTTGAGAATATCTAGTTAAAAAAAGAATAGTTAAAAAGTGGATAATAACCAAAAGCTGTTATTTTAAGCTAACAAGTCTTTTCTCATGCATTTGCAGTTCATAAATTACATCAAAAATGACATATCTTTTAAAGAAAAGCAATCGGATTTGCAATGATAAACATTCTCTCTAGGGGTGTTTCTGGGTAGTAAAATATTTAAGAGTTAAATGCATCAATGTCTTTCAGAGATCGCTAACATCCAAAGACTTTGAAGACAATAAAACAGTCTAAATCATAAACTTAGACTGAACAAAATCTCAATTTTCTTTAATGATGCAGAAGTCACTTCTTCATGTCTAAAAAATACTCTAGGCCATCATTTTCCATCAATTGCTCTTCCCAGCAATAATTGTTAATAAAAGTTTCTGGTAGTTATACACCAAATTAATGAACTGTTTCTGCCTTTGGAACGCGAGTGTACACAAACGTTGCCAGCCCCAGACTGAATGAAGTATTTCTTGATTCTACTGCTTTTAGAGTTTCCCCAGTGGAGTAATTCAAAATCTAATTGCATATGGGGAAACGTCAGTTGGTTTCCAACATGGCCAGTTACTACACCCACCTCCAGCTAAAAAGATGCCATTTACATTGCATTAACTGACTGACGATTCACATTGCTTAGCAACTCCAGCATCTGCTTTTTGTGATTATGTGTGATTTTAAGTCACTGAACTTCTATCTTGTATTGTTCCTTTATTTTCTTAATTTTAAATTCTTTATCATTGCTATTAAAATTATCATCATAAAAGACAATAAATCATAATTTAATAGGATAATTATAGTATAGACCTCATAATATTATTGCAAGGGTTATAAGTATAGAAAACAGTTGTCAGATAATAGCTGCTCAGATAGAATGCAACTATTATATTATTGTGATGTTTATTATCTGCCCAACATTGCGTAAAACTTTTCACCAAAAATCTTCCCAGGAAGTCTACCTTATTCATTTAATTTATTTAGGCTTTACTTTGCATGCCTACTATGCTCAGGTCTTTGAATCAGGCATCATAAAAATAAAGATAAAAGAGATTTGGTATGGAGGGACAAGATTAGATATTCCAGGTTTAGGGAAGACTTAGAAATGACACCTTTTGGGCCTCCCTAGTGGTGCAGGGGTAAAAGTCTCAGCACTATCAAGCTACTACCAGCCATTGAGGCATGAGTTCGAACCCCCTCCAGGGAGCTAACCTAGGTGGTGCAGCAGACTTCTCCTGCCTCGCCCACTGCTCCCCTCAGCAGTGTATTTCAGTAGATCCTCCTGTTTTGCTCCCCACTCTGTCTCTGGCGAATCCTCTCACCATCACTCCCCACCACATCTCTGACCTATACCCCAGTTCTTCTATGCATAAATAAATAAAAAAAAATCTTAAAAAAAAAAAAAGAAATAACACCTGTCTAGGATCACCTGGGTAAGACAGGGGACAAAAGGATGTTCTAGAGAAGGATGATGAACGTTTTCTGGGAAAAGGAAATTTTTGATAAAAAGACCACTTAAAAACAGAGATGTAAGAAAGAGTATGATTGTCTGGAGAGGATGGGACTTCAGATGGTTTGGAATTGCTGAATATAAAGTACAAAGTAAGGAGTGGTAAGAAATAATGCAGGAGTAGGAAGCAGGGGCTAGAGCACAGATGAACTTAAACTCTGAAGACTGGAAAGCAGACACCTGAATAGAGAAGTCGCGCCTCCCATCCATCATTGTCAGAATTCCCCTTTCCTTTAGTAGAGTTTTCAGCAAGATGTAAGGTTGAATCATGACATTACTCAAGGCAAGGGAATTAGAAAACAGTTTGCTCCTGAGCTAATAAGAGCTAGCAGTAAGTGTTTGGGAGTGGATTAAATTTGGGTTAAAACTGTTGAGGGTGGAGGGTTCCAGAAATGTTCATTTGAACTTTCTGCAATTAAACCCAAAAGTTGGTCAAACTAATAGGTCTGTGTAGGTCACGAATTTCTAGATCTTTGAAGAAGTCCAAAAGAGATTTCCTGCTTCATGGGAACTGTGTGAAAGCCTGACCTTACTCTGCCCTTCTCAGTTGCACTCAGACCCATCAGCCTCTCCCCTGGGAGTAGGACATGGTCAGTGGAAAGCCAGGACTCTCGTTTACAACCAACAAGGGTGTTAAGCTCACAGGTGCCTCCCAGGTCTGTGACCCATGGCTTACAGCCTTGTATTCCAAGAAGTTCAGTATTCTACAGTCCAGCCAGCACTGGACCTAAATATCCCAAGATCAGCAAATAAATCCTGTACTGTGGCCAAAGCAACAGCAGCTGCTTCTGAGAATATAATGGGGTAAAGAAGGGACACAGAATGCTTTGCTAAATTCTTTCTACAGGAAACTAGGATAAAAATGAATTGTAACTCCAGTGCTGGGTTTTTTATGGTTAATAGCCCTTAGCAAAATTTATATACATCCTGTGTTTATGCAAAATAACATGGAGAAATGATCTAGATGATTTCAGATCAAAGAAATTTTGACACATATTCATCTAAAATATTGAGATAGAAGGGAACATATTCATTTTTTGAAATATCTAACATTATCCACTTCACTCAACTGTATAGACATGGTTCTAAGTTATAATCATCCAAGAAATGCCGATCTGAGAAAAAAGCTTGACATTTAAGGGGAGGAATGGGCCTTCTTGAAGTAGGCTAAGATTTTTTTTTTTAAACAGCTTCATAAAAATCATCAGGAAAGGATGATATGAAATATTTTTAACTTTACTGTCATTCTTGACTATTTACAGATCCCTCTCCCATCTCATGAAGATTGCTCCCTCGAATTCAAAGCAGTCTACCTGAATGATCACATTTAAATCGTACTTAATCTGGAAGAATGTGAGCAATACACTGACAAGGCCATCAATAATGATTCTGGTCACTTGGGCCTCGAGGAAGAAAGTCATCCAAAATTGAACAAAGGGGCAGTCTTTGAAAGTGGCCTTAAAGACAGTCCCTGTGTGCTGAGGATCTCACAAGCATTTCTCTAGAAGAAGCCAAAGCCACAAATGGATTTGAATTTTCAACGAATAGATAATGCAACAACTGAGGAACATCATCTAAAGGACTTACAGATAGGATGAAAGCCAGGACATTAACCATTATCCTCCTCCTTCCCAGGGTCCCAGGTCATCCATCCATCCTGACATCTAATAATACTTCAAAGCATCAGGAACAGGCATCATCAGACATGGAGGCAGAGGTTGGGGGATTTGGGGTAACAAGATGGTCCAAATAATCTGTTCTCTTCTATACTTCAGCTACCCCGATCATACACTCACACATCCATACACAGACATACACAGCAGCATTCTTTTGAAGTTTGTTAATAGAGTAGATGTTTGTTAATAGCTGTTTAACACTCTCTCTCTATTTTTTTATATCATCCACAATCTACAGGGACGGTGAGATTGGGCTTTCATTGGCTGGGCAGCTGTGCAGGTGTCTTCACACCAAATCCCAAGGCTAACGAAATTAACTGATCTTCAGTTTGTTTCCTTTGGTTAATTTCTCCAACCATGGGGAAGTTCCTGTAATGCAGATACTGAGATCTACCCTTTGCTTGTCTCCTCCATAGCAAGCTACTGGTTACTGAGTAGGTTTGGTGAAAATTATACGTGATTTGATAGGTACCCATAGAAACATGGTTGTTTATGACATGACCTGATCATACAAATTAATTTAGAAAGACAAAGGGTTTAATAATGTGGGCATTTGGAGGGTAATGACATAACTTCAGGGAAAAAAGCAATTGGCTAGAGTCGCTGTCATTCTGAGTCCTGCCTAACATGGCTCACACCATATTCCTCGGTCATTTCAGAAAGACCTAGAGCTCAGAGTTCGACTTCTAAGAAATGAGTACAGGGGCCTCTCAGTTCTAAAGAGCCAATTTGTATTTTCTATCTGTCAATTTTGGCATATCTTATTATGAGAACACCAGTTCTGAAATCCCCAAGGAGACCCAGAAGATCACCAAGCTGATCGACAAGGCAGAGTTGGCCTTGGTACACATAAGGGGATACATCCCTGGGAATTTTGCAAAACTTGAATATATGGGGTAAGCAACTCTTGTGATTTCAAAGAGGCCAAAGGAAACAAATGAGGCTTTGTTTGGGGTTATATAAAATGAGACCATGTCAGAGACATAAATCACTGGGGATAACATTTCAAATCCAAGGTAAACCATAACTAAATGTTCTCTGTCTGGACAGCTTGCCCTCCAGGAGATCTGAATTTATCCAAGGTCAAATGGAGACCAAGGTCAGAGGCAGGATCTGGAATAGAAATTTTTATTCCCAATTTGCAGACTACAACTCCAAACTCAGGCTGAGGATTACACCCAAGGCTCAAACAACTTTTGTATCAGAAATATGTAAGCCTTGAATAAAGTGTAACAAATTCATTGAAATCATAGAAATTCTTTGTTTGAACAACTGGCCTATAGGAATTGATGGGCTGAACAGATAAAAATAGACAAAATCATGCATGTGACATGCCTGACACCTTCCCAGGTACCTGAGGGGGATTCCTAAGGAATAGGCAAGCCACCTATTTAAGAGACTATGAGGTCTTGATATGAAGCAAGAAGACTGAATGTAATAAAATTATAATGAAGTTCTGAGTAACTGACAGAGAATTAGACCTAATGCTGTGGTTAGACACTTTATAGATATTGCCCAAAGCCAGAAATGACAAATGCTACCAAAGAATAAGTAGAATTCTATTTTTAAAAGACCTGGAAACTGTCCATATCAAATGAAACTTGCAGATCTTAACATAGCCTATCTCGATAGTCACAGGACTCTCTCAGAAAAATCTGTCTCCTTAAAAGCCATTGCTAAAGAGGAGAAAGAAGGGGAATGGAGCCTCTACCTCTTTCGCAAAGAAAAGAAGTTTAGAGATAGTGGGACTAGTAAAAATGCAGAGTCTGTCTGAGTAAAAAGGAGATGAAGGGAGACACTTTACAGATTGAATATAACTGATTATTTATTTTACTCCTTAAATGTGGACTATCCATAAAAGCAGCCTTTACCAGACTGTGTTCTGAAAAACTGTCATTTTATGGTCACATGAGTTTGAGAAATTCTGAATGCAATATTCAGCTAATAGCTCACAATATACAATCAGCACATTAAAGGCACTGAGAAGTCCTGCAATATAGAGACCTGTTTCACTTAAACAACATTTGAATTGACAGAAATGAAACTGGGATTTGAACCTGATTCTGCTCTTTAATCACTGTACTATCCAGTCACTGTAATTACTATTATTAATTCACTGTACTATAAATATTTTCCTTTTTATTTAGAAAAATATAAATAATACATAAAAAGGATAAATAATACATAACTCCATGTTCCAAATACCAGAAATTAACAAATGTAGCATTTTATCATGTTAATTTCTTATTTTTACATAAAAAGGGAAAGTTACAGATAAAACTGAAGTTTGTCTCCTTTGTCAGTTTCCTCTTTCCTACCTATAAGCAAACACTATGCTCAAATGTGTATGCATACTTATAGATCACATTTTCTACTTTTTAATAAATATGTCATATATATGTTAGTGAAAAAGAATCTAGCATAAATATGTATCTAAACAAATAGTATCTAGCATTTTACTTTTTAAAAATATCATATAAATGCATCCTACTACATGTGTCATTCTAAAGTATTTTTTTTCAGCCAATATCATGTTTCAGAGCCTTAACCTATGATTTTAACACTTGTATAACACTTCATCTTATGAAAAAAAAGTAGCTTATTGAACCATTCTCCTACAGATGGAAATTAAGCTGTTTTCAATTTTTGCTATTACCAAACAATGCTCCAGTAAGCCTTATTTGTGTGTCCTTATGCACCTGTAGAGAGATTCTCTAGGGTATATACCTAGAAGAAGAACTGCTGAGTCATGGTGTTTGCACATTTTCAATCTTACAAGATATTGCCAAATTACTCTCCAATGACCTTCTAATCCTTACTCTGTTAAATCCACATACTTTCCCAAAGCACAAGACATAATGAGAAAAGTTATTGCATTTTGCAAAAGGAGTCAAGAAAACTGGTGTTCCAATGTACACTGAAGATAATCACTGAAAATTTGGGTCTTAGTTTCCCTAAGTATAAAATAGGGATGATAACATTTTTTTTTCTGATTTTATTCCCTGAGTTTGGTGGCCAAATAAAATTGTAACAGTGAGTGAGCTTTGTAAAATAGAAAGTGCTAAATAAATGTAAGTTATTTTTATTAGTAATCACACATTAAATCTGTCACCTTGATCCATCATGTATCTGCAGGTCTGCTCTGTTCAGATATCAGATGAACTCAGCTCCTACTCAAAGAAGATGTAAGCTACTAGCAATGCTTGAATTTTTCAAATTTATAAGTGCAACAATGCTAACAAAACACTTTATGGGCAACCCCTGGTTGTTTATAGTTCTAAAATTCATCTGTCAATTGGTTGTTTGAAGTTCAAAAATAAAATTTCAAAAGGGTGCTGTGGTCCAGTGATCTGGACTAGCAATGAATGGCTAGGTGTAAGAGAACCTGAAGATAATGGGGAATGGAGGCTATAAACGTGAGAAGATGTGCTAGATAATTTTGCTTTGTTAGCTGAAATATTTCTCTAAAATGTGATGTTTTAATCATCACATCTTGCAAATAGGGAGTTTGAGGTACAGAGAAACAAATTAGCCTTCCTGAGTTCATGCTAGAGAATAGTGGAGTCAGGATTTGAACCTACGTCTGGTACTGTATGTCCTTTTGACCACTTTACACCATCTGCTCCACCATGCAGAACTCTGAGTCCATAGTAAAGTGAACACCAATAATTGGCAAGAAAAGGTGGAGATGACTCAGAGGATGGATGTGCCCATAACTCGTTCCCACACTACTCGTGAGCAGTAAAATGTGGCAACTCAAGTATTGATTATTTTTCTAGCAATGGCTCCAAAGACATTGATAGAAAGAAGAAACTAAAAACAACAAACAACATATTTCCCTGGGATTAGAGACAGGACTGTTTCCTAATCCTGTAACAGCAGAAAAGGCTAAGATCTGTACAGTTCTCTAAAACTTACATACAGATTACATAAAATGTAGAAAGATGGAAGGAAGTGAATCTTGATGCATGATGGTTGGGACCTTGGAAATTGCTTCCCCATCTTTTTTTTCTTTCCAAATAAGATGCTCATACATCAGCATTTGTATCTACACGCAACAAATTGTTATGAACCTGAAGTTATGAGAGAATTATTAGAATCAATCATGAAGCTAAATAAATCCTTTAAAGGGCAAAGTCCTTATCTATCATGTTTCACTAAATTGTGCTGATTTAAGAATTATTATAGTTAGAATTTTATTTAATGCAATAATAACAGTAGAACAGTGGGAAGAAAGTTCTCATTCACCTTAGCAACAAAAGCTATAAAATTAGCACAAAAACAACAAAAAGAAAGTATACATCAAATCTCACTTATACAAATAGTCTGGTCTTGATATCATGGTTAAGTTAGCCTTACAAAATATGCTGGGTAGTGTTCCAACTTTTTATATTGTTTGGAGCAGTTTTTATAAGATGGAAATTATCTGTTCCTTGAAGGTTTGCTGGAACTCACCCATAAAGTAATCTGGGTCTGGTGCCTTTTCTTAGGAAAAATCTTTGGCTTCTGGTTCCATCTTTTATGTTTATTGGCCTATGTTGTTAAACTTGTTTTGATAATTTACATTTTCTTTGAAAATAATCTGGTTATTTAGCTTTCAATTTCCTTTTACCTGGTTGTTGATGAAAATTTTCTGAATGCTTTTAATTTTTGAAGTATTTTTGTATGTCTCTATTTTCATTTCAGATTCTGTTTGTTTTTGTCCTCTTTCATTTCTCATTGATTTTTCTTCATACTATTGCTTACTTTATAGAAAATGTCAACAAACCAGCTTTTGGTTTTGTTAATCAACTCTACTTTTGGTATGTGCACATTTTCAAATGTTGTATTTCTCCCTAATTGTCTCTGAATTTTTTAATGTTCACATAGAAAGATTATCTTTAAATTTTTTGTCTTCTATCCCTTTAACGATATAAATTTCTCTCTAAATACCATGTTGATTAACCTTACAATTTTTATTTCAATTTAATTTTAATTACTTTTTTTCCACTGGATCCATGAATTAAATTGATGTGTTTTTGTTTGTTTTGTTTTAATTTCCAGATATCTGGTCTTCTGGAAAGATTCATCATTGTTGTTAACTTTTAGCTATTTTATTGAAGTCATTATATCTTATGTAATAGCAATCTTGATTTCCCCCCCTGTGGAATAGTATATAATTAGCTTTTGCCCTTGTTTGACTGCATTATTCTTATTTAGTGTATACACACATGGGCATATTTCTCCCAGATCTTTAATAAGATTTTATCATAAAATATATTTATAATGAAATTCAGATGTTAAAAGTAGCAAGTGAGATTCACAAGTATTTTCATTTTCTGAAAGGAAAAAAAATATTCCTATGTGACCTGGTAGATTTGGGATTACTCATGTTTCAGAATATGAAATGTTTCATGCTCATTAATGATTCCCCATGATTTACCCCTATGAAAAACTCTTCATCATTTCTACTTTTTTTAATTGTTATTGAAGTGCCATAATTTTGCATCCTTGCTAGTGTTTTGATAGTACAGATTCCACCCTACACCCCACCCCCCAACCTCCACCCCCCAACCCTCACCCACCCAGGTGTAGTCACAATAGCCCTTCCACCACCAAAGCAACCATACTCCTTCACCATAGTCCTTTGTGTTCTCCCCTGAGCTCCCTGTTTTCACTCTTCTCCCTTCCCCTCCCCCTCTGAAAGCTGAAGATCTATGATGAGTTTTCAGGGGTTGATTTTAAAGTGTGTCTTTGACCCTTTGCTTGGTTTTTCTATAATCCACATATAAGTGTCACCATCTGGTAGCTATCTTTTTCCTTCTGCCTTATTTCAATTAGTGTAAACCCTTCCAGCTCCACCCATGTAGCTGCAAATGGCATGAATTTATCTTTTTGGATTGCTGAGTAGTATTCCATTGTGTATATAGTCCACTTCTTGATCCACTCATCTGTTTTGGGGCACTTAGGTTGTTTCCATATCTTGGCTATTGTAAATAGTGCTAAATAAACACAGGAAAGCAAGTTTCCTTGTTTTTGTATAGAATCAGTTATGCTTTCTGTGCTTCCAATGAGGATGTTTAGATTGTTGAGTTTTAGTTTCAAAAACATGTTCATCTTATTGTTTCCCTTCTCATCTCCCTCTTTTCTCTTTTTAAATATTTTTGTCATATCTTCTCATATTTTACTTTATCCTCCTAATTTTATACTGGTGTATTGTAATTGTTGTTTATTCTTCCTGAAACATTTCTTGTTGTGTCTCTTGGCATATTACCTGGTGCTCATTAGGCAGCCCTAAGCATAGCATTATGATGGCCCAGTTAGGCCGTACTACTCAAAGTGTGGTCCATAGACAGGTACATCTTCCCAACAGGACTTGATGCCTGAATGAATATTAAGGAGAAGCAGAGAGGATAAGTCCCAAATTTCCAAATTTCTAGGTTGGATGATTGGAAAGATGGAGAAGGTGGCATTTATTTAAGGATTGGCTGGAAAGAGAAAGACTTGAGTTATAGATGAGATATTGTTATGACATCCCAGTAGAAATGTCTATAGGTGGAATCTCTTTCCTGGAGTGATAGAGTGAACATAAAAATCACTAGCACGTGGATAATAACAGAAACCATAGACATGAGTAGGACCATGAGCAGAGACAAAGGTCTAGAAATAATGCTAAGGAAATAATTAAAGTGTCAAATAGGGAAGGAAAAATACAGAAAATTGACAAAGTTTTAGCTAGAGGGGTATAAAAACTACCAGAAGACTATATGCTCCATAGGACCCAAAAAAGAAAATGCTTCCAGAAAGAAGCAATAGCTCACAGTGATATATGCCATTCAGGGGTTAAGTCAAATGAGTATTGAAAATCAGCATTCTTGATTCTGGAATTAGGTTGATGAACAGCCTAAATTTTCAATGTTATTGTGAGTTGCTTCCAAATCCTTTTATTTATATGTATTTTTGTGGGAAATCAAGAAATTCTGCAGAAGAAGTTGTTCTCCAGTTGACTTTCAAAACAGAAGTCTTTGCTAGTGCTGGGTTTTTTGTTTTCTTTTGTTTTTAGCATTCTTGCAATTCTTTTTGGTCAAGAACCATTTGGTTGCAAATAATGGTATCCCATTCAAGTTAGGGAAGGCCAAAAGTAGAATGTTTTTAAAATGACTCAAATGTAATCCCCAGAACCCCAAATCAGGAAGTCTAGTGAGGCTTTATAGGAGACAGGAATTGGGAACTGGAAAGTTGTCAGAGACCACGATAGCTACTTTCTATGCCTATCTCTCTCCAGACTCTGTGGTGTCTCTTGTCTCTGTTTTCATTTGTTCATCTTCTTAATTCTTTCCTCTCTGCAGTCCGAATCTCTAATTCTGCATAGACAGGAACAAAATGGCTCCCAAGTCAGTTCTACTTATCTTTTGTCTTTCAGCACCATCTCAGCCTGCATATCATTCTTTGGTCCCTTTGCTGATTTTTCTAGCAGAAGGAAATTGATTGGCCATGTTTTGAACATGTGTCTATTCCTTGGTTGAATCAGCTATGAGCATGATAAATCATGTGTCCTTTCCCAACTCTGAGACTGGGAAGTAGGTAGGAGACCCAACTTTGAGACAGAGATAGAAGCAGGGAAATAAACTAAACTGGCAGCTGCCTCATGTTTATCTCACCCAGGTAGTTCCCTTTCCTGCTTAACTTAACTACCTTCACAATTCATCCTGTTGTATTTTCATTTCAGAATATTCTTTTATCTTTAAAAAAACCTGTGTATATTTGCAACTTATTAAAAATTCTTCTGGTTCCCATTTAAAAATCATTTTTTTGAAGATAATGTTATCTTTATCTTTTAGTTCTTACAAATGTGTTCCTTTTTGTTCTGCCACAAATTTTCTTAGGTCTAGAAGATTTCTCTTTTACAGAAAATGTTTTCATACTCCTCAGATGTTTTTCTCTTTTTCTCCTGAAAGGAGGAGAGAGATATCTACATTTGATGTTGGTTAATACTAGACTAGGTGGCTGGCACCTGTCCCCACAGATAAAGGTTTAGTTGAGGACCTCTGTCAAACAGTATGGGGTGGAACAGAGGAGAGACAAATAGACATCAGCAAGTTCTTGCCCAAACTTTTTACCATAATCTTCTCATTATCACTTACTTGGCCTTCTTGTGCTCTAATAGGGGGAAAGATGAATTTCTCCACCCTCGTGCTTTTCACTCCTGTTCTCCAAACAAATCAAGGGCAGAAAAAATCTGTAGACTTCAACATACACTCTCTTACAAGTTCCAGAAATCAGAATCTTTAAAATATTTTATCTTTAGCATGTTGGAACCTCTTATAGCATGTGAACATAAAGTTAAATGAAGTTTGAATTTGACGTTTTGAAAATGCAGTTTGCTCATGACATTTATCTGCCTATAAGCAAAGAGAATTCAAGTTTCTTATTTTGGCTCCAAGTTCCTGATAAGTTGACCCCTGCTTTTCCCCCTCTTAGGAGAGACGATCTAGCTCTGTCCTCACAGGCATTCAAGTTATCTATATCAAACTACTTATAATTCCATTGTATACAGAACATTCGACACTTCCATGTTTGTATGACCTATGTCAATCCCTCTGTCTCACATCTCTCTCCATTCCGCCATTTATCTGACCTCTCACTGGGTCTTCCAGGGTCAGGTCCATCAAAACCTCCAATATCTGGGGCAACTGTCATAGCTGGAGTCCTAACCTCTGCTCCCCATAGCATCAGTGCCCATGCTTCTGCTAATGAACTTAATGCACCAGGCTGGAACCACGTTTTTTCCCTGTTGTTTCACTTTCCTTTCTATATTTTTCATTGCAATAACATTAGTTTATGACACTATATGGTTTAGAGGTGTGGGGTTATACCCTTCAGGTGTATGTTACCACACCACCAAGGCACCCATTGTCCTCCACCATAGGCCATTGTGTCCCCATTTTCAAAAATTTCTTACTTCTCTGCTTTCTAAATAATATGGAAGAATTTTGAAAACAAGAACCATATCATCTCTGCATATCTGTTTCTATTTCTTTTTTAAAATATACATATTTTATTTATATATTTTACATCATTGGGTATGCCTCATAAAATTACTACCACCAATTCACCTGTGAACCATCACCATAGTCCCTTGTGTTCTTTTCTCCCCCATTTTGAACACTTCTTCCCCCCTTGCAGAATGTATCTTATGACTTCTTGCTAGTTTTTTTTCTATTGTTATTCTTTCCTCCTGGTCCCTTATTTGGGTTCCCTAAATTTCTCCTATAAGTGAAACCATTTGATATTTTTCTTTTTCCTTCTGGCTTATTTAACTGAGCATGATCCCTTCTAGCTCCATCCATGTTGCTGTGAATTGCATGAGTTTATCTTTTTTATTGCCGAATAGTATTCCATTGTGTATATGTACCACATCTTCTTAATCCAGTCATCTACTTTTGGGCATCTGGGTTGTTTCCATATCTTAGCTATTGCAAATAGTGCTACAATAAACATAGGGGTGCAGGTATCTTTTTGAATTAATGTTTTTGTGTCATTTGGGTAGATCCCTAGGAGTGAAGTTGCTGGGTCATATGGAAGCTCCATTTTTAGTAGTTTGAGGAAATTCCACACAGCTTTCCATAGTGGTTGGACCAGTTTGCATTCCCACCAGTAGGGTAGGAGAGTTCCTTTTTCTCCACATCCTTGCCAACATTTGATGTTTCCTGTTTTTTTAATGTGTGCCATTCTCACTGGTGTAAGGTGGTATCACATTGTGGTTTTGATTTGCATTTCCCTGATTATAAGTGATGTTGAACATTTTTTCATATACCTGTTGGCCATTAGCATTTCCTCTTTGGAGATGTGTCTTTTTAGTTCTGTCCTTTTTTGACTGGATTGTTTACTTTGTTTTTGTTGAGTCATGTGAGCTCTTTACAGATTTTTGTGATCAGTCCCTTATCATTTGTATTTTCTGCAAAAATTTTCTCCCAATCAGTAGGGTGTCACTTTGTTTTGGTTAATGTCTCTTTTGCTGTGCAGAATCTTTTTAGTTTCACATAAACCCAGTTGTTTATCTTTTCCTTCACCTTCTGTGCTTTGGGGATATATCTTTAAAAATACTACTGAGATGGATGTTGTGTAGTGTTTTGCCTGTATTTTCTTCCATATATTTTATGGTTTCAAGTCTTACATTCAGGTCTTTTAGTTATTTTGAGTTGGTTTTGTGCATGGTGTGAGACGGTAGTCTAGCTTCATTTTTTTGCAAGTAGTGGTCCAGTTTTCCCAGCACCATTTATTGAACAAACTGTCCTTGTTCCATTGTATATTCTTTGCTACTTTGTCAAAGATTAGTTGTCCATAAATATGTAGGTTTATTTCTGGATTTTCTATTTGATTCCATTGGTCTGTGTGTCTGTTTTTGTTCCAGTACCATACTATTTTAATTGCCATGGCTTTGTAGTATAGTTTGAGATCAGGGAGTGTGATAACTTCATTCTCCTTCTTTTTAGTCAGGAGAGCTTTAGCTATTTGAGGTTTTTTGTGGTTTCTATTTCTACTCTCTCTTGGAACCAGAACTATGAGTTTGATGCAAAAATCAAGTAGGATGTAGATATCAAGTTTGAAAACATAATTCTTACAATAAAAGAACCCAAAGTCATTAGTTAGATATTACTTAATGGACAAGCCAACTGTTCAATGCTACTCAACTTTCAAGAAGCATTAGAAGTTATAGAGCTTTTAAATCCTAATTCACAATAACACATCTGGACTCGTGCTCAGAGATAGGGAGGTAAATAAAACATGTATTCATTGGCAAAGCCTTTTAGTCTTTCCTTTGCCATATGAAACAAGAGAAAAATGAATTTTTCTAATACCTCATGAGGGAAATGTAATAAATACCTATTCATTAGTACAATAGTTACAAGGTGTTTTCACATCCCATGTAATCCTTATAACAATCTTTTGAATTAACTGGAGTATCATAAAAGGACTTTACAGATGTGGAAACTTTAAACTGAAGAGATAAAGTAATCAACCCAGAAGTCACTCTGCCAGAGGTGAGAAATTCAAATCTTTAGCCCCGCTGCTTAACTCAAGTGTTTGTTTTATTTAATCAGCAGAAAAAAAACCATAAAACAAATACATTTAACAACTTTTTCCCTGAGTACTACAACAGAAAGAAAAATTTACTTGATTTATAAAATATATACTATTCAGAACATTGTACACCCTTTCATTAATTTCATATAACTCAGCAAAATGGATTGGACAAATGTCCTTATACTTGTTTAGTCAATAAGTCTAAACTACACCATGACTAGGTTACTTTCCCCAGGTGATTCTAAGTTAGTCAGTGACAGATCTATTCAATAACTTCTGATTATTTTCTCTACTCATGCCTCTTGTTAACCAATATCTTGATATCATGAAAAGACTCAGCAGTCATTGGAGAGCTAACCCACTCTCTAGAAATCAGGAAAGGTAAATAAAAATAATTAGCTCATGTCTAGACAGCTCTCAACTGGTCTCTGTGTTGGTAGTACCCTGCAGTGCAGTCCCATTTATACGGATTCCTCAGGAGAGTGTCCAAAATGGATCTGCCAGAGCAGATAAAGTTGTGCTTTATTCAGAGTAGTTTAATGTTGTATATGAAAGGCATTCCTGGTTGTATGAGAAGTACTGTACAACTCATCTAGGACAGATATAAATGATTCATCTTTTAGGTGCTGTATTTAGGATCTGTGAGTTCATACCTTTCCCTCAATTGTTTTTTTTTTTTACCCAAAAAGGCAGGTTTATTATAAAAAAGGAAAGACAAGGAAAAGGATACTTGCACAGACACAAGCAGGCAGAAAGATCTGTCTCTGAAAGGCACAGGTTTGTTAAAAAAGGCCTGCGTAGACACAGGCAGGCAGTCTTGGCAGGAGAGCTGCTCCTGCTGCTGTGCAAAGGGAGAAAGTTGGTGAAAACACCTGCTAGTCACAGGTGGGCAGGAGAGCTGCCCCATTCTCTCAATTCATCTTTAAGTCTGGGATGCAGATATTTTTTTCCCTCCCACATGAGCGTACACCTCTTCTGATTTATAAGCTCAGTTCTGTGCTTGCAAACTCAACTATACATACTACATTACATAGTCTCCCCTTGTAGACACAGAATTTACTACACACCCACACATTTTGATTATACTCCCAAGGAAGAGACATATGGACACATAAGACATACACATATCCCTTTGGAAATGTCTCCCCTGCTGCTAGACCTTACCCAATGCCCCTTACACATATACTCATACACAAAACTCCTAGTTTCACAATGATCAAGAATTTGTTAACTTCCAGGTCCTGAATGTGTGTGGTAAATTCCTTGAACTTCACCTTAACTACTGAGATTGTTACTTGGAGAAGATAGAGGGAGGGTTTTCAGACACTAGAGCAGTAAGTAGAGATCAGCACAATCAGAGTGTGAGATGGAAAACACCTTTCAATAAAGTCAAAGATCAAGAAATATCCTAGTTTGGGGCAGCCATATATACATATCTCTCTGACTCAGATGTCATAATGCTTTAGAAAATTTATCCAATTAATTGAACTTGGACATCCTTATGTTCCTCTTTCATACCACCTGGAGTAGAAGAAAGATCATTGGACACTGGAGACAGTGCATTAAGTTTGAAGCCCAGATCTACCTCTTAAACTCTCTGTGCTTCAGTTTCATCATGCATACAGGAGATGATAATGACACCACTTGTGTTGTTGAGATTGAAATAAAATGTGACAACATGTATAAAGTACTCACCACAGTCTCTGACACATAGTAGGTGCTCAGTGAATGATAAGATAAATGTTACATTATACTTCAAACACACGAGATGTTACACAAAACCAAGGAGTCCAAAGGCTATATATGGGGCAATTTTACAGAGAAATGGCATTTCAGCTGAATTCCTCATTTCAACATTAACAAAATTTGGAAGAAAAACAAAATTTGAATTCTTGACAAAAATTGGTCAAGGATTTAGGAATTCTTTGCATGGAGCTCTGGCTTCCAAATAACTGGAAGAAAAGATTTTTGCTTTGCAGGGAGAAGTTCAATTTAACCGTGCAGGTTATGCAAATCATCATCATCATCATCATCATCATCATCATCCCAGCTTTCCCTGCAAAGATGGCAAATGGGAATCAAGAATCTGGAGGCATGAACTCTTCTCTAAAATGATAGCAGCCTAAAGTTAGGTGACAGTGGAAAGGGTATTCACAAGGCAACTTTGAGAGTGCAATCAAATAGCCAGTGTGATGGAAACTCAGAATGAATGTTATCAATAATTTCTATGTTGCTTACACAAAAATAATCAAAATATGTCTCGTTGACTAATTGATAATTTGAATGAGCTCGCTTCAAGCAGTGGGATCCTGTGACAAAGTGAGAAATAAGTTGGACATGGAGTCAGATTCTTTGGCAAACTTATTTAAGACTTAATTTCCCTGTTTGTGAAAGGAGTGAATATCAATACTCATTGAATATCTTATTACAAGGATTAAATGAGCTATTGCATCAATAAATCTCAGAGCAAGGCTTACAATATGTAACACTGGTACTTGATATTATTTTTATCTACTTCATATGTTTTTTGTAAGTGTGAAATTAAATATTTTTAGTTTCATAAAGCATACTTAATATCAGTTAGATGTATCTCGAGTGGGGGAAGGGTTTCTAACTTAGATGATTCAAAGAGGACCTCTTAAATTTTATTTTTGCATTGAAAACATTAGAATGTGGGCACACTCAGAAGGAGTATTCCTGACTCTTCTCCCATCATAATCACCCAGTTCTGCTGTGCTTCATTAAAGAGAACCAGACCACCCCACCTCCACAAAATGTCACAATGTGACATGACTTTACCCACAAACTGATTACCAACAATATTTGCAAACCATCTGTGCTCATCTGTTAAGCTTCTTGGTTAAACATGGCCGTCCTACTAAACTATAATAAAAGATGAAATAAACCTCTCCATAAAACATTTAATAAAACTATAAAAGTTAAATAGCTCATAATAGGCAACCATATAAAAGCGTGTAGCTCAGCTCTTGATCATTAACCCCCATTAGGACTTGGAAAAAACCCAGGTCATTATTCTAGCCTCCCAACTTGCAGTGTGGAATTGAATCAAGGGTATTGTTCCCAGGACTCTCTCCACTTTGAAGTTGAAGGGCTTTCACAACTGCTTCACTGAATTTGATCTAAGATGATCAGATTCCTCTCACCAAGGTAAAGTTAATTTGCAAAGAGACATTGAGTCTCTTGGAATTTCTGCATTACGTTCAAGAAGAGAATGGAATTTCTTTGCTTATTTCACTAAGTGTGATGTTAGCCAAGAAGTGGACGTTATTTTTGGCCACCCAGAAACCACTTCTTGCTAATAGTGCCTTGTTTCATCACAGGGACATCTATTGTATAGACTGTCAGGTGTACCCCTAAATATGCCCACCTATCTCAGACAAGGGTGGAACCTGTGACTGAGCCAGGCTAACCGGGCCGTGCCTCTCAGGTCTACTGTGAATCGTTGAGAGCGATGACATGGAAGGAGGGAGGGAGAGAATAGAAGCAGGTGCCCACTCCACGGTGGTCCCTCCCACAGAGGCATCGTGATCTGTTCAGTACTAGTTCCAGCTGCCTGACCATACTGATCCCTGGTCTCATCAGAGTCCAGTGCTCTAACCTCAGCTCTGATTTTCTAAGTCCCCTATATTCTCCTAATAAATTCCTTTCGTACTCAAGTTGTCTCATACTGTTTACTGTTGCTTATGTCAAAGGATCCTAATTGCTATAAAGTAACAAGTCATAATTGTCATTGATGCTTACATATTTCCTTTTCAGAAAAAGAATCACACATGAAACAGGAAAATACCACCGAAAGCAAGAATTATACAATGGTATTTTGTCCAGCTCACCATTCTCCCCATCCAAAAAGAAAAATTTGTTTAATGTTTATCTATTGCAAATTATATTTAAAAGAAATTACATCAAATGGCTGTCAAAATTGCAGAAAGTATAAAACAAGAAAAAAAAAACCAAACGCATATCAAAATATTCAGTTGAAGAGGTACAGACAAGAAGTTTCTATTTCATACAAAATGATTTCAACTTCCCTAATAACTGAGAACTTCATATAAATATTTACCTAAAGACCTGAAAGGCACTGAGAAGAAATGAAATCCCTGTGAGTTGAAACCTTATAGATTAAGTTAGTTGAAACCTTATAGATTAAGTTGGTGGCTCCAAATCGTTTGAGGTTAAGAGGATTTATGATTTATAAAAGACGAGTATTGTTAGCACTTGCATGAAACAGCCACATCTCACAGGCTCTTTTTACCAGGAGCAGTTTCATGGAGCCAAAATGATACACAAAATGAAATGCCAGCTTCTATACTTTGTTCAAATCCCTTCACCTCTCAGGCCAAATTATCTTAAATGAAAAAAAATCAGAAACTTAGGAAGCAAATTGGTATTTAATACAATTTCATCAGATCCTTTTCTTTCCCCTTAAAGTCTTATTCACCAAAGAAATTTTAATTAAGGAGGAGGCAGGGAATTGGTCTAAATGCATATGCGATGTATTAAATATCTGACCGACCATTTGCACCCCGACCTCGCCAGTGAGCCTGGGCGAAGACAAGCCTGCAACTCACTCTGGGGCAGCTTGAAGTCATCACCACGGAATAATAATGGCCACTGTCTTTTTAAAACTCTCAGAGGTTCACGCTGTAGATTTCCTTCCAGTTTCCAGTGGTATGAGACACTGCCAGTATAAATCTTGTTGTCACAAAAGAACAAGTTATAGTATATATTCAACCACACACACACAAAACCTTTCAAATAACATTAACTTAAACCCACAAAACCAACGAGAGTCAGAAGCAAAACTGCAACCCTGTCCTCAAGTCACCCCCATTGTGTTTAGATCTTGAAGAAGACCAAACTTATCCTAGGGTATCGCCAGAGCTGTGACTGTACAATACTAAGACAATAAGTCAAATTGGTTAAAAAAGAAAAGAAAAATCTCATAGTTCATGTTGGGTTGACCAAGAAAACACAAACCCATCTCCTTTTGTGAATTTTCTTTGCAAAGACCTAAATAGCCTGTGCAGCCCCCACAGAGTACCAAAGCTGAAAGGAAGGTGAGAAAGAAGGAAAAATCAAGTTGGGTGCAGCTGAGAAACTGATCTTTCTTAATGTCATGGTGTAAGTGAAGGTTTTTCTGAAATAACTGCATATCCTCTCTTGGCTCCTCCACGAATTAAATTTTTCATTTTTTCTAGGTCACATGATCTAAAAAGTTAGGTGTTCTGTCTGTCCTTGGGAGTCCATTCTGAAGAACTACGAGCGCGGTCAGATCTGAATCAGGGATGCTATTTGTAAGGCAGGGAAGCTTGGCGGTTAAGGAACCCAGATTTCAAAACCAGGAGACCTGGGCTTCAGACCCAATCAGTAGTCACTTACCATTTCACCTCTGACATGAACCAATTTCATGTCCACACATGGGGTTGCCAGGAGGACTAAGTGAGATATTTCTGAAGTCCTAGCACTGTGCCTGTCCTGCCATGAACATTTCATAAATGGCACTCACATCTGTAAGCATTAAACATGTTGAAGGAGGAAAAATAAAATAAGTCCTCATAAAGATCAAGATGGGAGGATGGTGGTAGGAAGGTTTCTACATACAAAAAAGATTTGTTTTCATTACATGGAAAGTCACAAAGAAAAGGCTGGAAAAGTGAATCATTCAGTCCACAAATATGTTAACTATGTGCCAGGCTTTCAGGAATTCAAGGATGAAGAAGATGGAAACTGTCCCTGCCCTCCAGAAAATAGCAGTCTAGAAGGCAAGCAATGCACAAAAAGAGTCACAGCAAGGGCTCTGGTTCTGCCCACAGTGCCATGGTCACCTACTAAACCCACCAATATGACCTGTCCTCGGGTGCTATTAGGAGCCAGATGTGGCGGGCTGGACTGTGTCTTCACGCCCTTGTGCCGGAGTCCTAACCCTCAGCGCCTCAGAATGTGGTTGCATTTGAAAACAAGGACATTTTCAGAGATGATTAAGTTCAAATGAGCCTATTAGGGTGGATACTAACGCAAAATCACATCTTTAGAAGAGGAGGAAATTTGGACACACAAAAAGACACCAGGGACGCATGTGTACAGATGGAAGAAGGGGGCTATCTTCAAGCCAAGGCAAGAGGCTTCAGGAGGAACCAAATTTGCCAACAGTCTGATTTTGAACATCTAACCTCCAGAACTATGAGAAAAATGAACATCTGCTGCTTATGCCATCCAGTCTTGCTACTCGTTATGGCCGCCTAAGCGAACCACTGTAGTTGCTTTCGTTAGCGGAGCTAGGGGTGTAGCAGACACGAGAGAGATAGATAGAGATAGAGACAGATAGTGGTATAGATACAGAGAGATAGAGACAGAGCGAGACAGAGGGATACAGAGATAGAGACAGAGACAGAGATAGAGAGATACAGAGAGAGACAGAGAGAGAGACAGAGAAAGAGAGAGAGAGATACCAAGGAGGAAACAGAAGTGTTTTGAGTGGAAGACAGAGGGTGTTGATTTCAGAAGCATGTGACCCCAGGTGAAATGGGTCATCTTTCCAAAAATCTTTGCTCGAACAGCGTCTCACCCAACATGGCTTTTCCAGAGCCAAGTACTCACTCACACGTAAGTCCGAACAGTGGGCTCAAAGGGACCTTTTCCTAGTCAAGTGAGCCCAAGCAGGAGGCTGCCCAGCTTAGTGCCAGGGGCATAATCATGGCATAGGTTTTCTTGAGCATGTACTTTTTAATATATATATATTTTTTACTTTTGTTGTCTGCACACGTATGGCAGTCACTGTTCTAAACACCTCACCTGTATTCACAAGTTTAATCTTCATCATCTTATGTAAGAGTTTTTTTTCTAAGGCTGCCATAACAAATGACCTCAAGTTGGGTGGCTGACAGCAACCAGAAATTACATTCTCATGGTTCTGAAGTCCTTTTGAAATTGGTAGGGGAGAATCCTTCCTCACCCCTTCCAGCTTCTGGTGGTTGCCCTGGCAATCCTTGACGTACTTGTCTTGCAGATGCCACATTCTGATGCATTCTGATCCCCCCCACCCCCCACCCCCGCTCCCATCGTCACATGGGGTTTCCCCTGTGGGTTGTATATTTTTTTTTTTTTACGAGGACAGCCCTTCATTGGATTAAGGGCCATCCTAATCCAGTACAATCTCATTTTAAATTAGCCAATTACTCATGCAAAGAGCTAATTTCCAAACAAGGTTATAGTCTGAGTTCAGATGGACATGAATATTAGGAAACACTCATTAAGCCAGTGGAGGTAGGTGCTGTTATTTTAATGTCAGTTTTAGAGGGCCTCCCTGGTGGCACAAGGGCTTAAGTCTCAGCACTATGAAGCTATCAGCAGCCACTGTAGCACGAGTTTGAGCCCCAGCCAGGGAGCTGACCCACATGACGCCACAGTCCTCTCCTCTCACCCACTATTCCCCTCAGCAGTGCATTTAGGTAGATCTGCCTGTTCTGCTCCCCGCTCTGTCTCTGGTGAGTCCTCTCACCCCCTCACACCTCAGCCTACACCCAGCTTGTATGCATAAATAAATAGATCTTTAAAAATAATAATGTCAGTTTGGGGCCTCCTTGGTGGCGCAACAGGTTAAGCACAATGCTGTGGAGCTGTAGGCAGCCGTGCTACAAGTTCGATGCCCGGCCAGGGAGATTCCCATATGGCACGGCACACCTCTCCTGCTTCGCCCAGTGCTACCCTCAGCAATGTATTCCTGTTGATCTGCCTGCTCTGCTCCCCGCTCTGTCTCTGGTGAACCCCCTCACTGCCCCCACACCTCTGGCCTGCACCCGAGCTTGTATACATAAATAAATAAATCTTTTTTTAAAAATAATGTCAGTTTTAGAGATGGGAAGACCCGGCACAGGGATGAAATAACTTTGCAAGATTGCTCAGATAAATCAACATTAGAGCCAAGATATAGCTCCAAAGCCCATGTTCTTAACTGCTACGCTATGTTACCTCTAGACAAATATTTCCTAGATGAATGAATGAAATAGTCGTTAGCAGTGGAATGCCAGCATACTCAATTTCACTCCTCATCAACCCTTCCTCAGACCACTGTACCAGCCTCCCAAGTAAAATCTCTGCTTCCCTTTTCACTTCTCAACTCCACTATCCATGTGACAACCTCATGGATTTTTTCCAAAACACATATTTGGTCATTTTCATACAGTTCTTGAAAAATTAAATTTCTAACTTAGCAGTGAGAAATTCTTTGCCCATTGGACAAGAAGCTATAAGTAGGAAGGGATTGTGCCCTTTTTGCTCACTTCTGTATCCTTAACAAACACAGTCCCTAGTATCCCAGAGGTCCTGAATAATCATTGCTCAGGAACTGGAGAAATGAATGATGAAGGACCGGGCCAGTCTACATTCCCAGTCTCTGCTCCTGCTGCTTTACCTACAGCTGCTCTCTGCCTCGCACCCCTCCTCTGCATCCATTTGTACTTCAGTGTTGCAGTCACACTTGGCAGCTCATACCACGATCCAAGTGGACATATCAATAGTTCGGTGTCATTGTTCATGCTGTGCCACCTCTTGACATCTCCTGTACCAAATTACATGATTTGTACCTACCCTAGTGGCAGCCACTCAGAGATTTACTAGTCAGACATGTTTCCTCATCTGCTATCTCACACCTCTTACTTAGGCAAGACTGGACTTTCTTACAGACTTAAAGATAGAAACTCAAATTTCTTGGCATTCCTATGCTTTTTGCCTAGAAAACCTGAAGTAGCCACTGCTGGAGAACTCTCTCTGATTACAACTTATTGAATTCCCCCGATACCTGTCTTCACAAGCCCCTAGGCAGTGGTGGCTGCATTTAGTCTGCAGGTCACACAGAGAGTCCTCATGACAAAGGAACCTGTGATATAATGGTGACAATAAGAATTGTTATAGTACATGATAATTATTATTATTTTACAAACTAGGACACCAAGTAGCTGACAAGATATGGACATATTGATGCCAAATATCCCTCCATCACTTTCCATTCACTCTGTGCCTGTCACATGTTCAATGCTGTGTCTGGTGCAGAAGAAAGCAAGTAGAAGACCCCGTCCAATCTCTAAGGAGTTCCACGCGCAGACTACTGACGATGACACTCACACACATTGTTGTTCACTAGACAAATCAATGGTGAGTTCCTGTCCTGTCCTGGACACTTGGCTAGATTCCAGGTAGACAGTGGTAAATTAGGGTGAGACTGGGTTACTGTGGTAGAAAGAACCCAAATCATTCAGTGGTGTGAAGACTGATGTGAATCTCTTTCTCATGTAACAATTTCAGGAAAAGTTCATGGCATTAAGGCCACTGGACAGGATCCAATGGCAGAGAGACAGATAGAAAGGCAGAGAAAGCACAGTCTGAGTTCTGAGGCAAGGCATGATTTGAATTCAAGGCCCCCAGAGGGAGTGTGTGAGTGTGAGTGTGTGTATGTGTGTGTGAGTGGAGTGTGTGTCTTTGTGTCTATTAACCATTGAATTAGTTATTAATGATTAAAATTATGGAGTTTTCACATTGAATCAAGATATCTGGCATGTCTTTTTTAAAGAATGGACTCTCCAAATACCTCACCTGTATTCCCAAATGGCTACAATAGAGGTGAGAGGTAGTGCCCCCTTTTGATGGATAATTAAAAGCACATTTGCACCAGACCAGAAGAGAGGCAATTCTCCAACCACACCTGACCAAGTGGTTTTAGCAAATTCTTAGTGAGGAACAATTAAAAATTATTATCTTCAATATGGTTTCCACGGTCACATATGATTACATTTGCGTTAATAGTTAGATAAACTGAATGTGGTTCCCACTGCAAAGAACAAGTTTTATTGTCAGACTTGAGTTAAAGAACTGTTTTACAGGGACTATTTTAGATGAATTCCTGGGTTTGGTGGGTCTGGGAGCTACCTGACTTCTTTAGTCAAGATTTGGGTTCCCAGAGACTCATTTGGGAAACTGCCCCTCTAACACAAAGTTGAGTAAGAAGCTGATGCCAATCTTGCAGCTCGAAGTGGGAATTTGAAGATGAGAATGAAAGTGTCCCCGTCATTCTGTGACATGACACTAAGTGGGCAGAGAAGGGTGTGTGAAGGATGGTTGCAATGCACTCTGGTAAGTGGGTGATAGTGTCTCACTAGATGCTACAGAGGAGGGAATTCTGTCCAGGTTTGGGATATTCTTGGAAGGCTTTTTCTAGTAGGTAACACCTAAGCTGAATCTTCAAAGATAAACTGAAGTTAACCAAGTGAGAAAAGAGTGAAAGTGCATCCCAGGCAAGAAAGTTATTTTGACTAAACCCAGAGGCCAGGTGAGACCTCGTGTGGCCTAGAAGGCCAGGGATTGATTGCCAAGTGCCAGGCAGGAGAGGTGAGAAATAAAACTGGAGAAATAGTCAAAATTGGTCACCAGGGCCTTTTGTGGCCATATCAGGTGCTCAGACTTTCTCTTGCGATTACTGGAAAGGCACTGGAACATTATAAGTAGTGACAGGGTTGAATTTCAATTTTAAGTTCAGCATAAGAGTAGACAGAGCAGCTACAAGGAGACCACTTAAAATATGATTCCGAGGGTCAAGGTGTGGGTTGACTAGCACTTGAACTACAGCAGTGTGAGAGAGAGGGGATGAATGAATAGATTAAATAGGTATTATTAGGAGATAAGATCTATAGGATGTGGTGATGGATTGAATGGGGGAATATGAGGAATCTTGGATGAGATCAAGAAGCCAAGGATGACCTCCAGCTTGGGTGATTGGGTGATGCCAACTAAAATAGGGAATACCAGAAATGGAAGAACATGAATTTGGCTTTAGACATGCCAAATTTTAGATGCCTGTGGAATATCCAGATGGAGATAATAAAGGAAGTGGGGGCAATTTGTAAGACCTTCAAAGTCCCAGGCACTCTTACTCTGGAAACCCCATGCCACATCATGGCAGATGTATTAAAATGTATCCACATCCCACACTGAATCTAACTTTTGTAATAAAAATTTGACAGAATTTTTATAATTCTGATTTTTTTGAAATTACCTGCAATTCATTTAAGTGTTGATTATTTGTGATTTTTTGCCTACAAAATGAACTTTGTAGTAATCAATTTTGTAATAAAAAAGACATAATATTATGTTTTAACATGTGAATTTAGGCTTTTTGGATTGATTCCATTTTGAAGTTCATTATTCATTTATTTGGGTCTCACATATATTAGCAGGCTGTTGAAAATAGGCTGCAACATTGAGACCATCATGCCTAGTATAAAATTGCTTTGTGAGCAGACAATTGAATATATAAATTCTAGGTAAAACCATAGAGTAAATGCAATTGTCCCCCCCAAAATAGTTAATTGAGTATAGAGTTGGATGAATGAAGAGGAGAACACTAGCATCTTAAAGAAAGTCAGAGAAACAAGGATTTCACAAAGGAGAGAGTGAAAATGCTGAAAAAAAAAATAGGAAGAGAATGAGAACAAAGAAGCAAGAGAACACAGGATGTCAAAGGATCATAGTTAATCATTGAGATGCCACCAAACAAATAGGAGAGGTTCATCAAATGAGACAAGGATTAGAGGTGTGTAGAATAGGTTAGCCATCTTAGCTAGTAAGGGAGGTCATCATAGAAGTTTGAGGAAACATCTTTAGGGACAAGGAGTGGTAAAGACTGAAGACTAGGAAGACTGAGGGATAAAAGAGAGAGAGGAGAAAGTAGAAGTAGTGACTCTAGAAATTTGGATAAAATAAAACAAAGAAAGATAGACCAATAGCTTAAGAGAGAGATAATTTCAAATTACATAGTTGGTGTTTGGTTATTTGTTTAGAATAGGAAAGATTGAGCACTCCTCTGAGTCGAGGAGACATCTCCAGGACAGATGGAAATATTAAAGATGACAGAGAAAGGACGGAATTAGTGGGATGAAAGAAGAGGGGAAGAAGAGCCCAGGGCCAGGGTCTTCCTTAAAGGGGTAAAAAGATGTCTTGTTTCCCAGCTCTACAATATATGGACATTTCTTAATGTATTTCTTTTCCTTAATGTATCTTTTACCACCCCCCACCCCAAAATGGAAAGCCCCGAAAAGGACCATCTCTGACTCCAACTCCTTGTTCTATCTGTGAGTAGAAAAAAAGACCTTTTGGAGTTAGAGGACTTTAGAAAGCATATAGATGAGCCTGAAAGTTCTCTATCATTCTGTTAAAGAAGAAATGTCAAGAGCATATGTTTATGTGCTCTAAGAACACAAGCTCTTCCAGGAGCAAGGATTCTCCATTCAGTAATAGCATAATTAGAAGAAGAAATAAGAGAAAGAAATGGGAGGGTCCATAACCTAAAAGAAATTGAATCCCTCTTCCAAATCAGTTACATGGCAGTCATCTGTAAGTTATCCAAATCCTGTTTGACCCTCTTTATTGCAATCATTCATTCAACAAAGATGCATGGAAGCCCTGCTCTGTGTGAAGCAGTGTGTTTGGCCTTGAGGCTGTAGGTCTCTATGGGGAGGGATGGATTCTGAGTGAATCCTGTTCAATAGAGAGAACACAGTTCTCTCTTTTATTGCCCTCCAATGTTTCCCTTCAACTTTGAAGGGTGTTCCACTCGGGCATTTCTAGAATTTGATGGACAGATTCTCTGCTGACCCTTTCCCAAGCTTTCCTACCCACTACAGAGCAGATACCAGTACAACTTGCTCTAAAGACTCTCAGGTTGGCTTCGGGACGGGAGTGGGTTTGGATGGTTGTGAGTTGCAGAAAATGAGAAAAAAGCGCACTGACATGATCCCGTATTAGGAAAATTCTAAGAAATGGTTACCAAAGAGAGGTGGTAAGAGGATTTTTTTCCCCCATTAGACTTATATAACTTATAAAATAACAGGCTGCCATTTTAGAATAGTTGGTGTTGGCATACTGTTATCATGAAAATTACATGAAACTATTCTTTTTAGAAATATTACTTCAGGTTTTAGGTTAACACTTCATGCCAAACACAGATGAGTAGTTGGTTTGCACAATTATCGCCTTTTTCTTAGAAGTAAGGGCAAAACCTCAAAATATGCCAGAGCAGAAAAGCTATTTCTGTCACTGGCTAACAATTGAAGGACATGCATAAACCTTTGGAAATTAATATCCCCCAGGAAAATCTATTTGATGAAAATCACAAGAAAGTTATTAACTAGAGTTCAGTCACTAACAAGAGATATTATTAATGATCTCATCAAAATTTCAAGTGCATTTAACTATCACATTGCAAGTCTTATTGGAAACTCAGAGAATATTAAATTATTCTACAGTAGTAACTTGGCTAGAGATCAAATGAAAAAAAGATGAAAAGCTGAAGTTCTAGGTAATTCCATAATTCTTTTGGCTTCACACAATTAAAATGTTAGCATCATTAGCCTCTCTGTCTCCCTTTTCCCCAAATCTACTGATTGCTAATATAGTTGGTTTCTTTTAATTGTTAATTGTTTCCTGTTTCTCTTCCAAATGCTGATGCAGGAAGGATGAAAGTCAGAAATGTCCTCCAAGCCTTGATTTTCCAAAAGCAGTTTAGGAAGCTCAGTGTATTTTCCAGATTGAAGGAGACACTTTCAAGTACACTGGGTCTTTAATTGCTGTCCTTCAAAGACAACTTTCCACAAAGGAAAGAGACGTTCTCCTTCCCACTGAAAACTCTCCCTGGGATCTTGACCCACTTTTGAGGTTGACACCAGATTAAACTCCATGCTTTGCCTTTATTAGAGCCCCCCATAAATGCTAGGGCCTGACATGCGTGACTGATGTTGGGTAATTACTGTTTTATATTTCTCTAGCATCTTCTTGATACCTTAAAATTTTCAGATATTGAGTTTTAAAAATTTATGTATTTATTCATATTTTTTAATTGAGGTATCATTGGTTTACAAGGTTGTCTGTTCTTCTGAGGTATAGGATCTGCCCCTTCGGGTGTTGTTAACACACCACACCCACCACCAAAGCATCCAAAGTCAGGAGCAGAGTTTTTATAAAACTTTTTTAAACTACAAATTGATCTAGTTTTCTAAGACAATTTTCACATCAGAGTCCTTAGTTGAACAAACAGTTGTTGAGTGTCTGTGTTTCATATAACACCGCACCAGGAGTCAGAGAAACAAGGCAAATGTAGAACGGTTTCCAGATTTCAAAGAGATCCGAAATAAAAACAGGCTCTTCAAAGTGATGCAGTAAGGGTGATGCTACTGATAGGCCAGGAATTCCAGTGTGCAGACAAGGGGGGGTTACTAACCCAACCTAAAGGGAATGAAAAGAAGTGCAGAGAGTGTTTTCTTAAGGGGGATGCCTGCGCTGAACCTCGCAGAATTAGTAAGAATTAAGATGGAAGGAAACGTGCATTCATTGGTCTGTACAATGTACAGTGTTTCACGCATCATTTTCTGTAAAATTCTTTCAACAGTCTTAGGAAATAGCGTTATGCTCTCCTATTTCCAAATGAGGAAAATGAGCGTCAAAGAGAATATATCACTTCAGTCAACTTGCAAATGGCAGGCTTGGGATTCCAAGCCTGTGTTTATAACTTCAGTAGTCTGCCATCTCTGATGTTAACCCCCATTTTCACTCCCTAGGCCTGCTGTATTTCTCTCTGCCAATTCCAATACACACAGAGATTTAGCAAAGTCGTGCTATAGTCTGCCTGAGCCCATGGTCCATGGGCCACTAGGTATGGCCACAGAATACCAAGTGTTCTAGGAAACAGAAGCCCCGCAGGCCAAGGCACCCTGCTCTTCCATCAAGTATGGCGTCCAGTATCAGGACTGCATCCTTTGGCACTTTACTGAACCACGCCTCCCTTGCTGATGGCACAAACATTTGTCATGAGATGGAGGATATTTTTGACCTCTGAGTAACTGTTCAGAGGGTTCCTTCAGAAGAAGAATGGAGGAAAATAGCTTGAGAAGGCATCCTGGTACATGTGAGTCCCCAGGGGGTGTATATGTCAGCTGTGACAAAACTTCAAAGAAAGAGCTTAGTAAATTCATGTAAGATAAAGAGAATATAGCTGCTCACAAGACAGTGAAGGAAAACGGAAGCGGAGCGGGTGAGAGGGGCAAGAGAAACACAAAGTGCAATGTGACTTTTCTATGACCCTCAACTTCCCAGCTAAATCTCTTGTCACACTACATGCTTGGTGAGATTATTGGATTCTCATGAAAGCCAGCAAAGGAGCAGCTTCCACATGCAGAAGCCCAAGCAGAAAAGGTCCTGAGAGATAAGCCATCATTTCCAAAGAGACAGCCTTGAGGCAGAATGTGTTTGATTTACAGAGGTATGTGCTTTGATCCACCACAATATTTCCTGCTATTGTCATTGTTTTCAGTCTAAATGAATTGAATATTATAAAAATCAGCAGATCTCACTTTTAAAAATCCAGACTTTCAGCTTTACTTGAACAAAAGGAAACAATATGAGAACTCCTGACTCACAGGTCCATGGAAAATAGTTAATAGGAGTTTAATAATGTCCTGTGAGATGAAGCACATACACTCTCCAGTTTGCCACAGACCCCACCATGCCCTATAACCTGTGTAATTGATTGAACCTCACCAGTTTCCTTCATTTACATTATCTGATGCCAATAAGCGTTTGAGTTTGTGATTCCACTGTGAGAATTATCCTTTTCTTAAGGAATTTTCTTTTTCTCCCTCTTAGCACAGGCACCTCTTTCAGCTTCATGTTCATATGTCCATTCTTCATATGGCTGTAACCTGGTTTCTGGCAGTTCTGAGTCTACTATGTCTTTACAGAGCCTGTTCTAAGAGAAGGAAGGAGCACCTTTATTGATAATTCCAATGAAAGACCAATGGAGATCTCCAATGCTGGCTTGGGTTATGCCAGCATTCCTAAATGAATTAAATTAAATTAAATTAATTGAATTAAATCAATTTCAGCCCCACATTGTCCTAACCTAAACATACAGAAATCATAAACATGAAGTCATGAAAATTGATAATATATATCCTCACTCTCTTCCCTTCTCAATTAATTAGGACCTAAGATTGAGAAATTTTTCAGCAGCACATTTGGAAATCAAAGAAAAGAGGATGTATTCTTAAAGCAAGATAAGTTTAAGGGCCTACCCCATGAAGAACAGGCTCATTGACCCAATTCCAGTCTTTTCTTCTAATCTTTTCAGGATCTCTTCACTTGACATCAGTTGAAGTGTCTGCTTCTTCTTCTAATCTAGAGAACATGGTAAAGTAGTTTGACTGTAGTGGGCATTCAAAAATCATTGACTGAATTTCCCTGATAAGGGAGGGGAGGGGAAGGAAGGGGAGGGGAGAGGAAGGGGAGAGGAAGGGAGGGAAGGGGAGGGGAGGGGAGAGGTCAGGAGAGAAGGGAAGAAGAGGAGAAGAGAGGAGAGGAGAGGAGAAAACCAATAGAAATTGGGAAAGGAGAAAGAAAGGAAAGAATGGAGAAAGGGGGTACAAAGCAGTGGTTCAGACCCCACACCCTGAAGTCCAATTCCCTGTCATTCAGACCACACACTGCCATTATCTTGAGAACACTGATAAAACATGAAATACTTTGAACCATAGTTTCACCAAAATCTAAAAAACTATCAATACTTTCCTTAGTGAAGTCTTATGAAAAAAGATGTGTGATGGTGTTTGTAAAACTCATTAGCCCAGTTCCTGGTAAGTGAAATTTGTTTAATGATAACTGCTAACAGTATTCTTCTTCTATGCCCAGTAATTAATGCCCACTTGGGTCTCAGATGCCTCTTATAGGCCATGAACAGCTCTCTGAAGAGGTTCAAAATGTGTTCTGGGGAAAAAAAAAAAAAGAAGTCGGCAACCAAAAAACTCAGACCATTTCTAGAAGTTAATCCAAACCAAACCTTCTTGAAGGTCATAACGTGTTCTGAGGTTTCATTCCACTATTTTTCACTTATACAGTCCTCGGCCCTGCCAAGGCTGAGCTAGGATTTGAACTCAACATGGCCAAATACCACAAGGGAAAGAAACCCTCAAGCCCTTTGCCCTGAGTATATTTCCAGCCCAACAAAGCTGAAAGCTCTGGAAAGGCAGCCAGGCCCCCGGCAGCCACCTTGCCGAGTATCTTCCCAGCATCAGCGTGTGCGCCCCGGGTGCTGCCTGCAGCCTCCTGCTTCAGCCATCACCTCCATGGCTCAGAGACAGAAAGAGCTCAGAGGAGACTGGGGACTCAGCTGACCCAACAGCAGTGGGCCTAGTGAGAAAGGAAGGCTGCCAAAAGTAAGATAAATCCAATGATTTTTCCAGAAAGTGTCTTCCTTCAGCAGGGCCAAGGTAGAATGTAGTTCCCAAGCAGATTCAGACCCACTTTCTTTATGGAAGAGAGTCCCTAGTATTTGGTACACTGCGTGTTCAATAATTTTCTTCTTGCAAAGTCACTGTCTGGAGTAGAAATTGTGAAGAATTCACTTAAGAAGCTGAGTAAGACTATTGTTTAGAGGAGGGAGAAGGGAGAGGGTTATCCTATTTTTTGAATTCTCAATCATTCCTTATATATTCAGCACCATAACTTAGTGTTTTAAGAATGTAAAGACACTCTAAAGATGCTCTATCCTTTCTGGTCTTCCTTTGTGTCTCCTTTTGCAGCACCTACACACACATACATACACACACCCTAAACCAAGTGCAGTGATTGCAAGAAACAATTTGAATCCCAACAGTACCACTTATAATCATGTAATAATAATAATAATAATAATAATAATAATAATAAGTGTATTGCTAAAAATATTGTTCACAAAAAGATCTATGACTTCACAAAAATTATAAACCATGGATCTCAGGAGCTGCCAAAGGCAAGTTCAGTTCTAGCAGTTTATGTGTCTTCATACTCCAAGTTCCGAACCTGCTTTCAGCCTACTGAGACAGCCCACTGTCCTTCTCACTAACAGAGATGGGAGAATACGAAGTTTTATGCTCCTCTCCTTTCTGGTCTCCCTCTTTGTGTCCCCTTCTTCAACACCCACCTATACATACACACACATACCCTAAACCAAGTGCAATGATTGCAAGAAACATTTATTGCCTATGTATGCTAAGTATTGGTATCAAAAACAGGAGGAAGGCGCCAATAGTGAAGTGGGATTAGAATAGGGCAAAGCAGTTATGGTCTATAGAAGTGGTTCTCAAATTTGAGTGAGCTGTAGAATCACCTGCAGGATTCTGAAAACACAGATTATAACTATATATGCTAAAATTCTGAAAGCAAGGTCTGGAACAGATATTGTATGTCCATATTCATAGCAACATTGTTCACAATAGCCAAGAGGTAGAAGCAATCCAGGTGTCCATTGACATATAGTGGATAAACACATTGTGGTATGTATACATGACAGAATATTATTCACCCTTAAAAAAGGAGATTTTCAAACATGTGACAACCATGGTGAAATAAACCAATCACAAAAGAATAAATATTGCATGATTCCATTTAAATGAAGCACTTAGAGATGTCACGTATGTAGAAATAGAAACTAGAATGGTGGCTGCCAGGGTCAGGGAGTAAGGGGGATGATCTGAGTTGGGGACTGCTCTGAGGACTGATGACCTAAGGGTTAGAAGCAGTCCTCCATGCAACATGGTGGTCACTGATGGGAGATGGCTTATAAGATGTGGCACCATTGCAGTGGAACTGGACTCAAAGTCCTCTGGGATTCTTTTCCAGATGCTGATTGTCCCCCAGGTGGCTGAAACACTGGAAAAGGATGGATAGATACTACTCACTAACACTGCTTTTGTGTGTGTGTGTGTGTGTGTGTTTGTGTGTGTGTGTGTGTGTGTAGAAGAACTGGGGTGTAGGCCATAGGTGTAGGAGATGAGAGGATTCACCAGAGCCAGGTGGGGAGCAGAATAGGCAGATCTACTGAAATACACTGCTGAGGGGAGCAGAAGGCGAGATAGGAGAGTTCTGCTGCACCATAAATGGGTTAGCTCCCTGGTCAGGGATCAAACTCAGGCCATGGTAGTGACAACGCTGAGATGTAACCCCTAGGCCAAGAAGGAGGTCCAGTAACTAACTCTTTTAATACAATTCTCAACACTTAACCTGAAAGTCCATCAAGAGCAGGAACTGTCTTAAACTCCCTGAGATGCTTCTAGAGAATACCTACTTTACATAGGCAATTTCAGAAGGGATCTGACCCCAGCTATTACACTGGTCAACACATTTTTACAAAAGTCATGTTACTGAAATAAAATTAGTCATTTCCTATCAATTTGTATGTGTTCAACACGAATATGACAGTCAAATTCTAATTTTGGCTCTAGTTTTTTTGGAATCTGCAATAAATTGATGTTTACATCACAAAATTCAAGCCCATAGTAATAAGCCTACAGTTAATACCTGTAAAAAATCAAGTCACAGACTACTTCTTAGATTTCTTTGTTTGTCTTTTGTACAGCTATTCAGGAATAGAATAGATGGACGATGGTTTCCATGATGCAAAAGCACAGCCTTAAGACTCAGCTTCGAAGAGTCTAGAAATAGTCTCCATTCTTATGGGTCATGAGTGATTTCTAAGGCATTCATGAGGCCCTCAATATTGGAACAGAATACCAGAGAACTTTCCTTTCTGAGGAAAGGCTCCAACTGCTAGTGGTGCTTTCAATAGAAAGTAATTGTGACATCTTCTTCTAGAAGATTCCATCATTGGAGTCTTGATCCTAGCAATTCTGCCTCGTTCTTGGATAAATCCAAATGATGAACCAGCTCATTTAGTTCTTCCTCTGTTAGTCTGTGTGGGGTTGATGATCCACCACAGTGAAAATTTGGATCACTGCATGCTAATGGAACAGGAGACGAACAGGTCGGCTCACCCTTGTCCTCATCAGATGAATCAAGAGACTATTCTGAATAGTATTCCATTGTGTATATGTACCACATCTTCTTGATCCAATCATCTATTTTTGGACATCTGGGTTGCTTCCATACCTTTGCTATTGTGAATAGTGCCGCAATGAAAATGTAAAAGACATAAATAACAATAATAAAAAAAAAGAAAAAAAAAAGAAGAGACTATTCTGCTGGAGGTTCTGGACTAGGAAGTCCCTCACCATGTGGAACTGGTCTCCATGCAGATGGAATGTTTGGGTAGACTATTCTCGACTTCTTTTGCTTTGTTATTCCGCTGGAAAGAGGAGGAACCAAGCAGAGGTAACAGTCTTTTATGTGCTTGCTTGGCTCTCTCCACACCATGGGGACTGCAAATGGCATTGATGGTCTTTTGCCATTTAACCACTGTGAAAGCTGTGTTGTACATGTAACACAGCATATATGCGGGGCCCAAGGCTTGTCTTTTTTTAAAAAAAAAAAAAGATTTATTTATTTATGCATACAAGCTGGGGTGTAGGCCAGAGGCATGGGATGGTGAGAGGGTTCACCAGAGAGAGAGTGGGAAGCAGAACAGGCAAATTGACAGAAATACACTGCTGAGGGGAGCAGTGGGCGAGGCAGGAGAGGTCTGCCACACCCTGTGGGAATCTCCCTGGCTGGGAATCGAACTCGCGTCGCTGCTGCCAACCAAGGCTTGTCTTGGTCACCAACCTTGCATCCGAAGTAAAGATAATAAGCCTTCTTCACTTGAGAAATGATACTTTTCTTCTGGTTGGCAAATGTCACTTCCCACAAATAGAGCAGAAATTGTCCACACTATTAACGCACTGTCGGGGTATTACTGTTCTGTATTGTGCCTAAATGGATAAAATAATAACAGTTCTATGGAACAGTAGCTTAAACTGTCTCGCACAAAGTCTGAAATATTTTCAATGCTCGACGCTTCCGACAGGGCTTTCTAGAGTGCATTGCTGACGTCAGCTTACTTCAGCAGCCGCCTGGCAGTAGTATTGCATTGCATCAGAAAATGATGCAATCAACTCTGGATGATGTGTGCATGATGGTATTATGCAATGCGATGCAATATTATATATTCTAGGCTGATTTAGGATGTTGTTGCAGTTCTACTGGATAAATTTACACGGTGAAACATATAAAATGAATTATAGGAAATATCTCCAAAACTTGAGAGCTAATAAAAAAATTTCAGGGTTATATACATGTTCAGCACACCAAGATACTACAGATTAGGACCTTTTTAAGTCAGCAACGATCTCACTGTTGACCAGTGTTATTTATTGATCACTGTATAACCATTATTACTAAGCATAGAGATCTAGCACACATGTTGAATTCTCCATGAATATAATTTCCCTCCCATTATCCTGTTTACAAAAGTGCTGGTCCAACCTTTATTATCTGATTCCAGGTTTCTAGCTCACTTTTACTTCTTGAGCAATTGATTTTTGTCAACATTTAGAAATATCATGAAATTTTAAAATTTCCTACCCAACACCCTGAACTACAAATATACTTAGGTCTCCAAACATGCTTATCCTCTTTCCTCCAATTTAAAAGGAAAAATGTCCTCTGAAATTGATTCTTCCATTTGTCCTTTGACCCCAGTCTTTGGCCTCCCCAGGCACTTACTGCCATCAGCCCCATCTTTTTCTCCTAAATCATAAGCCTCCTCTCTCCTCTGATTTCCTCCTTTCAGAAAATAAGCCCATTCTTTAGAAAAAAACAAACAAACAAGCAAGCAAATGGCAACAAAATGCCTCCTCTAGACCCTCTATGCTATGTGATCCCTGTTCCCTCCCTCCTCCTCCCTTCCCAGGGAAGTTCTTGGAAATTTAGGTCACCCCTTGCTGATTTCACTTCCTTCTTTTCTCACCCACAGTAATCTGGCTTTCAGCCACCTCTCCACTCACTCTGTTCTCCTCAAGGTCACCTTGACCTCTGTGTTTACAGATCCAGTGGTAGCTCCACATGCCTCACCTTGCTTAACCTTCCTCATATATTTGGCCCTGGGAAGCACTCTCCCGCCTCTGACAAACACCCTCCTCCTTTGGGTCTATCCCCATTCCCAGATGTCTCCCACACACCTCTGCTTAGTTGTTCTGTGGGCACTTTAAGCTCAAGTATTAATACTGCAATCCTTGTCTTTCTCTCCAAACCAAACTATCCTTTCCTATTTCTTATTCTTGATAATGGCACCCCCACTCATCGGCTCACCCAAATAGAAATGAGGAAGTCATCAGCAGCAGCAGCTTCTCTTTCTTTTCTCTCCATATTCAGTTGTACACTAAAACCTATTATTTGGATTCCCTTAACAGCATTGGGATTCATCTGAGTCACTGTTTTCCACAATTGCTCCCTTTTCTAGGGATATGACAAGATTAACTTGAATTAGTTCAGTGGTCTCCTAAGTGATAGAAACATCTGACATAGAGTAGATGGTAATATAGCATAGAGGATAAGGGGCCAGAGTTCCTCTTCAAATTTAGACTTAAATCATTACTGATTGTATGATATAGAGGAAGTGATTTATCTTCTATGTATCTCAGTTTCCTCAACTATAAAATGGGAATATTAATAATAACCTACTTTTAGGGTTCTTGTGATATTGAATGACTTCAAAGTGCTTAGAATAGTGCCTGACACAGAATTCATTCATGAAAATATTCATTATTAGTTAGTAGCAGTAGTACTAGTTACAGTAGTAGTAGTATTACTATTATCTTTAAAAAACAATTAATTTCATTCACTTTAAAATAACTCATCTTAAGTTGGCAGACTTTCTCTCACATCCCCAACCTATTCCTTCATTTCCATCTCTATGGCTTTTGTGCCATACAGATGCATATTCCAGTCTTTAGAGTACAAACCACACTCGTCAATTCCTGAAACTCTGCACATGATTTCCCTGTGTCTGGTATATGTTTACATTTCTTACCTCTTATAGCTAAGGTATGGAAACAACCCAGATACCCAAAAATAGATGATTGGATCAATAAGATGTGGTACATATCCACAATGGAATTCTACTCAGCATTCAAAAAAGATAAACACGTGCAATTCGCAGCAACATGAATGGAACTAGAAGGTATCATGCTCAGAAAAATAAGCCAGAAAGAGAAAATTATCAAATGGTTTCACTTATAACAGGAATATAGGGTAACCAAACAAGAGAGAGACACTCAGGGAGGGAGGGGGAGGAGAAGGGCTCAAAATGGGGTAGAAAAGGACACAAGGGATGACGGTGCTGGGTCACAGGTGAATTGGTGGTGGGTTACCCAAAGGGAATACACAATGTAAAAGATATAAATAACAATAAAAAATTAAGGAAAAAAAAAAACCTCTTATTCATCCCTCAAACCCCCTATATTGTCTGCAAAGCCGATTGCACACACTTATTTGTAGATAAATATGCATGCGTATAATATTAATTTATACACTACACTGTATGGCATTTATGTAGTTGTCTGTCTGTCTCTACTTCTAGAATATAAATTCTGGAGGACAGAGCTAGCTTACGCCCAGAGAGACAGGCCTGGCATAAAATCTGTCTTCACAATGCTAACATTTTCCATTCCTGTGTGCCTCATCATTTAAAAATAATATATATATATATTTTTTTTATTTTATACACACAAGCTGGGGTACAGGCCAGAGGTGTGGGGCGGCGAGAGGGTTCACCAGAGACAGAGCGGGTAGCAGAACAGGCAGATCAGAAATACACTGCTGAGGGGAGCAGCGGGTGAGGCAGGAGAGGTCTGCCACACCATGTGGGATTCTCCCCGGCCGGGCGTCGAACTTGCGTCGCCGCTGCCGACAGCTCCACAGCGCAGCGCTTAACCGCTGCGCCACCGGGGAGGCCCTAAAAATAATATTTGTAGTAGATTGTCTCCAATGTTGGCCCTCATCAGTTTCTCCCCTCATGATGCTGCTCCATCTACCAAGAATTGGGGCTGTTTCCTCTCCTCTTGAATTCAAACTGCCTTTGTCTCCGCTTTGAACAAAAGAATGTGGTGGAAGTCATGTTTAAAAACTCTCACATCTAGACCTTAGGAAAACTGACAGCCTCTGCTTTCTCCCTTTGAAATTCCAGTCACTATATCAGATGTCCAGCCTCCAGAGACCACCATATGAAAGGAAGCCAGACCTGGCTCTCACCCCTTCTTCATCATCACCAGCATTCAGGGGAGAAGCCAGTCATGTTTCAGGGACAGTCTGATCCCTTCACTAGGTAGGTGAGCTGCCGTCCTGATTTTCCTGGGATATTCATAATGAACACTGAAAGTCCCAGGCACCTGCTCGGCCCCAGGAAACCCAGGACACATGGTCAACCTGCCTTCCCATTCCCACCACTGTGATATGCTCTCCTGGTCTCTGGGATGAGCCTTTCAAATGTTGTCCCAAAGGTCCCTGGGTTAGAATGAGCATCTATTACCTCTAAGACCATTTTCCTCATAGGCCTAAGAATCACTATTTTATTTCCCATCTCCCATCATGCCCGGCCACACGGCCCAGTAGAGCTTGCCAGATGTTCTACAATGAACCCAACTAATACAATGAAGACTATTCCAAAGTTACATAACAGAAACTCCCTCTAATTATTCAATTCCCAGTGAAATGAAAGCTTGAATGTTAAACCTCAAAAGAAGTCCTTTTAAAAAACTCAAAGTACAAGAAGTTAAAACACAATCAAAAAATTCTCTCCTCTCCAATTTCTGTGTCCTCGGCCTCAGCCAGATGGCATTTGGGCTCTGTTTTCCTTGGGAACTGATAAAGTTCTGCTGTCTCTGGGGTGCACGGCTCCAGCCTGCCATCCCCACCTCCATATGACACCACCACGAGCAAATCTGAACACTGTCGCTGTCACTGCGTCATACGGTGATTTCCTCACAACCTTCACACTGGGAATTTAGACTTAAAATGTTGCCGGTCATGAACCACCACAGACATAGAGTTCTCCAGACAAAGGGGTCTGAGAGCAAAAATCAGATCAACCAAGATAGAAACATGAGAGGTAGTTCTCCTCATCCAACCCAAGAAGAGCTAGAGGTCTTAGTTTGTGAGACTCTAGTTCCAGTGTCAGATAAGCTGATTCCACTATATACCCTGCTCCTGAAGGACCATAAAATGTCTTCTATTTGAACTGTGAGCTTCTGTTCCCTGCAACCCGAGAACTTGACTGAAACACCATTCTAAAGAAATGATGATAGTAGGGAAGATCCTTCTCCCTATACCCATGACCCCCCTTGAATGATGATGTTCACAGTCTGGAGAAGCCATCAATAAGGCCCACATTAGAGACAACATGAAAATGAGTTCTGAGACTGTAACTGGGAAGATGAGAAGCATGAGCGAAATTTTTAAAATTTTAATGACTAAATTGCATTTTTACTCATTTATCAACTTTTGGAAATGGTAATGCTCTGGGATCTATAACAGTATTTCTATTTTAGGGGGAAGCATCCACACACATGTATCATGGTATGATTTAAGATTTATGGGCTAGCAAAATGCTCATAACATGTCTGCCCAGAAATAGAACCCTTACCTAGTTCCCAAACTACAAATATATGAAGTGGGTGAATATACGACAGAGGGGACAAAAAACCTTAGATAGCATTTATTTTTTCTTTTCCAGCAAGTTAACTTTATGTTACATTGCTGTTGGCATTTTGGAAGTATAGGCTCCCCCTTTCAGGCTCACCACAACAGCCCATCCACCACGAAGGCGCCCATCATCCTCCACCACAGTCCATCCTGCTCACTCCCCATGTCATTCTCATCCTCCCCACATGCCCAGCCCTCAGTTCTGTAATTAGCTTTCAAGGGCTAGTTTTCAAGTTTGTCTTTTTAAAGAAAATCAAGCTCTAGATGCTGCAAGGATGAGTGATGGGAGAATGTCCATATTCGAGGAGGAGAGAAGCTGGATCTCATAACTAAGATGCTCATTCCCCCCAAGCCACCAGCCCCAGAAGCATCTCCAAGAACAATCGCCACTACTGTGCTGGCCTAACAAGGGGGCAGGGGTGCTTCTCTCTATTTCACTTTCTGATCCAAGTGGGGATACATGAGCCTTCGATTTTTGGCCTGTACTGCAGCTTGAGACCAAGCTGGAATGTTTAAACAAGACTTTTCTAAAGGCTCAGGAATAACAAAAGAAAGAAAATGCAGATGTAAGCTGAAGTCCTCCCCATTCCTTTGTTTAGAAGAAATGCCTTTAAACTACCTGCTAAGCCCCCATGCCAATTCCTGGGGCCTAGCGCCAGGATCCCACAGCCTCTGGCTCCTGCCCTGGAGTCCTGTCCACACACACTGCTTCTGCCTTCATATGGACTCAGACCAGCTCAGAAACCCACTCACATCCCCCAGAGCACTTTGCACTTGTGTGCTCCCTGGTGCACCAGCATGGATGAGCTGGACTACTTAAGATTCTCTGCAGGAGCCCAGGGGTGGTGCGTGACGATTTCACAAACAACCAGTGAGTCAAAAATCCCTTCTTGAACACTTGTTATCCCCAAGTCCCTTCCCACATTGTTTGCCAGACATCCCTTCCTGGTGCCTTTGCCCTTGCAATACCCAGTGTCCTCTGCCCATTTCTCATCTCCCCTTCCTTCCAGTGAACTCTCAACCCCTCCCTGGCTCAGAGGCAACACACATTCCTTCCTTGTCTTATGCAAAGCAGCTCAGCCATCTCCTGCTGTTTCCACACACCCTCAAGAGCTCACCCTCCACCCCTGGAAATTTATCAAAGAATTTCTTCCACAAAGGTAGAGTATTTCTAAGAGAAATTCTGCTGAAGAATGTTAGGCCTGGGCCTGGGTAGGCAGAAGGGAAGCCTTGATGGCCTCTCAGTCACCTAAGCAGGAAGCAACTTAAAGAAAAACAACTTCTGGACACCCTGGGACCCACCCCCTCACCACCCTTACCAGAATACCAGATAGCCCAGTCTGATAAAGGGGGAAGAAAAGAAAAACAACCCCTTCCGCATTACCGAAGATCCCTCGAAGACCCCCTAGGCTAAACACCCGACCTATATAAATTCCCCCCCAGTTGACCCAGGAAGCAACTTTATGGACCTCACCCTAGGGGTCTGTAAACCTCGCCTGGGAGCCACAATAAAGGCTTGGTTTGAGTCATAATGCCTGCCTCCTCTCTTTTCTACTTGCCTCTGTCTTTCAAAGAACATTCCCTCTGTCTTCCTACAGAAATAGATCTGGAGACTCCTAGAAAATTGGAGCACCCATTTTACAAATATTACCTGCCTTTGTTGTTTGGAGAATTCATCCTACCCCAGTTTCAGACCTGCCTGTCTATGGAGGTCATCTCGCAGGAACCCCACCATGGAGCAGCACACGCAGAGCCTGGGACTCCAAGGAGGAGGAAGAGGAAGGAACCCATTGTCTGAGAGCTGACTTTCTCAGAAGCCCTGTTGTAAGAAAGTAGTTCTCAGGATAGGGGAGTGTTCCAGGTTCCCTGACCCACTCAAGGGAGGGTGGAGCTGTTACAGGGCAACCCCGATATACAATGGGTTGCCTGACTGTGGGTTCTCACCCGTACGCTTAAAAAGGACTTATAATAAGAACAATCGCAGGCACTCACAAAAAGGTTAATAAAAGGGTTTATTTACAAAAGGAAGGGAAATAAAAAAATGAGTAACTCGGGGACAAAAGAGAAAGTGAGGGAGAGAGATAAATCTCCAAATACGTCCTACCAGATCCGAAAGCTGGGAACCCCTATGGCACGCTGTAGCCCGGGGAGAAGCAAGAGAGCCCCAAGGTCCAAAGACCCTCGTTATATAGCCAACATGTCTGCTTAACTCCACCCCTCAGTTCCTGGCAATCCTCTCTTCTGGATGATGATGGAATTAAGGGATTAGTGGCCCCTAGTGTCTTGGACCTCCTGTGGAGTTTGTTGCAGACATCCTTTTTCCCCCCAACAGAGCTTAGCAGGAGAGATAAGAAGACAGAGGAGAGAAAGGAAGAAAGGGAGCAGGATGGAGGCCAGAAGAGGCACAAGGAGTAGAGAGACAGGTGAGGAAGCTGCACTGGCCTGGACTGACTGAAACAGATGTGGGTGAGAGACCCGTGGGGAGGTGACTATGGCAACGTTGATCTTGCTCTTTAACCCCCAGAATTGTCTGACTGTTTCTGACCCTTTTCTGTGGGTCCCTGCCGACAGGGGTTTTAAACTCATGGCAGGTTTCGGGCCTTGCCTTGGGCCAATCCCATTTGGGTGGACTTTTGCCCACAGGTGATGGGTAAATTTGGGTGCTTAGTTTAGAAAATATATTCTTTGTCTTTTCTGTATTATCACACTCATTGTATTAGAGTTTCTTGTCCACTTAAGATCTTACATGTTTTTTCCTGATGCGGCGGATGGCAGAACCTATTTAGAACGGGCAGGTTTGGGGGTTCTGAGGGTGCCCCTCTCCCTATCCTGTAACACTGTCACCCACTTGATTGACTCAGGAAGCTATCGCTGCCTCCTAAGAAAACTGCGCCTTCTCATGTAGGCATTACTTTACCCAGAAGACCATCCAGGGACCAGCTGGCCTCAGGGACAGTTTTATAAGCGCGTGGCCCATGCTGTCACGCAAGCCCCAGCCTCCATGTTTGTTTCAAGGTTCTGCAGGCACCATCTTAAAACTCTTAATCATCTATGATCAAGGGGTTCTGTCCTGCACTCACTTTGCACTAGGCTCCACGTGTTATGTAGCTGACCCTGCCTGATGTTTATGTAAGAGTACACATGCAGTGGACAGGGGAGTCTCTTCCTTACAACCACCTTGGAAACAGCAGAAGAAATGATTGAACAGTACTTTCATGCAAAGTATCTCAGCAGATGAGAAATGGAACCCCATACATGTCCTGCATGAACCCAGCTTTCGCAGCTCATTGGTGGAAGGGTTGTTGCTTTGCACAACTCCAGAGGGCCAGTTTGATCATCTCATAGCGGCAGATGTCATCATCCACCTGCTTTTCTACGTGAGCACTGTTCCCTCAACATGTGTCCCGCAATGACTCAAAACTACAATAGATCTCCAAGCCCGCACTCTCTCCCCCCAACACCAGCTCACCTCTGGAGCACATCAGCCCTGCACAGACTTTCTTCTCTTTCCCATGTCCACGAGAAACATACACTTGGTCCAAGAAAGGTAACACCGACCAGGGCGTCTCCAGAAGCAGGTGCCTGGAGAACCCAGGGGGTTTCTAAATGCTGAAAGAAAGCAGAAATTTGTAAAGAAGAGGAGGTTCAGAGACCATTTTTTGGTAATAAATTAAATTTCTTAATGCTGGCAGGAACATGAAAACACTAGAAAGGCAAAGCTGGAGTGGGTGTCTGACAGCTGTGGGCAGCTGGGGTGGAGAGAAAGAATAGGAAGACCATTAATGCACAACAGTGGGAAAGGACCTAGAAATAATGAACGGACCAGCCCGCTGAGGAGTGAGGTGACACAATTAGAGACACATAATGGGCCAGTAACACAGTTACTTAGAGCCTTTCTTCTCTGACAAAGAACTTTTAATTTGCTAAAAAAGAATTTTGATGTGCTAACATATGCTGCCTGAGGAAAGAACACACTGTTCAAATCTCAAGGTCATTTGAGCTGGGTTTTGAGGCTTCTCCAAATAGGGCATATCGAGGTCCACCTCTGGCAAGGGGTTTGATTGAGGCAAGACTCGCCTCAGAGAATAATCCTCCTGTCTTATGTGCTGTCATTGTCTGGTCCCTGTGGATGCCTCTGCTGTTTGGGAATTCTCTTTCTATTAGGAGATTAAAAGAAAAAAAAGAATTTACAAACTACAACCCAGATTAAAGCTCAACGCCTGGGGGTAGTATCAGATGGGAAATACGAATTTAGTGAAAAAGCATCTGAACATTTGGAGTAAATTTGAAAACAGAACCATCTGTTAAATAATCATATCCAGTAGACGCCACACTCCATGCCACCAGCTGCTGTCAAATAGGAGATTATGAAACCTCGTAATAAAGGCTCCACTAAGCTTGTTTTCTTGTTTCAGGGTTAACTTGGGGCAGAGTTGCAAGGCTATAGGGGTGAAATCCTGGAGTTCTTTTCTATAAGCTCTTCTTCCAGGTGCCATGTCTTCCTTTCAATTTGGCAACCCAGTATGGATGGAGAAGGCACCCTAAACCTGAGAGGTGAGGGTGGAAGAGGGTCATATGAAGCGAACCCCACAGCTCCTCTGCTCTTTGCTTAGGGTCCATTCTAACTTCCTCTCCTTTCCTAGAATGTCTCCAGTCCTCCTCTGTTCACTGCTACTCCATGGCCCAGCATGTTGGGATAAAGGACATGGGAAGAGAAATAACAGCCATGACTGAAATGAATGTAAGGCTCAACATTTTGGGGATTTTTTTTTAAATTCTGCTTTTGCCCAGATATAAAGGGGAATCAATGGAGCAATCAGCAATAATCTCAGTGCAAAGACACTCTCCCCGGGAGGTCAGAAGAGAAGGATCACCACCCCTGGACATTTCACTGAGGTCTCCCCATGACACACAGGCACGCCAGCCCTGCTGGGAAACTCCAGTCTGCACAGACCTAACCAGGAAACAGGCTTGCAGGGGCTCTCTTAATGCTGCCCAAGTGGCAGGGAGGGTTCTTCAAAGTGGCTGACCTATATCCAGGGCAGATGAAGATGAAGCCAGGCCTGCTGCAGCATCATCTCTTCCAGTGTCCAAGTCCTCGCTGCGGGGGCTCTCTTATTTCTCTCCCTTTCCACACCCACCTGCCTACCCACTTAGTCACCATGTCAGGTCTGCTCTTCCTGGCCCATCATCATCTCCTCTTTCAACACTGTTCATTCCTTAGTTGGGAGCCAGACTACCTGGATTCAGATTCCAACTTGACTCTTAATGGGAGCGGTGCATGACCTGGGCAAGTTATTGAACTTCTCTGTGCCTTCGTTTGCCAATCTGTAAGTGGAGGAAGTAAGTAAAACTGATTTCACAGGAGTGTTGCGAGGATTCATCTGCCAGTGTCCATCAAGCACTCGGACCCAGGCACAGATTGCCATGGAGCTGCAAACTGCAATCATCATCATTAATCTTCCAGGTCCTTTTAACACTCCTCTGGATTCTCATTCTAGCCTCCTAACAGGACCCCGAAAGTCCTTTCTTGCCCACTCAACACATATCTCCTTAACATATAAGTGGACCACACCACTCTTTGGTCTAGAACCTTCGATGGTATTCCACTTTACTGGGGATGAAACTCAGTTGCTGTACCCAAGCCCACAGGGCACAGTCTGGTCCCTTCACCCTTCTCTTGTGTCACACAGAAAAACCTGTTGACAGTGGTGCAATCCTGTTGACTGCCACAAGCACTCTGAAAAGTTTGAAATTTTTTTATAAGTCTATAAGTACAGAAAAGAACCAGCTTGGTTGGATCTTCCTTCCATCCCTTCCTTTCTTCCACTTGTCTTGATTGAGTTTCCCAAGCACTTGGTGGATTGAGTCCACCAAGCACTATACTGGGCACCATTAAATTGACGATGATAAAGACTAGTCCCTCCACTCAGGAGACCCATGTATTTGTAGGGAAGACAGATATGTAAATAAGCAGTGAGACCCCAACTTTACAGCTACAGAAAGAGGTTCCAACTACAGTGGGGGCATGATGGATGTTACCCAGGGGTGGCCAGAGTGCAGGGTTATGACTGGGAGGGTTTCTCAGTGGTGGTGACAATGACACTGGACTTTACTGTTTTCATGGGCGCTAGGTGTGTGGGCCAAGTGAAGACAGCCGAGACCGACAGAGGCAAGAGATGGCTGGAGATGTCTGGTTCTGTTCTGGCTCCATCCCCCCTGGACTGCATTTGTCTACCTGGCTCTGAGGGCAGCCTTGGCAAGGCCCGGTTCTAGGATAGAGACAAATGCTCTTTGAGAATTAAAATCTGCTAAGCACTGAAGTACACACTAAATAGAACTAGCTTTACATTGGAGAGAAAGTTAACAAGGGGGAAAAAAAAAGAATCTTGAAAGGATCTTCAAATTCTCCAGACCCTTTGTCTCCCAGATGAGAAAGGAGATTAACTAAGAGAAGGCACTAGAAGCAGCCCAGGCACTTTCCCTGACTCCCCTACCACACCCTTCTTTGAAACATCAGCCCACATCTCTGCAGCAGAGGAAAGTATACAGTCTCCAGCGCAGGGAGTTCCCGTTCCAGGCCTGGCCGCTTCTCTGGGTGACTAAGCTACAAGACTTCCCTGCAGGCCAGCTTCCACTTGGTAAAGTGAGAGCGGAGCGTTTACCAGCGCACTTTGCAAGACCGTGAGCAAAGCAGGGAGCGTGTGCGGCCGCACTTCACTTGATAGGTCTTGTAAGAAATCTTGTACCGGCGGCAGCAAGCCAGCAAGCGGAGAGAGGGCCGGTGCTGTCACAGGTAGACAACAAGGCCGGGCAGTTCCCACCGCAAATGCGGGAAGGTTTAACACCCAACGTGCCCCTCGGGCGCCGCTTGCCCAGCCCCTCAGCCCCCACATTTGCCTCCCTCTGACACACACTTTCCGTGGACCGATGGTCATGCTGCCCTGCCCCGCAGGCGCGTCTGCCCAGGATCACAGAAATGTCAGGGGAAGCCGCTCTGACTCGATCTCAGGCGCAACCTGACACTGGAGCTTTCTTTCACCAGCCAGTGAGGAAACATGTGGGATGAATTAACAAAGCCAACCAGAGAAAGCCACTGCAGACCGCCTTCAGTTGGCTCCCAGACGATGGAGCGGGGGTGGCACCCAGCACTGCAGGGGCCTAGGGGGACACCCCAACCCCCCAAGGAGTTAACCAGTCCTCAGGCCTAGGGAATGTGGGATTCGAACCCATGCAGTCTGGCTCACCGCTAAGGAACTGATGGTGGCAAGAGGGAAAGATAATAGTGAGCAAGACAAAGGAGTGACAACTTCTTGGGAAGAGGAGATTCAGATGCTGGCTTCATCACATGGCCAGTCAGGAAGCCCTACAGTTCATTCGGAGAGTCTGACAGTCCCCGCCAACCTAAGCCTGAGAGACAGTGCTTAAGCACTGTAGCTGCAAATGTGCCATCACACTTGGAGGTCCTTCTTTTTTCTCCCGCCCTTGACCACAGCTAAGTCTTTGTCTCTCTGAGGTAAGCAGTAGCTTCTTCCCAGTCACACAGTCCCCCAGATCACAGAGCTGATTTACCACCACTCGTTACTTCTCTCAGCAGCCAAAGTGCCTAGATCTTCAGCAGCAAACCCCCCTCTTCACTGCCTGCCCTGACCAAGGGCCAGTTCTATCTAGAGGCATTTTATGTCTTCACAAGGATTTCCAGTCTGCAAAGAACGGTCTGCACTGCCAGGTGTCTGCCAGGTACTCGCAGACACGCCTGATACAGAACATTCTCTCTTTTGGAGAGACACAGTACAAGGGGCTGCTTAACAAGAAATGAGGATGAGAAATAGGCTGCCTGTTCCTAACAACGTACTTGAAATGGAAATGAGGAGGGGCGCTGGGAGACAAGACATTTCTCCCAACTGAAGAATCTCTAAACCCCGCTGGACAGACAGACGGCCACAGCCCAGGAGCTTTGGTGACAGCCAGTGCTTGCACCAAGTAAAATGAACTTCCCTCCTTGGAGAGAAACGTGTGTCTAAGACAGAATAAAGAGGGGGAGGTGGGAAGTTAAAAAGAAGGTTAGGCGCCACCGGCACGGAAGCGGAATCCGATAACCTCTGGAAATTCCAGTGTGATTATTGCTTGAGCTCCTGTCTGAGATCCAAGCCCCCCTTCTTTCCAGAGCAAGTGTCCAGCATTTTCCTGACTCTGCTACTCTCGCTCCAAAGCTAAAGCTTGCACTGAGGCTGTCTTCATGATTTGTCTCTGTGATTGATAGCCGTTATCCATTCTTCCTTAGGAGCCTCCACATCTGGACCCAATCACCCTGTAGGTCAGAACTGAAAAAGGAACACCAGGGTCACTACCTGGTAATCCACACTGGGTTTGAGAGGAGGCAGTTGTGGGCTCGGGCAAGTTCTCCTTGGCACACAGATTTCTGGTCACTGTGAGGGTGGATTTCATCTCTCTTGGGGCTTCATTGCTTTTTTCCCTTTTAATTGTGATAAATATATACAACATGACATTCAACAATTTATTCATCTTTGAGTCCTTTAAAAAGTCTATATACTCAAAGTATCTTAAAAAATTATACTCAATTTATCAAAACAGATTAGGTTATTTGAAACTTTGTATACTGAAGCCTCTAACATACACAACAAAAGTACAGGAACCATATAATGATCCACCATTACCCATCATCCACCTTCAACAAAGGTACACATCTTCTCAGTTCTGTCTGCCTTCTATTCTCCAGCAATTTTGTTTCATTAGATTGCTTAATTTTGAAATATAATTTATCTTAAAAAAACCCTAAACTCAATCCTCTACTGTCTCAGCAAGATGCCACTGAAATTTCATTTCCTGCATGAACTTTCCATAGCTGATATGGTGGATAGAACCACCCAACACAGATTTTTCTCCTTGTGGAAAAAGTAAAAGATGTTACAAGAAATAAAGTTCAACAAGTCCACCAAGTACAAGTAACGTGATAAATGATGAGGTGGGAGGACTAAATAGATTCAAAACATGTTTCACTAGATTGCTTTAAAGCAAATCCCAGTCACCTTGTGATTCACCTGTAACTTCTCCAGCATTTATCTCTAACACCTGAAGATATTTTTGTTGTAAGGAATAAACACAAAGTTCAGCATTTTAACTATTTTTAAGCACACAGTTCAGCAGAATTAAGTATATTCACATTGTTGTGCAACCATCACCACATCCACCTCCAGAACTTGTCATCACCACAATCGGAAATTGCATATCCATTAAAGATTAACTCTTCACTCACTTTGAAATCACCTTTCAGCTCATTTTATGAATCTGACTACTGTAGGACCTTCACACATGTGGAATCGTACAATATTTGTCCTTCTGTGTGTCTGTCTTATATCACTTGGCATAATGTCTTCAAGGTTCAGTCATGGTGTAACATGTAGCAGAATTCTGTTCCTTTGTCAAGCTGTATAATATTCCACTGTGTGTATGTTTCACATTTTGCTTGTCCAACATCTGTTAATAGATATTTGGGTTACTCCCACTTTCTACTATTATGATTAATGCTGCTGTGAATATTGGTGTGAAAGTAGCTCTCTGAGATGCTATCAATTCTTTTCAATTCCAGAAGTGGAGTTGCAGGAACTTATGGTAATTCTATGTGACACTGTTCTGCTATGTTTTCACTGTCTCTGCATTATTTTGCTTTCCTGTCAACAGTGCACAGGGCTCCTACTTCTTCACAACCTTGCAAACTTGCTGTGTTTATATAATAGGGCTTGTTTCATTTCTCATAATAGAATTTTCTTTGATTTTCTTTTCATATGGGCACCTTATCTTCTCCGGTGTGAAGAACTTCTAGTTCACTTCTTTTCATTAGTCCTGAGGGGCAATTATCTCACTAATGATAATCTTCTACATGGCACAGACACCCACTGTTGTGAAAGACATAGTCCCTGCAAGTTTGAGTGAGGGATGGCAGTGGTTTTCTAGAGTTCAGAAGTTTCAGGAAATCTATTATGTCTTCATGGATAATATGGGGAAGCAGAAGAAATTCAGGCTGTAGAGTTAGATTATTGGAAATCAACTCCCCCTGTGCAGTTGCTATGTGGCCCTGGACAGTCACTGAACTCACCAAACCTCAGTTTCCCCATGTGAAAGTACATAGTCATGCTGTGTTATAAGATTAATGTCATATTTATATTAAAATTTTTATTGCTTATATACAATATATATCCACAAATGCATGTTTACACATTTGGGTTTTTTTCCCCCATAATGTTCAAATGTGATCATTTCAGGACTGTCCTTTTTAAAAGAGCAATCAAGTTTTAACTTGATATCTTCCTTCATCTCTCCCCAACCCTTGCAAACATTACTCTCCTCATAACTTACATAGCCCTAGTGAACTATCTAGCATGTGTCGTTCCATAATTTTCTCCATATTTATACAATCATATCAATAAGCACATGTTCACATACATATGGAAAGTTGAGGAAAGCTCCTATAAAAATAAGACATTATATGTGCTTTTATTTTTTACATTTTAACTTTCATACTCAATATTTCTTCATGGAATTCCCTCCCAATCAAGCAGCAAGCCCTAAGCCAATCTATTTTAGTGGCTTAAGCCATGACTTGACTGTACCATTATTTGTTCATTTACCCACTTTGGGGGAGCCCTTGGTCTTCCTTTGCTGTACACTGCAGAATCCTTGCAGTAGTTTAGCCCACCATATTGAGAGCTGGCGATCAGCTAAGCTCTGTTCCATGTGTTTTGCATACATGGAGTGGAGATCTAATCCTCGGTTCACTGGCACCCGTAGGTACCCTGCTCCCAACCTTGAGAATTTCTCTTACCAACTCTGGTTCTCATGAGTAAAATGAAGATTATTGAATTAGATGTTCTAGAAGGTGCTTTTCAGCTCTAGCATTTAAGATTTACATTCTAATTCTACCTCCAACTCTTATATTATTTTTGTACATAGAAAATGCTGTCTTCTGTTATCTATATAACATATAAATGCCTCTCCCACCTTCTCCTCTTGCTGAGCTTTTCCCTCTGACCTGTAGAAACTTCAATCTTCGATGCATTCATTCATCCCACTCTTTTCTCTAACTCTCATATTTCCAAGGAGAGGGACTTCATTAGTTAACATTCCTGGCTCTTGGCATCTCCAGCCATGTCTCACTGGGGTGGATGACTAACCTGATTGGTGGTTATTAGAAGGAACAAGATATTGGTGGCTCAGCCCATTGGAGTGGTTCTCCTCTGTGATCTATCCAAGGAGGACACATATGGCCTCTCTGCTATTAGCTCTGGTGCCAGTCACCCCTAGGGAAGAGGTCTGTCACTGCCAGTATTACTTAAAATTAAGTTTGGCTACAAATGACAAAACTCAAAGTGACCAGGTTGAAATCAGATAAAAGTTTATGCTTTCTTTCATGTAACTGAAATTCAGAGTTAAACAGTTTGGGACTAGCTGGCACTTTGTTATTGTCTTAGACTGTTCAGGCTGCTGTAACAAAAGAGGCTGGTTGGTTGACATAGAAAATGGACCAAAGGTGAGGTGAGGGTGGAATTGGACTTTTAGCAGTGAATTTAATGCACATGTACACACGTTGATTTATAATGATGTACACCTGAAATTTAAATGTCATGAGTATGAGCTTATAAACATTTTGCTATGTAAGACAAACAGCTCATGAGGAAATGTTAAATCTGAGAGACTGATCTGGAAGAAAATGGAAAACACAGTCTTTTTCTTTTATCCATCCAATTCTAAAGTCAGACTCCAGCCATATATTCCCAAAGAGTAGGAGCTGACACAGGGAAACTCACTTAAGTGGGTTATAACTTTTTTATTAATGCGAGGGCAGAGCCAACTTACTACTGAATTACCATGAATTTTATAAGAATACTTGCATCTATTTGGTGTTAGGTACATATGTTCTTTTACCTATTGGACACACATGTAGTGGATATAGGCTTGATGTTAGATAGCAACAAAGCCACAATCACTTTTCGGTGCCCACAGTTTTCGGGAGCAAGCATTCCTGCTGACAAAACACATCTGAATATTCAAGTAAGATTCCTGCACTTATTCATAGAATGATTCATTTCATGTCACACACACTTCATTTTTGACTCATAAAGTACGTTGCAACAGGCTTTGTAAGACTTATAATTATTGAGGCTATTTTTGTGCTGCTATTCACTGCCTTTGCCTAGTCTCTCTGCATTAATAACTAGTTTTTTCCTCTTCATTATTTAGTATCCAACCAAGGAGAACTGATGTCAACCAATCAGCATCTTGGGGGATGATTTCAAAAATCATTTGCATTCAAAAGCTTAAAAATATTGGGTTCTTATCAACAAAAATTAAGTCGGCTTCTGCACACAGGCACTAAGCTAGGTCGGGGGTACCGTGGAAAGTAAAATGTGGTTTGTGCACCAGCTCGCTCTGCTGAAAATGTAAAGGTTATATTACAGAACCACCGAGATCCTTTCCAGGGGAGATTTGCACTCTCTTACAAAATAATCACTACCACCGACTTCACAGCTAACTGACTGCCTTTGTTTGTATTGAAAGCTCTTGAGCTGCTGCAGCAACCTCAAGAGAGAAGCATCTCCATTTTTAACCCCAATTAACAGACCAGGAAAGTGTAGGTCAAGGTTAAAACAAAAGCCCCTAGGTAACTTTGACTTTCAACATCAAAATTGCTTTTAAAAATCCCACCCCACACATTTCTTGATTCTGGATGTCTTTCCAGAAGGTCAGCATAAAGAGTATGCAGTGTTCTCAAAGAATGGTGCCTGAATTTCCCACATCAGACTCACCTAGGACACCCAGCCCAGGCCATCTCCTGAGTTCCATCCCAAAACGACTGAGCCAGAACCCAGGAGAAGTCCAGAAAAGTGGCAGCTGACCAAGTGCCTCCAGATGATTCTCTGGCCCACTCCAGTTTGATTTTCACCAGTGTAGGGCATCACCAGAAGAAAAGAAAAGAAAGGGTAGAATATTCCAGGCAGGAAGAAATATGCAAATTGACATTTGGAGTTATGAATATTCATAGCAAATTCAGAATCTTTAACTGATAGCTATCCATTGCATCAATTTCTAGATACCATTGACTAATCACCCAATTGATCATCTTAAAGGGAGAGGCTGAAAGCTTTTGGAGCGTTCAGTCTCAGCAACACCTTCAGCTTTATCAACCAGGCAGGGGCTGCAGCTGAAGATCAAATATCCACCTTTCTTGAAACCAGGACAATTTAATCCCAGACAAAATTTGCTGCTGACTACAAAAATATGTTTTCTTCCTTCGGGAGCAGATTTTTCTGGTGGAATTACATGCAAGTCTCAAGCACACTATGCAAGGTAATAATCAGAGCACTGGACTCAGGTTCAAATCCTGTCATAACCACTGTACTTATTTTACCTCTTTGTCTGCAAGTCATAGGGTGGCTTAAGAGAACAGGGGAACTTACTATAAAGACCTGAGGTGTCTATCACAGATGCAAAAGGCAGATCCAGCCCCCTGTAAAAACTATTCCTTCTATTATTCTTCTATACCTCATTGGAATATCTTCTCATTTTTCTTTCTTTTGCCAGAGTAGCATTTTTTTGCTGCCATGTTTAAAGGATGGAACATGGGGGTCCTGCTCTCAGTAGTAGCTTGTAAGTAGGATTCACTTACTTGGGAAAACACCATTCTATGCTCTTTATAAAGAATTACGTTATTTAACCATCACAACACAATTCTTTGTGATAAGGGTACCATGATTATTCCCTTTACACAGATGGAAAAAGTGAAGACACAGAGAAGTTAAGCAATTTGCCCAAGGACTCACAGCTAGTTCTGTTTTTCTCTCCAAACAGGTGGAACTCAAAGCCCATCGATTCGTGTCCTCCCTCTTATTCTTTCATGTTACCTACATGGGTTCAACAATGGCCTCTCTAATTTCATGTTTTCCAGTAGAAGCAGATTATCCTCATATGGCCAAGGACTGGGGTGACAGAATAACCTCAAGAATGAGGGATCTGTGCTCACAGAAATGTAGACCTGAAGAAAACCCAGAAGAAATCCTACAAAAGTGTCCTCCATGGCTGCTAATCCAAACTACTGGTGTTCTACAAGCCCTTGGAATCTTTGTATTTCAGTTTCTTCCACCATAAAAAGAAGGTGTTGATTCTGCTCAGGGTTTCCCAGAATTTGTGCTGTGAAAAATTGTTTCCATGAGCTGCTGGGCACACAGAGAGTTCTGTGGTCAGCAGGAACTACTATTGCTCTGCCTACCCTTGGCTACGCCCAAATGAACTCTAATGTATTGAAAGTCCTGAAAGATAATTGTTCAACCTCAACACAGCATTTCCCAAATATTTTTAACTGCAGCAACTCTCCCCACTTTTTGTTTAGATACTGAGCCTCCTGTTTCACAGGAGACGGAGAAGAGCTCAGATAAGAATGCTGTCAACGCCCACAACAGACCCTTCAAGTCCTCCCAAATCTACATCCCTCCTCTCTGGTTATATTAGCAGAGGTGCCTCATCTCCTTTCTAAGGCTCCTAGATCTAGATCGAGAGTCTGTTGCCTCTCACCTTTTTAATAACCTTATATGTCAATTTACCTGGTGTTTTGCAGCCATTCCAGGCTGGGTAGGTTCATCGGCGGTTCAGGCAGCTTATAAGAGAGCCTTGGCGTCCTGGGCATCATCCCCATGGGTTTTCTAATAGTGTGCAGGGGAAACAAGCCAGCAGGGACACAGCAATGTGGGCCCCCTGCTCTCATAGCCGTTCTCAGCTGCACCCCACTGCTCCCCCCTGCTCCCCACTGCCCTCCACCACATGGTCCTCTGCTGCACACAATCCTGAGACACTGCCCTGATACTCAGTCTCTGGGCTCAGGTGTGCCCACTTGCGCATGCCCACACCATACCACAGCTGCCCACCATCAGGTACGTGTGTCCTGCGCCCACGCTCACAAGCGCCTCCTGCATTCAAGGCTGCAAGTGATAGCCACAGAGGCCAATGGTGCAAAAGCCTGAGCACTTTTCATTTACCCTACACCTGTTCGCTCTACCTATATATTGACCAATCAATGCATCGACTGATCATCTTTCTTGCTCTTCCTTCCGCCCCTTCTATTGGTTGAAAACATGATGATCCACCCGACACTGACAACACCTGATGTCCACATGAAGAACGCAGCTCAAGAATACACCTCACATACCAAGGATGGTGGAGCAGAGAGAGACAACCTGGGTTTACGCATTGTTGAGTTACTGGATCTACCAAACCTGACGTCCACATACTGTTAAATTTCAAATTACATGAGATATAGAATATCCTAGTTACAGAAGTTAATTTGAATCACATTTTCTTGAAATGCTATCACATTCATCTGCATGGTTCCTTTCAGACCAGTATAATTCGGTGGCTTTTTAATTCTATGTGTGGCTAATATCCTTCCAGTCTTGGACACAGTCCATGGAAACAATTCTAAGGGGTGCTGGGAGAAAAGGGCAGGGATAATTGCATTTTCACTGAGTCACAAAATATTCCTTTCCCTGTTTATCTGTTAGACCACTGCACATTTCCTTTTTCTCTTGGATATGTTCAGTTGACTAAGATGATGACAGGTGTGTTGGCGACTCCATCAACCTTGCCTTATGCCTGTTCTAAATGGCTCTACTCCCAGCATCTGCTCTTCCCCCTGCTTCTGATTGGTCATTCAGGAACCACGAACAAACCACCAGCTCCACCACCATCATCCATCACCGCCCCAGCTGCTGCAAGCATTTACCATGGCCATGGGTTAGCTGCTGTCTTTAGGGGACACTGACCTAAATTGCTGAGCTCTGTGTTAGGGTAGCAGCTAGACAAAACCAGGATAATGGCGTGCATGTGATAACCACCCCTGGACCCTTCACATACTGCTCATTTTATCCTCACAGTCATGACGCAGCCACTGTGGTGAACCCTATTTTCCATGTGAGCCCATGTGTCACAGAAAGGGCAAGCAATTTGCCAAAGTGCACACAGCTGTCCATTGAAGCCCCCGTTTCTGGCTCATAGAAAACAAAGGCAGAATGGATGTCATTCCTATGATTTAATTGGTTTTAATTAAAACTGTCTTTTCTAAGATGTTTAATTAAAAGTCAGTAGACACTAAACTGTGCACAGAGTGATAAATTGAAAAGGAGACATTTCCCTCACCTGGTTGACCCTTTCTAGCCCTCCTGTCCTGCCCTGGGAGAGTAAAAATGCTAACAGTTTCTGGAAGATTGTCTGCAGAAATTCCCTCTGTATGAACAAAGAAGCAATTCTTCCCTCTGAATCTTTTCTCACCTCCCCTACACTCTTGACACAAACTATGTCGGCTGCCTTTTTCCTGTGTCTCTCACCACCTCCCCCAGTTCTCCTTGCCCCTCCCAGGAAGGCTGGAACTGGCTGGCTGACCTCTGCTCACTCAAGTCACCTTGGATGCAGTCACGGGGTCAGAGGACAAGAGCTCAGTTACCAGCATCTTGTGGTAAGAGAAAGAATAGAGGTGCAAAAGATCCTGAAAAGCAGAGCTTTCCTGAAGAGTCTCCCTGCAGCACTGTGGGGCGGCTCTCCCTTTCTCATATCTGCATTGTCACCCTAAATCCTAGGCTCTGCCTCATTGCCAGAATGTCAGGGTGAGCCCTCAGCTGGGTACTCCAATAAACGTCACTGGCAGAGACATCTCCAAGGACCTGCACTGTCCTGGAGATCCTCAAGGAAGACAGCCCCAAGTATTAATCTGGAGATTCAGGCTTTTTTCTCTAAACAATATAAGAACTACTTGCATAACATTTACATTGTGCTAGGCATAAGTAATCTAGAGATGATGTAAAGTAGATAAGCGAGTGTGCATTGGTTACATGCAAATATAATGCCCTTTTATATAGGAACTTGCGTGTCGCTGGAGGCTGGTAGCTGCAGGGATCCTGGAACCAGTTCAATATGGATACTGAGGGGCAGCTGTAGAAGAAAGAAACACCTGAAGAGGGGCCTCCCTGGTGGTGCAACAGGTTAAGTCTCAGCACTATGAAGCTATCCTCAGCCACTGCAGCACGAGTTTGATCCCTGGCCAGGGAACTTCCCACATGGCGCAGCAGACCTCTCCTGCCTTGCCCGCTGCTCCCCTCAGCAGTGGATTTCAGTCCATCTGCCTGTTCTGCTCCCCACTCTGTCTCTGGTGAATCCTCTCACCCCCCGCCCCCATACCTCTGGCCTGCACCCCAGCTTGTATGCGTAAATGAATAAATTTTTTTTAAAAAAAGAAATATCTGAAGTATGAGACCTATTTGCAGGCATTTATCTGAAATTAAATTTTAACTGGGCATGCTGCATTTTTTTATTTGCTAAATTTAGCAACCCCTCCTCCTTACTACTTACTCCAGTTGATTTTGGAAAAAGAAAAAGACCCCCCTCCCCCCCTACACCTATGATCTATCCTCTTATTCTGCCACTTCGTGGGAAAGTTATTTGCAATGAAAGTTTAGAGCATTTGGTTTTAGTCAGTCTGTTTGAAGCAACTGTCCTGGGAATATTCTCTCCGAATTCCAAGGTGCAGAGGCGGGGGACGGAACTAAGCAGAGTTGCTTGCCCGAGTGCCCAGCTACCTGAGTCGGTGTGAGGATTCCATTTCTCTCTATTGTGGAAGTCTGTCCACTCACAACACCTTAGAGGTGACACATATAGTTAAATATGAGCAGCCACGTGTTAAGGTTGCAAATAGCTACTTATCACTCAGTTCATAGGAGGACCATATCTTTTATTGTCAATTTGATTAAAGGCTTCAGCTTCAAAATAAAATTCGTGTCCAACGGGCTTTCATTTTCCCTTTGATAAACAGGCATAATTCACTTTTCTTTAATGTTGCTCCAAAGAGTGTTGAGTTACAACGGAGTTTTTGTGATGCCGCAAAAACATTTTCGAAACCGTTCTTATCTTTCCAGGTTCTTGCTAACAGTCTCCGCGCTACTCTCTTGGGTATAAGTATGTCTGAGCTCACGAAGGCTCAAGGAATAAGTTTATTGCCTCTGGAAGTTGGAGCTCCTGAGTGAGAGGGAGAAAAGGTTGCATATAAATTCTTTTCCATAAAAGGCCTTATCAAATGACTGAAACACAGCACATGAGGTAACTAGTTCCAGATTCAATTTCAACGAGCATTCTGTGAACACCAGCGAAGCCAGGCCGTTCAGATACCAGTCCTTCCTAACCTTGACAGCATGTCAGAATCACACAGGGAGCTTTAGAAAAACACAGCTCCCTGGGACCCGCCCTCAACTAGCCTGCCTCAGGGCGTTTCCAGTGAGGACTGAAGATTCGAAGTTTTAAAAGTCCCCTAATTAATTTTTTTATGTTCTTTTAAAAAATTGTTATTTTTATTTATGTCTTTTACTTTACTGTATATTCCCTGTAGGTTTCCCACCACCAATTCACCCGTGTACGGTCACCACAGTCCCTGTGCTCCCCTCTCCCCCGTTCTGAGTCCCAATCCTCCCCCCTCTCTCGCTGATTGTCGCTCTTGTATTTGGTTCCCCTATAATCCTGTTATAAGTGAGACCATTCGATATTTTTCTTTTTCCTTTTGGCTTATTTCTCTGAGCATGACCCCTTCTAGTTCCATCCATGTTGCTGCGAATTGCATCAAGGGTGGTGGGCAGGAAGAGGAGCGGAAAGAATAGAGAGGGAGGGAGGCTTACAGTGGTGGAGTACGGGTAAGTTGGTGGTGGTAATACTTGATGGGGCTACCCTAATGTTACCTCAGTTAAAAATTAATTAATTAAAGGAAAATAAAACAAACAAACAAATAAATAAAAATGAAAGTCCCCTAATTATTCTAAAAGGGAGGAAGCAGCAAAAAAAAAACAACAAACCCTGATGTGTACATACAATGTTGTTTGTTCTTCTCAGCAATCTGACAAGCGTGACAGAAGGATCTTCCATAACATAACGGAATTGCTCGCTGGAATCCCCATGGCCTCCACCCCAGATTTGGGATTATTTTATTTTATGCTCAATTTCACACCAAGAACACTCAAGACAGTAGGAGATTGCAGGAGATTTTTTTTTTTTTAAGTGAGTGTTCTTAAAAGAGTGTAAATGCTCAGAAGCAGCTCAGAAAATTAAACTAAACATATCTATTTTAAACTTTCTATTATAAAGTATGTAAGTCGACAAAAGTGAAAAAGTAATCTAATAACTCCTCATCACCTTTCAACAATTATACTTGTTTTCCCCAGTTCTGTTTCTTCTCCAGGATTTGTTTTTGCTTTACTAGATTGTTAAAAAGTGTCTTTTGTTGCGGTTACATTGGTTTGCAGCACTGTATATGAGTTAGTGGTATAGAAGCACACCCTTCAGGTATGTGTTACCACCGCCACAGCCACCACCACCCATAGTTCTCCGTAATAGCTTGGATATTTATTCTTTTGCTAGATTATTTTAAAGCAGATGTCACTCATCACGTGATTCTCCTGGATCATATGATACTCCAGCATTTATCTCTAATACCCACGGGCTTTATTTTTTATTATGATAAAATAAAAATAACATAGAGTCAATTTTGTCAATTTCCAAGTGTGCAGCACACTCACAAGCTTATATCATCACCGCTCTCCCTCACAGAACTTTTCGCATCTCCAACATAAACTGCACCCATTAGACAACAGCTGCGCATTTTCCCCTCCCCTCTATTTCTGGCAACCACCATTCTCTATGAATTCCACTATCAGTGGAATCATAAAATATTGGTCCTTTTGTGTGTCTGGCTTGTTTCACTTAACATAATGTCTCCAAGCTTCATCCATAGGTCAGCCTGAAACATTTGATATTTTTCCGTTGCAAAATCTAATACCATGTTTAAACTTAAAATTAATATAATGGTCATACCATATGATTACTTTAAAGTACCCCCTTACCCAAAATCTAGCAATTTTTGTGCCAGTCTTTTGTTTTAGAACCCAGGTTACTTGTCCTGTAGACTTGCCCACATTTGGGCTTAGCTGGTCACAGTCTTGCTCCCTGGTAAACATTGAACGTGCTCCTCTATCCCAATATTTCCTGAAAGCTGATAGGTAGACCTAGGGATTTAATGAGACTTGTATGCAATTTTTTGGCAATATTTTCTGGGCAGTGAGATGTGCATCATGTTGAACCATTCAGGAACCAAATTTTTGCATGGTTCAATTCTTAAAAAACCTAATTAATTACACCCGAAAGGAGTATAATTAATGGGGAATACACCCGAAAGGAGAAGCATACAAGCATACATTGTACAAAAATGAACAATGATGTAATATGTGTGTGTGTGTGTGTGTGTGTGTGTGTGTAAAACAAAAAAACTAATTAATAAATTAATTTCACTTTTGCCTGGAGTAGGCCACGAGTCCCAAGAAGACAGCAATCTTTTCTATTTCTTGTCCACTGAACTATCTAAACAGAACACAGTTCCTGACACAAAGCTGGTGTCTGGCAAATATGTGTCATATAAAAGAAAGAATGAAATGAATGTTTCTTTGATTAATTTAATTTAATGATGCATGATCTTTTGGGGGCACCTTTCCAAATGTGTTTCTCCATCTTCTATACATACATACATCTTTAGAAGAGAATGCCTGAATTGTGCTCATTAGATTCTGTCCATGATTCCATCTCAATATGAATTTTAATTGTTCATCAAGTGAGTGTGATCCTTTGCCAAGTGTCTTCTTGGAAATCTCATAAGGAGCCAAGGCCTGGCTCTGATTTCCCCAAAGGGCTTTGAAGTCTCTTACCTGGATTTTCTGTTGCCCCTTCTTAATCTCCAGAGAGCAGCCAGAGTGAAAATTTTCAAGTACAATTCTGCTTATAACATTTCACCACTGAAAATCCTTCAACGTCCTTCCATCGTGTTTAGAATAAAGTGGACTCCCATCTGACACCCTAAGCTCCCGCCCATCCTATCTCATGCTCATCTCTCAGCATCTCTCCTCCCCCACTATCCTCCTTTCATCTCTCTGATCCCAGCTCCTGTCAGCCCACTCCTCCTGCATTTTTCTCTGATGGGCCTGCTTCTCACTAGCTCATCTGAAAATTGGTTTATCCTTAATCTTCAGGTCCTTGATCAGTTGTGCTGGGACAAGCTTACTTAAAATGGGTTTCCTCCCCACCCCCACCTCTCTGGCATATACTTCATAACCTTCAGTACGCATAATGATCATATTTGTTAATCTATGTGTGCCCTGCTTATTATTTCTCTTCTCTATTAGAATAGAAGTTCTATGAAGATATAATTTATATTATTCATAGTTCTACTCTCAACAACTAACACAGTGCCTGGCATAGAAGATGAATTTGATACCTATTTTCTGGATGAATGAATGAAGGCCAATTTCTTCAAGCTTGTTAATGCAGAAAGCTCACATTCTTGCCTCAGACTCTGCTCCCTGCATTTATCCTCTCCCCAGTACACAACTAAGCCTTTGACACACTATAGCTAGACATAGCTCCAGACTCTAGGAAAGCTTCAAAGAGCTTTGATCTGCTCATTTCTTCAGTCTTCATATGTAATTCTTTTAGTATTAGTCCTGTTCCCACCCTGGGCTCTTGGTCTAGCCCCTAAGATTATTTATTTCTGGATCTGAACATGCGCATCATTTCTCCGGCCATACTTACACTCTGCCTCATTCTCCCTCTGTCTTCTCTGACTTATACTTATCTACTCTCCTTCCACCTTAGAAGTGAGAATCTTGGTCCCAGTGCTAGGCCCTATGCTGGGTCATGCTGTTACCCATCTGCTGGCACTCCTCTGGATCTACACCCAAACCTTCCCAGCAAAGCCTCTCCCAGCACCCCCCACCCCAACTTCTACCCACAGCAGCTAACACCCATGGTGGGCTGTTAAGTGCTACTGCATTAAGAGCAAGCAAAACTTGGCCTGCCCCTCCTCTATGGAAAAGGGGAAGGGTGTCCCAAGATCTTGAAAAGGAAGAGGAAGTGGGCCTGCTTCTCTTATAAACAGTTAGAATAAAAAATAAATGTCAGCATTTTAGATTTGAACTATTGAGCCGCATGAAGCTGCCAGTAAGTTACCTACCCAAAATAGATGGTCATATCTCTTAGCTGAATGTGCCACCAAGCCTGCCTCTCCCTCCCACACAAGGCATACAAAGCTATTGTCAGCTATCTTGAACTATTGTGGAGTAAGGAAAATATGACCCACAATGAAAGGGTGAAGGCTATGACCAAACAACTTTGTGGAGGAGAAAGACTTACCAACCCCTTTGCCATTGCTTAGGACACTTGAAATCAAGATAAAGAGGGATATTGGTATTCATTCAGCATTATAATTTTATATAACAAAATAACAAATATAATATAGAGAATGTTGTATAAATATATACATTATGATGTAAACCTCATGTTGTCTTTTCCTGGCCTTATTCTTTTTTTTTTTTATTGTTATTTATATCTTTTACATTTTGTATTCCCCTTTTGTAACCCACCACCAATTCACCCATGATCCTGGCCTTATTCTAACTTTCTTGGAAGGTCTTTGTGTTATAACAGAAGCAACACTTATTTACAATGAGAAAAAACATGGTTCAGCACCAGGTCCATTTCTAATCAGCTGTATGACATGTATGGGGCAATTTCAGACTCTGTTATCCATTTCTTTATTGATAAATGGCTATAAAAAATACCCACACCATACAAGATGAAGCATGCTAATTCATATGGAAAGTTGTCTCCTTTTTCCATAAATTCTATTTACAATAAAGTTTCTTCATGGCTACTGGTTTAAGTAGATTTTTCAGGGTGGGGCCTGCACTTTGGTTAAGTGGGATAAGAAACTGGAGTAAAGTTCAGAGACACCAGGATAAGAATTCCCGATGTATGCTGAATGCTTTAGCACTCGGTAGATAGCTGTGGCTCCACAGGCTTGCTGTCTCTGTTTGCTTTCCTATCCTATTTTCAGATGCTTTATAAACACCCCAGTATCAAAGAGCAATATTAGCATTTTGCTGTCACATTGGATCACACTGGACTCTGTCACTGCCTGAAGCCCTGGCCGATGCGGTCACCGTCCTGACTGATTATGGGCAAAGCTGCAAGGAGGGGCTATGCTCACATGTGGCTAGAAGGATAAATTGAGAGCAACTTTTGCAAAACAACTTGTTGGTCCCTATTAATAACCCCAAAATATATATAACTTGGTCCCTAGAAATTCACTGCTAATATCGGGTAAAGATCCATTTTTTAGCTGCTTGTTTATGAAAACTCAGGGAAAATCTTTCAATATCCAACAAGAAGGACTTGATGTTCTCATGAAGAAATGAGAAATCATGATATATTACTAAGTAAATAAAGCTGATTATAAAATAGCACAGTACAAAGTTTATCTTTTTTTCTTTTAACAAATACACCAAAAATTTAACAGTGCTTAGATATGCACTGAGGAATTATTGGTGATTTCTGTGATCCTCTGCACTTTTCTATATTTCCCAGGTTTTTTTTTTTACCTGTATAAAGTATTTATAATAAATACCTTCAAAATGAGTGTGTGTGGGAGGGGTGGGGTGATACGCAGCTTTTACTTCCTAAATTATTAAATCAAAACAACTTTATTTTTAAAAGAAAGATGTTTTATTGTGTACAGTATTTAATTGAGATGAATGCAAAGGAATAGTAAGGAAGTCAGGAATGTTTGACAAGTTCTGGGTCCATGGTAACCACACATTTTGCTGCGTGCTGTAGCCAGGTGACTAATTCACAATGGATAGGAACATGCAATTCTACTTCTAATGCAATGTGAAAAATTGACAAGCCCTGGAAATTAGAAACATTCTTTTTTGATTTTTTTAAATTAAGCCATTCTTTTAAAGAGGAAAGCTTTCTATAATCAAACCTAGTACAAATTATTTTTAACAATTATGACCATATTATGTACTATAACTCCAATCAATGACTAAAAGACATGCCTACATATAACCTGACCAGATTTCTAATCCTATTTTAAAACAAAATAATACTTACAGAACATAAATAAAAACAAAATAGCAACCCTAAACAGCCAAAGGGGGAACTTCCAAAATAACGTGAGCAAAAATGGCCAGAGCCCTGTCATCATTATGCAAGATTGAAGGATCGGCCTTGTTGCTGCTTCCTAATTCCATGTTGGTACATGCTGAAAGGATATTGTTGTGTTTTCCAGGCTACATGTCAAAAATCGCCTCAACCAATTGCTTTAAACTCAGTGGGTAATACAATGGAATATCAGGGCAGCAAGGAATCTTAGAAATCAGTTTTGCTCCTCTTTCTTAGATGAAGCATTCAAGCTTAGATGAATCGAGTGACTTGTTTTAGGCTGCAGAGGAAGTCAGGTCTCTATCTGTGACATATCGGGGTGCATGTGATAAATGGGGAAAGATTATCAGAGAGCAGGAGAACTCTTCTCAAAACTGTCCATTTGGAGCAAGGTGGGTTATGACAATCACTAACAAAACAAGAAGATTTGTCGGGCAGAATCCTCTCCAGGAGAGCATGGTGTTTGTTTCAGGAATGCTGTGATAAGTTTCCTACAGCTAGAGGTTGAGGCTCTGGGGCTGCGGCTGGTGCTGAGGCTGTGGGGTGTGGGGCAGAACGCTTCTGCACAAGAGGAGAGAACTGTATTTGTTCAATTAAAAAGGAAATATGGGGAAAGAAGAAACAGATGAGAAATGTTAGTCATGAAATAAATGTTGATGAGTAGATTGTTTTTTGTGAGATCCATAAAATATCACTGAACTCTGTATCCAGTTTGGGTGACCCATAGGCACACTTGTCTCGACTCATCCCCTTTTGCCTGGGACTTCCCCAGTTTTAGTAGGGATAGTCTCATGTCCAAGGAACCACGCAATCCTGGGCAAACCAAACTAACTAATGACCCCCAGGGTAACATGTGCAGTTACAGGAGCTGGAGACCTCATCTGACATCTGAGTAATAAAATAAATTTTTAAAAATCCAAAAGACTGTCAAATTTTGCAAAATTGTCAAGTTTTGCAACAGGTTAAATGAGCAAAATGGGAAAGAAAACATCTCTTTCCACATTCAAAGAATCGATAATTTTTCAAAAACCATTTCCTAACCTATCCCAAGGATTTAAATTATTTATGAATGTTAGAACTCTAATCAGGAAGCTTCTTTCTTGCCATTCTTGTCCTTCAAGACCATGGATCAGATTCCTGCCCTGCCAATTGTGCAACTCATGAAGCTCTGTGATATATGTAAAGATCACATCTGTGGTCAAGGAAAACAAACTTCCTCATGTGAGATGGAGACATTGTTACTGTACTACTTCTAAGTATTGAGATTTAAATGAAATCGTGTGTGTTAAAGAGTTATACAAATGTTAGCTTCTCTGGCTTTTACTGGGTAGAGCTGCTTGCCTTTCTGTTCCATTTTTAGACCATCTGCAAGTACATTAATGTTGAAGACAGAAGGGTGAATGTAAAAGCTCACTAGTCATAGTGCTAGGCCAAGAGCTTCTCCCTTGACCATATAAGCAGCCAAGTTCTCCTCTCCCAGGTTCTCTCACCTTTTTGTCCTAGTATCTCTGGTTCTCTGCAGCTCCATAATAAGGATATGGGTTGCCACTATCTGTCCTCCTCTTGCTTCAGAGAAGAATATGCACTTGGGAAGAAGAGTTAGGCCAGATGGAACAGACATGCTTTCTCAAGATCATTCCACTAAAGCCTCTCTGGGTTTTGGCAAAGATCTCAAAATGGCCTTTGTCATGGTATCCTTGTAGACACAATGCTAAGCTGGAGTTCGGCGGAGGTGCCATGAGTAGAGCAATAACACTGCATGATACTGTCCATTAAACTCCTAAATAGGATTTTTCTCAAATAGCAACTAGCTCTAGTAAATGAAGAATAATGTTTCTCAACATGAATGAGCATTAGATCACCAAGAAAGTTTGTTACAGAGATGTCTGGGGATCCATTATAGACGACCTCAATCCATAGGTTTGCTATGGTATGGATGCTTGTGTATTCCCAGATTCATGCACTGAAATCCTAACTCCTAAGGCAATAGTATTTGAAGGTGATCCTTTAGGTGATGAGCAGATCATGAAGGCTACACATTCAGGAATTGGTGCCCTTGTAACAGATGCCCCACTAAAATCCTTTGTCTTCAGCCATGTGAGGAAGCAATGAGAAGTCTGCAACCCAGAAGAGGGTCCTCACCTGCCCATTCTGGCATTCTGATCTGGATTCCATCCTCCCAAACTGTGAGGAATAATTTTCTGTTATTGATAAAACATCAGGTTTGTGGTATTTTTGTTATAACAGCCCAAAAAGACAAAGAAAAGGTCTAGATTTTTAGCAGGCATACTATAAATATATTCCTCACACGGCTGAAGGGGCAAAGGATCTCAGTGGAGCATCTGTTACAAAGGAACCAATCCCCTTTCTGAATGTGAAGCCTCATGACCTACTCATCACCTAAAGAACAATCTCCAAATACTATTACCTTACGGGTTAAAATGTATATATACCCTAAGGTTACACACACACACACACACACACACACACACACACACACACACACACACACTCTAAGGTAATTCCAATATATAGCCAGGATTGAGAACCCTGAGTTTAGCTTATATGTGGTACAATGGATCTCATACTGGATGGTTCTGAGGCAATTAGAATGCAGATCACACACTGAGAAAGGTCACTGTAGTGGTTAAGAGCAGAGGTTTTGGCCTCAGGAGACCTAGGATGGAATTCCAGCTTTGTCCCCATGTAATCAGACAAATGAGTTCCTGTTTTTCTTAGGCATAAATTGGCCTTCCAATTAAATGAGTGGGGAAAGTATTTGTAAAATGCTTGACATTGCAGAACAAGGCATAGAATAAATAGTAAAAAGTAAAATAGTAAAAAGGTAATGGTCTTTGCTTACTATCACTAATCCTCTGTGATATTCAACAGTCAAGGAGGTTATCTCTAAGGTGCCTCACAGTTCCAACTCAGTGATTGAGTATTATGTAAAACAGACATTGGAAAACTTTTTCTCTAAAGGAACAGATAGTGAATATTTTAGTCTTTGCCAGCCAGATGGTCTCTGTCACAACTACCAGACTTTGGCATCAAAATGTAAAAGCAGCTGCAATCAACATACAACTGAAATGACTGTGTTCCAATAAAACTTTATTGATAAAAACCAGCATTGGGGCCAGAATTGTCACTGGGCAATAATTTACAGTACCTTGATATAAAGGATAAGAGGCGAAGGTAACTTCTCTCCACTCTATTTTGCAATCAGAATAAATAAAAAAGTGTGTCTTCTCCTATGCACAATTTAAAATATACTTCTTCCCAATACTAAGATTTTATATGTTTCTGTGGTAACATTTTTCAGATATGGCCATAACAATTGCCCATTACTCATGCTCCTCTTAAATAAACTGACATTTTTCTGCTCAAGAAGTGGGACCCATGTTTTCTCCCTTTAATTTTGGGCTAATTTATGACTACGCACCATGTTACTTGTGAGGGCTTGGTCATAAAATGTGAGACAGCTTCCAGCTGGTTCTCTTGGGACTCAACATTTATAACTTAAACACCATGCTGTGAGGAAGCCCAAGTCACCCTCTGGAGTGACCCATATGGAGAGAAACTGGCTATCAGCACCTAATTGCCAGCCGTATTAATACACAATCTTGTAAGTAGATCTTCCAATAGGAGATGAGCCACCTAAACTGGGTAGAAATGTTCCGGTTGAGCCCTCCCAGGTTGAAGATTCATGAACAAAGTGAATATATGTCTGTTGATTTTATTTTTAGTCGTAAGTTTGGAGTGGTGTGTTATGAACCAATAGAAAAATTTTGGCACTGAGGATAGAAAAAATATATATGATATTGGTTTTGGAAATAGACCAAACTGCAGAACACTAAAGGATCTGAAAGCCTGAAGAAACCCAAAGAGGCTATCAGAAAGAAAAGTGAATAAAATGTTATTTGAAGGTGAAAGAAAAGTTTGTCCTATTATGTTGTAGCAAAAAAAAAAAAATTGACAATTTGGTCACTTGGTGTAGCATGATCAGTAGGAAATGTACCCCATAAGTTTGACGATTTAGCTAAGGGGATTTCCAAGAGGAATATTAGAAGCGCCATCTTGCTTCTCACTGTCTGTGATAATATGTGACAGGGAGAGATGAGCTAAGAGCAAACTGTTACATGCAAATGAGCCAGGATTTGCAGAGTTTGGAAATAAAACTTTGCCTCTTTCTAGCCTCTCCAAGATTTTCAAATCTATAAATGGCTTCAAGGCACAGATGATCAAATACAAGGTGTGACTTTCAATCCCTTTGTTAATACTTCAGAAATATTTAAGGTGGTACCCAAGGCCCTTCCAGATAAAAGAACTTCTAAGAATCTGAAGGACATATACCACAGATCCTCTCCTTTACATAATAGAGTTCCAAGAATCATAAGTGTGATGTTCTTCAAGAGGCTCACAGATGGCCAAAGATTAAGAGCCTGTTTCAAATAGGTTTGTGGGTGTAACTTTTGTCTAATGGGTAAACAACACAGTTCATAGAAAATTCACAATATTTCTAAGATATTTTTTCTAGTGGAGGCAAGGCTAATTCAGCTAGAAGAAACAGAGACTATACAAAATTAAAAGAGACATTTGTACTGGAATGTGGACTAAGAAAATATTTGATTGCAAACGTGGACTACAGTGTGTGGAAGAATAATTCAGACAATGAAACCAAGAGTCAGAGGGTAAAACCAAAAGATGCGGAGAAACATTTTAGGAATAATGTTTAGCCCTAGTCAAAGAACTAACAATTTGTGTCTGGGTGGGCCACAGATTGTTATAGCCCCAAAACAATTGTGAATTTATTTGCCTTCTCTTTGAATGGCAGAAGATTGTTCTATGATTGTTCAATGCCTAACCTACATTAAAATGTATGTACAGGGGAGCAGATAACTTACTTCTTTAGTCACAGGTCTTCAGAATGTAACTGTATATTTGACTGACTGTACCATTTGCTTTTTAAAAAAGATTTATTTTTATTTATACATACAAGAACTGGGTGTAGGCCAAAGGTGTGGGGTGGTGAGAGGATTCCCCAGGGACAGAGTGGGAAGCAGAACAGGTGGATCTACTGAAATACACTGCTGAGGGGAGCAGCAGGTGAGACAGGAGAGGTAAGCTGTGCCATGTGGGAAGCTCGCTGGCCAGGGATTCAACTCATGCTGCAATGGCTGCTGATAGCTTGATAGCACTGACTTTAACCCCTACACCACCAAGGAGCACCCTCTCAACTCTACCATTTGAATGGTACTGACAATTGACTGGGATGAGACTTGGAGGTTTGGGGACAGTATATAAAGGATGAATGTAAGTTATTGGTAGGTAGATTATAGAAGATTTTATTTTCTAAAAATAGCCATAAGAGTAGCTCTGATCTCACACATTATTCTCACAATGTAGCATGACACGCCGACCCCTGTGGCCAGATCATAACAGTGATACCCCTTCTGTCTTTTTGAAGTGCCCATCATAGGAATCCAGACATCATGCTGTGGGCAAATCCAAACCTCCTTTGTGGAGAGGTCCATGTTGGAATTGTCAGCTAAATAAGTGAGCCAACTTAGAAATGGATCTTCCAAACTTCCAGTCTTCCATGGTCTACCTACCAATAATTCACATTCATCTTTTATTAAAAAAAAAAAAGTCCTCGTTTTTTCCAACTGACACCAAGTACCGTAGAGATAAGCTGCCCTTACTGAAACCTACCCAAATTGCAGAGTTGGGGTATAAATAAATGCTTGCTGTTTTTTTGAAGCCATTATTAAGTTTTAGGGTGTCTTGTCATATAGCTGTAGGTAGCTGGAACTCTTAGCAAATGGGTAAGCTCACATTTGAGTACAGACATTCCAACGCTAAGACCACATCTACAGACAACATTGCTACACGGTCTTGATCCCCACTCAGGACTGAAAGGCATAGCCCTTCAGATCCCGGGAGTGTTGCCCACCACCAACTCCAGCTTTCAGGCCTCTGCAGCAATTGTCATGGACTGAAGAGAGCCAATGTCAGGACTGCTTCTATTCTCCAAAGTCTGATTGATGTAAGGATGGAAAATTTCAGCCTTCTTACTCCAATTTGATCAACACTGAAGAAGTATCTCAACTTCAGAACTCTCTGTGGGGTCAACTAAGACCTTTCTGCTGCTGCACAAAACTCAACTTCCCTTTTTCCCATCTGCTTCTTTCACATTTTCTATAGGTGTTGATTCTAAGAGAACGCCCCAAAGATTTCTGAATGCAAATCTCCATTTCAGATTCTTCTTTTTGGGAAACCCAATCTGCAACTCTATTATTGTTAAAATAGCAAAAATAGAATGAGAAATCTACAAAGGCAATAAGATGGAGGCACTTGAGCAGACTAGGGTAGAGTGGAGTTAATGTACGTAAACAAGTTTTATCAAATGCCTACTGCTTGGGAATGTATAGGTAAGAAACTGCCTATCTTGAAAAGTTTACCATCTAATAAGGAAGATAGTCCTTAATATCGATACAGTCTAATAAGTAGTGTGATACAGTAGAATTCTAACAGAGTCATAAGAAGCCAGGGGACCAAGAAAAGTGTCTCTGAGCTTAGAAATGTAGGAGAACATGAGCAGGATATAGGGAGCCAAAAGTATTGCTGAAAATACAAAAGGATGAACACGGTAAGTGATGTGGTTAGAAAAAGTTGGCAGGAGCTGGATCATGAAAGGCTTTGAGGATCCTGATTAGTGGAATGTATTTTAGTTTATAGGAAAACAGGGCTCCACTGGAGGGTTTCAAGAAATGGATCATCGGAATTATACGCACATTCTAAAAAGATCACTATGGCCACATCTTGGAAGATCATTTAAAAAGTGACAAGACTAGAGACAGGGAGAGCATTTAGGGCTGATGTTGCAATAATTCAGATGAGAAATTATGATTTCTTAAAATTATTATTCAATGGTGCCAATTAAGAGAAATGTACCTCTTCCCTAACTTCCTGCCAGAGATTAAGCCATCTAATCTGGGCGGTCTTTACTAAATGTGGTTGTCTGTAATGACTAAATTGAGCAAGTAGTTGATTAATCCTCTCCTTCATGGAGAGGCTAGGAAAGCAGAAGAAACAGCTTTATAAGGGCAAATTAGTTTCTCTGTTCCCAGCACTCCCGAGAAAGTACCAATTTCTCAAAATGAAGATGTATGCTAATTAGACACTTCTGTGACACCACTGCCCAGACAAATGTTGATACATTCCAGACACCCATCCTGAGTAGTTTCCCTACCCAACAGAGTCCTGACCACTCCCGGGACTTTCCTCAAGAAGGAGACATTTCTACTGGCAATGTTTTATTAAGAATGTTGACTCTGGAGTGTGCCAGAATTTATTTGCTATTTGTGTTTGTCATAAAAAGCATTAATCAGCCACCATTTCTTTGGGCCACCAGAAACCAGAGACCTGTGAAAAATGCAACAGGGAAAGAAGCCTGGAGAAAGTCACTTTCATCGTTGGCCTAGATAGGAGTAATCCCAACCTTAGAGTATCTAACATCTCTCAGAAATTTCTGGAATCTTTTAGGGTTCAATGATCTTGGGATTAGAAGTTGGGGAATGGAAGCAGAAGGGAAAATTACTGTTTTGTCTTATTAACAATCTGCCCACACATACACACAATTACCCTAATTCACTTAAATTTTTAATTTCTTTTTTTCTTCTTGACTCTTTCTGGTTTAAGAAGTGCACTCTCCTAAGAAGAGAGTGTTTTAAGACAGAAGTGAGATATCTGTATATGTTACTTCCTGGAGAAAAGTCACATGTAAGTAACTCTTTCAACTATATTATTATTGACAAAATAGTACAGGCTACACATGAACATGTTAAAAAAATAGTACAGTAATTATAGCAAAAAATGCCTCTTCTCTTGTCATGTTTTTTCTAGTTTCCAGTTTCCCTGCCAGAGGAATCACTGTTTTTAGTTGATTCTCTAACAATTATATATATAATTTTGACATATGCTGTGTACTATTCAAATCATTATGCAATTTAATTTTTTACCTTAATATATGTTGGAGATCTTTCTCTATCAGTACAGATAGAATCTCATTTATTTAGTAGTCACATAGGTTTCCAATAAAAGGTTATGATAAAATTTACCTAACCAACCTCCTACTGATAGACATTGAGATTTGCTACTATAAGTAATTCTTCCATTAATATCTTCATGTGTATGTGTGTGTGTATTTGTGCAAATGTGTGCATTTGCCAAGTGCATAAATTTATGGAAGTGGAATTACTGCAATGAAAGAGTACATGGACTTAAGACAATGCCAAATCAGTACTGTAGCTTTACTCTTGATTCCCCAGGATATCCATTCCTCCTTCACTCGTGGCTTCCCACTCTAAGCACCTGCACCTCTTTGCCTGTGGCATTTCTCTGGCTATGAGAGTGTGCTTCATTCATCCACAAGGTAGCCCAGACATATTGTGGTGTGAACATACACACAAACTGTCCTTAGTTGATGACAAATTGGAATTGATGTGTAAATACCACACTTTCTTCTCCCTTTGTTGGGGGACAATTCAATATAGCCTCTCAGAGGCCCATGGCAAATTGAATCTCAGTTGTCCATGATGGACAAGCCTTTTATTGGCTTCCTTTCCTTTCTTTGGTCACTTTCCCATCTCTTTGTAGTGCTCCTTGGGATTACCTCCTAGATAAACTACTTGCCCTCAAATCATTGTCCCAGAGTTGACTTCTAAGGGAAAACAATCAAAATTTACAAAGATTGTAATAATTGGCATGTCTACCAACAATGTCTCTCCCTGCCTCCATTCCATCCCTACCATAACTCACCATCAGTGTTATTGATTAATCATTCATTTATTCATTTATCCACTCATTTAACAAATACTTGTTGAATATTTTCTCTGTGTCAGACACTTTGGCCCCTGGGTATAAAACAGAGCACTGAAGAAGAGACATCCCATCCCCATTACCTACACTCCTCCCCCTTTAAAATGACACCTAAACTTCTTTTAAGGAAAGTTAAGTCCAATATTTTTCAACAGTTGAAACAAAAGCATTTAAAATGCATAATCTTGTCTAAAGCAACTCATGAGTGAAGGATTCGAACAATGTATAATACCAGTTTGCTAAAGGGTGGAGCTGAAAAGGAGATGTGAGACCATATAAGTAAGTCAAGGGGACCTTGAGAAAAAAAAAGATATTCTTCGGAGACTTCACATGCTGATCTAGACTAGGGTCTGGTCCAGGACAGAGAAACTGTGTACCAAGCAACTTGGTCATGAGGCTGCAAATGTTCTAAGTTCATGATTTATGAGCACATTTCTGTTTTTTAGACTGCCTGTTTTCATAGTAAAGAACTCTATTCCCAGAGCACTAGTTAATGGAGATATTATTGTTCTTAAAGGGCAAAAAGGAAGATCACTCCTATCCTGAATAAATCCCATATTCTGCCTTCTCTGGTTCTAAACCAGAGTTGCCAAGCTTTGCTGCAAAGCGGTAATCATGCAATCCAGTCACAACTGGGTTGGTGATTCTCTGAATGAAACTTATGTTTGTCTACACTAACTTTCTCCCATTCTTCTTAGCATCTATTAAAAACGTTCTCCTTTCTCTTTACAACCCTGCTTTTCTACTTTTCCCCTTGTGTTAAGCATATGACCCTGTTTTGTATTTTGAGGGGGAAAAACAAAGTGGGCAAACCAAACATGAGCAGGTCCTCCATCCACAACCTTGCCTCATCTGCCCATTTATCCCCTGTTCTGGGTTACTGACTCCTCCTCCTGAGGATCTCACTGGTTCCCTCCAATTCTCCACTCTAGAGCTCACCTCCTATGTCTCCTACATCTTCAACTTCTCAATACTCACTACAACCTTTGTCTTCAGTATATAAATATTCCCAAATCTCTGCCTTTTTTTTTTTTTAAATTTATCCATTCATACACACAAGCTGGGGTACAGGCCAGAGGCACGGGGCGGCGAGAGGGTCCACCAGAGACAGAGTGGGGAGCAGAACAGGCAGATCAGAAATACACTGCTGAGGGGCCTCCCTGGTGGCGCAGCGGTTGAGCGCTGCACTGTGGAGCTGTTGAGGGCGCATGATGCGAGTTTGACGCCCAGTTCGGGAGAATCTCACATGGTGCAGCAGACCTCTCCAGCCTCGCCCGCTGCTCCCCTCAGCAGTGTATTTCTGATATGCCTGTTCTGCTCCTCACTCTGTCTCTGGTGAACCCTCTCGCCGCCCCACGCCTCTGGCCTGTACCCCAGCTTGTATGTATAAATAAATAAATCTTTTTTTAAAAAAAAGAAATACACTGCTGAGGGGAGCAGCGGGGTGAGGCAGGAGAGGTCCGCCACACCATGTGGGACTCTCCCCCGCTGGGCGCTGAAGCATGGCGCGCGACCAACAGCTCCACAGCGCAGCGCCCAACTGCTGAGCCACCAGGGAGGCCCCAAATCTCTGCCATTTTTTTAAGTTAAAATTTTTTTTCCTGTCACTCCTCAAAAATCTCTCTATCTAGTTTCATCACAGTGTTCTGCACATTATTTCTGGAAAGATTTTGGATTTCAACACAATGCCGAGAGTTGACTTGATGCTTGTAGTTTAAAAAACAATCAAATGATAAACTACTTGGCTTGATTATGTGTCTTCTTCAACCATATTCATCTGTTCAGGTACAGATATAAAGCTAACAAGAGATTCAGACCTTGGGTTTTGCTTGACAGGCATCATGGGAAGAGAGATGTATGTACATGTATATATAAACAAGAGGATAGATTAATATAATGGGTCATGGATGCTAAGTTGGGTAAAGGGGGAAGCAAAGGCATGAGGGGATATTGAAAAAATATGGTAGAATCAAAGAATTAGAGATCTCAATGGGGGCAAAGAATGGCTAGAGGAGGAACACTGAAAGAAGTGAGCTAGAAAAACTGAAGATGTGGTACATATACACAATGGAGTACTATTCAGCATGGAAAGAAGATAAACACATGCAATTTGCAGCGACAGGGATGGAATTAGAGGGAATCATACTCAGTGAAATAAGCCAGAAAGAAAAAGAAAAATATCGAATGGTTTCACTTATAACAGGACTATAGGGAGGCCGGGTGGGAGAGAGACACTCAGCGGTGGGGGTGGTGGGGGGAGGGGAGGATAAGGGCACAAAATGGAAGAGAGGAGAATACAGGGGACCATGGAGATGGATCACGGGTGAATTGGTGGTGGGCTGCCCAAAGGGAATACAAAATGTAAAAGACATAAATAACAATAAAAAAAATTTAAAAAAAAAGAAAAAAAGAAAAACTGAAGATGTTATGCAGAGAGTAGGATACTTGGAAAAGTTGGAGGTAATTCATTTAACAATATCTAGAGTATGAACCTGGAGGTTAACTGTTGAGGTGGAGCAGAGGAATAGATAATTGGATGCAATGATGTCAAGGTCAGGTTACCAGATGGCTCATCCACATGGATGCTGAAATCCTTAAGAATGATAACAAGGACAATGACGGAAAGTCAATTAATGAAGGGAAATTACCAGGAAGACTATGGGTAGTGGCAACAGGTGGTAGAGACAGTGGTATATTCTGACAGCTTGTGCTCCAAAAGGGCTAGAAGTTGAGTGTTTAGGGGAAAGAGAGCAAAATTCACCTAAAAGTAGTCAGATAGCATAAGGTGGATACCTATCCATCATCTCAGATTCTGTTGTGCATGAAATATGAGAAGAAAAAAGAAAAGAGTTCTCAGAGAGAACTGGAAAAAATTAATGTTCTCAAGAGGCAGAAGGGTTTCAGTTAGACAAAAAAAGGTTGGGGGAGGAAAAGAAGATGAAGTGGGATATTTTGCTAATGACATGTCATGAGTTCCAGAGGGTACAGCAAAAGAGTTTGGAGAAAGAATGAAGATTAAGTCAGGTTAAGGGATGTGTAGAGCTGTAGAGAGTCCCCATGATGAAATATGCCCTCAAATGTAAAGAGGGATCAAAAGCATAATCGTTCTTGTGGTCTTTTAGAAGAAAGTTAGTAATTAGCTCTGACTGTAGCCTCCTTTCTGCAACTAGTCTGCAAAGCAATTTTCAGTGATGAGGTGAGCAATGTTGGACGGCAACATGGTCTTGTGAAAAGCATGAGAATCTTCTCCATCCTTATATGGAACCCCAAAACAATTCTCATTATGTTCTGGGTGAACCATAACCTTTCCAGGGACTGTTTATGTTGTAAGGAAGGTTGTTTTCTTTAAGTAGATGAAGGGGAGAGATTTTGAGCCTATTTATTTTGCTTCCTCTGACCCACCTTTGTGTGTGCTCCCTACCTCACCTCAGCTAACCATGTAGCATAATAACAAAGATAGTACTTCAACTCTCCCATCATCAAAATCAGATTAAAAACTAGTATTTCATGTCATGTCTCTCTAAGTTGTAGCTACAAATATGACAAAACAGATCAATGTGACCATTTGTGATTTAAATGGAATTTCAGAATCTGAAATTACTTGGGGTAGTTATTTAGGTTAAATATTTAGATTTGGTGCCCAGTGAGTTTTATTACAGGCGTGGTAAATTTTAGAGGAGGTGATTCTTACTAAAACTTCATAATCATTCACATTAGCTGGTTTATTTCTAGGCTATTATAAATATGGGAACATCCAAATCAGTTTAAAACAGGTCACCTTGACCTTGATCCAACTTTTCTACCAAGGAAAAACCATTAGGAAACTGTGTGCCAATAACACAAAAGTAAGAGATTGCAAATTGCAGAATTTTATAGGTTAATGGTTTATATTAAATATATTCAAACAACCTCATACTAATAACATCAATGCTATTTGCACTTCTTGTGTGACTGGTCTGTGAAGTAGGTATTGATATCCAATTTTATATGTAAGTAGTGTCCCACACGGTGAATGAATAACTTGCCAAAGGTCACACAATACTCGACCTCCTGGGATTTTAACCTCAGTCTGTTTCTACTTGTGATCATAGATAAGAAAACTTAGAGAGAGTGAATGACTTTTCCTAGGTCATAGAACTTTGTGGTGATACTTCTGGGACTTAAGCCCAGGTCTTGTCTCAATCAGTGATACTTATTTTGGGGAGACAGTTATTTTCTCTTCCAGCATGATGCTTCTCCCCACCACATATATACCTGGACCATCTTGATGCTTGATCTAGCTCCCAAAATAACCTGCTTTAAATCTTCCTTTCTTGTAGTATTGCCTCTCTTTTCTGAAGTACACACATCTAAATAAAAGGCTTTTCCAAAGCAAATTCCAATCAACGTGCCCAGAAAGTCATCCTATTTGTCATTTGCCTCTTCGACAAAGTGCTGATACCCAGAAAAACTGCAGGAAACCAAAACTTATACTAGGTAAAATCAAGGGATTTCCAGGGAACCCAAACTGTTAAGGGGGAAAACCCACATTACCCAATTCTAGGGGTTAAATGTCACCTACATGCATGAATGCTAAGTAATCCTACTCTAGTGTACACAAAGATTTTTAAGAGAGAGAGAGAGAAGAGGAGTATGGGAGAGAAGGATTTCAAAATACAGACTCCCAATTAAACTCCAAAATCAACCATTCCTTTGTGGGTACCAGTTCAACCAAACAGATAAGGCCCAAGAGCACAAGTTTCCAGGCGCATGAATCCAAAGCATATACTGGCAGAAAGGTGAGACAGGAGCCAAAGAGCCGGGACAGGTGAGAGGCAAAGTTCCAAATGTACCATACAAATTGAATTCACAAAGGACCAGGATGATAGCTGCCATTATCTCCAAAGGGAGCTGGATCCAAAGTCTAAAGCTTCAAAGAGTAAAAGACCAGGAGCAGGCTGCTCACATGTCCTCTGTTCCTCTCCCTGTTCCCCATACAAATTAGCTGTTGTTGTTCCTCCTTTCCAGCAGCAGTAGCTCTGTTCAGAAAGTCCAATTCACCGCATATTGGGAATTGTAGTCAGATAGAAGAAGCAGAGAGATGGGGATGGAGTTCGTAGAGTCACTCACTGACTGGGAAAAAGAGCACTACCTCCTCTAACTGTGCCTCGTTTGTGAAAATATATAGCAAAAACATAGCTTTATTCCTTCTTGTTCTCCTGCCCAATTGGGATCACTGTACCTCATTATTCACATTATCCCTCATCAGATCTCCCTTTCTCCATTTCAATAAGATATCAAATGAATAGGCACCTGGACCTGATATGGCTTCTAAGGAACCTCCCAACTCTAAAGTTCCATTAATCTATCAATACTATACTTCTGATTCTTGTCTGTAAACATGGCACATTAATCACTGGTGGCAGATACGTGCTTTTGTAGCCCCCCAAACCACCCCTGCAAAATATGCACAGTAATCATTTTAAAACTTAGATTAGTATCTTCTATGATGTTGAATAATAAGGTTCATGAAGAGAAAAGATGGTTATAGTTTTCTGTATTTGCTACCCAAGTACTCAGTAAGATGAAAAGATGATGTTGATTGGTTTCTCATTAGCGTTGAGGATAAGTGTGTTCTTCATCTAGATAGCTACGTTTTGGCTGTTTTAGAGATTGATCTGGCAATTTACCAATTAAACTTTGTCTACAGAAAATTTTGATTTTCCATGATGTTTCTCAAATAGCTATCTATTTGATTTTGGTGCAGTTCTATAACATAGATTCAATTATTCACTGCCAGTAAACTCAAGTTATCATAATTGCAACTTAGATATAGAAGCAGCATTACCCAATTCACCAATGATCTTTGTTCTAAGTGTTCATCAACTCCAAAAATTCAAAGCTACATAAAGAAACTTCGGTCTGGGGGCACTAATTCATTTGTTAAATGATTAGCTATGAAGTCACACTATAACACACAAGTCTTTAGTTTTACACTAATTTTCTTTTAACTGTACCTACTTCTAGGAGTCAATTTCATTTTTACTAAAGAAAATGTTTCATTCCTTTCCAGTTAGAATTAGACCTTTTAAATATCCTTAGCACTGATAAATTATGATTTCCCTGATCTCCACAACAATATATATTTTTAACTAAGTGGCAAAGCCCAACAAAGTGATAATTGTAGTAAAAAGAAGAAGAAAACAAAATGACTGGTAGAGAGGGAAATAGAATCAAGATGGGAGAAGGGCCAGCATATTTAATTGCTGATGAAAAGGATGCAGGAGAAGGAGGTAATTGAAGATACAGGACAGAGAGATGAATTTCTGGAGTGAGGTCCTTGAGTAGGGAACAGGGACTGCATGGATCTTTGTGGCTACTAATATATATATATATATATTTTTTTTTCCCCCACAAAGTGAGTGGGTAGAATATGATTATCATGATATTTACAGGAAGTATCTCTGACCGCTTTGATGAAACTGGAAACAATATGTTCAATAGAGAGTGAGAATGGTGGTAGAGAATTTGGAAGTGAAGAGAATTCTGAAAACTATCATCTACAAGAAGAGGTAAGTGGACAGATGAGAGAAATGGAGTATGATTGCCAAGCAGGGTGAGGGTCCCATTCTCCCTTCTTTGGGGGAAAACACATAGCATAAGTAACTTAGAAACCGATCATATATTCAACACTTCATTGTTATATGAATTTCTTTGTGTTTTGTCTCCTAAACAAGATAGTAAGCCACAGACCATGTCTTGTATTTCTGCGTGTCCCTACAGCGCCACCTAAACAGTGAGGCACATAGCAGAGCTTTTGTGAACACCCATTACATTCAACTAGACAGTACCTGCTACCTCTCCAGAATCAGAAGCTGACCAGATGTGGCAGAGTTCACAAGCCTGGTGCTCCACAGAAAGAGAATTTGGTTTAGGATGGTAGATTTTAAGTTCCTGAGCCTTTTTGACTTGGACATTTGGTCTTGGGAGTTGGGTCATGGTTTGGAAGATACCAACAGAGAGACAAATATCCACAGTGGAGAGTCATCTGCTCCTGATAGACTTCAAACGACTGATCTCACTTTGGAGGACTTACGTGTGTTCATTATAATATTGAAAGACATGTGTGATGACTTATCAGACCCATGGTAAATATAGTGAAACCTTTATCTATAGCATATAGATGAGTTTGATATTCTTTTTTTCATTATTTTATTTCCCTTTTGCACTGAGGTAACATGTCTTTACATCATTGTTTATATTTTGGAAGTCCAGGATCTCACCTTCCAGAGCTGTTACCATTGACCTCCCACCACCAAAGCATCCATAAACCACACTGCAGCCCATTGCACTCCCACCCCACTTTGGGCTCAGTCCTCTCCTCTCCCCTCTCCTTCTGAATGTCTCAGTGCTATCATGAGAGGCCACATAGATTAAGCTGGAAGGGATATGAAATATATTCTTAACCCATTTGCCTTCTCATTTTTCAAGAACATTTAGAGATTCGTTTCTAATCGCTGTACTTTTCAAGTTGTAGAAAGTACAATGTCTAATGAGGCGAACAATTGATTGAGCTTATAATACTAAGCTATTCTGCCAGCTGAGAGGTTTGAAGCAACTTGAGATTTTCATTTTAATTATTGCTTCTTTTAAGCATGATTACTATAACAGGTAATTTTACATTTTTAAAGAACTACCTCTAGATTCTTACATTTCTAATCTATTTCAGCTTTAAATTATCTACAATCTCTTGAGTCCAGCCTATTTTCTACCTGCATAAAAAATTACTTTGGATTCATGTTGTTTAGTTAAAGCTCACAGCATCCATTTTCCCTTTGCGTTTCCAGGAAGCCTCTTTTCAAAGTGGGTCAGCACCACAATCTATTAATCCAGGTACTGGATATAAGAATGCAGGAAGGAGAACACAGGCTGAACTTCTAGTTCTTAGAACGTTGCCTGTTGTGCTATCTTCTAAGTGAAGGAATAAATAAATATATAAATAAATGTCTACATGCTTAGACACATACATGAAAGAGGAAAAGGCACAAACATGACCTACACGTCTAGAAAAATTCAGATGAGAGATCACCCAATACGATCGTGGCCTCTGGAGGAAAGTTGGGGAAATGAGACAGAAGTGGGCTCCTCTTCCTCACACAAAATCATCCGGTGTCTCTCGGAGTTAACCCTCACTAAGCCAGACTATTTGGCTATTCCAAGCACAGCTACCCTGTTTTCATTTTCTTTTTTGGGCTTAATTCTCTTTGAAATTATCTTATTCTTTACTGTTTGGCATGTTTGTTTTTCATCCCTTCCAAACATGCACATGTGGCTGCATATGCGTGTACACACTCACACACACTCACACTCACACACACTCACACACACACACACACACACACACACAGAGCACAGCACATGCCCACTCACTCACTGGTGACTCTGCCTTATTTAGCACTATACACCCAGACTCTGGAATGATATCTACTAAGTAGGAAGACTCAGTGTCTGATGAATGAGTAGAAAATGCACAAAGAAATAAAGAATCAAAATGCCTATTCCTCGCCAATGCTATCTTACTCCAAAAATTTACTGAGTCCCTCATGTCTGTTCGGAACTCTGGGTGGCAAGGGTAAGCATGAAGTAACATCTGTTCTCGAGAAACATGACTAAATCCTCTGTCTCTATATCTCTATTCTTTAACTGCTTCCTTCCCTCAATCCACGCTCTGATCATGTGCCTTTGTTACATCCTTAAAAACAATGAACAAACCAGCACACTTAAAAAAATAGCAATTTCCTGTAGTATCTATAACTCCATTTATGAATATACACTAATTAGAATGATTATTTAGCATGTTGCCTATTATGGTCAATAACCATTATATGAATGAAAGAATAAATAAATACATGAAAAAATGTCTGCCCACAGATGTAAATTCATACAAGAGGAAAAGGCATGTACAGGATGATGTGGGAGGTCCTCTAGCTGGTGCAGGGGTTACAAGTGGAAGAGATGACAGGACAATTGAGGAAGGAAAAACGGGAAGTGGGCTAGAATTTTCAGTTAGAACTGTGATGGATTTGGGGATGAAGATAATTTAACAGGAACTAAAGCTACAAGCAGGGCAAAGCATGTCTTACAGTGTCATAAGTTTTCCAGTTTGACCAGAGGGACATATAAAGTTATATAATATGAGATATATTTACTTATAAAGGTCAGGCCAGTCTGTATCGTAAAGGGCTTGGGATGTTTTGTTGATTCTATAATGATTCCAACAAAAATGTTGGTGTGATTCAATACATTACCCTCCGGGTTGAAGAACTGTGAAGCAGATAGCTGTAGTCTAAAAGTCCAATCACTTTTTTAGAAGACTCATTAGACATCACTTAGAACTAATTTTTTTTGGAAGAGGTTTTGAAATTTAAGCAATGCAACAGATGAAAGCATCTTTTTCTGATGGTACAAGACATGAAATAGTCTGATTTTACAAGGGTCAGCCACTCATTGGTAGTTGAGCTCATCTAATCTGCATTTACTTTCCTCGCCCTAGCAATGTTCAGTTTCACAGTAGAAATGAACATGGCACTGTGAGGCTGAACTGAGAAAAATCTCAGACAAAAAGGTCCTAGAGTGTTGCTTCTGCTTGCTCTTTCTCCCCCGCCCCAACACTGCTTTTTACATGTTTGTTTTGTTTTGCTCACATACACTTATTTAACTGGAACTATGGGATTTAGCATTATAATTCCAAACATATCAGGTTTCAAGTGCGTCTCTGTCTCAATTACTAAAATCAGACTTCCTAGGCAAGGAAAAAGCCTCCACTTTGCTCCCAGCACATGATTGGGACATAATGAACATCTGGAATGTATACTCAGCTTCTTTACATGATTACTGATAGACCCAATCCTGTTGCGTTCTTCCAGAACTATAAAAATGTGTTAACATGGTTACATCACACACTTCAGCTGGTTTGTATAAGACATGATTCTGCCACATGATATTTATTTAAGAAAGTAAATAATAGCCCCTTTCAAATTGATGCTGTAGCTCAGGGCACCCATGTCAACCCAACCCTGGCATTTCCTGCCCACTTTTGGGATTTAACCAAATTGCTTGACACTAAGCCGTGTAAACTTATTCTCCAGGCAATATAGTTTCAAAGTTCCAAGCAAGTGAAGTTTTCTCTAATTTGGGGTGACCCCCATGCCAGAGTGGGTGGTTGGACTGCCTAACTAATGAGTTGCCTCTCCTAGTCATGCATGTTAGAAATCGCTTTCCCTTCAAACAGAAACACACACATACACACACACACACACACACACACACACACACACCGCTATTGTGTAGGATACCACAGTGCTGGGCTTGGGGCATGGCTGCTGCTGAAATTTTTCAAAAGAGCTCAATGGAGATCCTGTGGAACAATTATTTATAAATTGCGAAAATAAAATATACTACCACTGGGGCAACATGCTATTGTCTGATGATTCCTAACTGTTTTCAGTTCTCTCCCACTGAAAAGATTCCCTTCATTCCCATGGAATTTTGGGTTTTATGTGTCTGCTTTGTGTTTGGGTCTTTGGAATGGGTTAGGTATGGACCACAAGCATCTCTTGCCCCACTGAAATTGTCCATGGGGGCAACACCTGGCTAATTGTCAGTGGTCTGAAAACACTTGCTCGATCTGCAAAAGCCACAAAAGTAAGTGGGTTGTAAAAGTCCAGATGTTGGAAGATTCAACCTAGATATCCTCTTGGGAGAAACAGATGCCCTCACTCAGCAGCTCCAGGCTCTCTCCAAACTGCAAATGCTACAATTGCCTCTGGATGCCTGTTGCTTTCCAAAGCAGTGGAGTGAGTTTAACAACCTTGGCACCTTGCAGAGAAGCTAGCCAGTCCAGAATGTGGGATTGCTACCTTGATGGCAACCCAAGCTGGGAAGGAGCCTGCCAGTTGGCTTGGCAGGATTCTATGCCCAGTAAGATCCAAATCTGAAGTCACCATTTTCCTTGTGAATAATCAGGGATGTAAAGCCAGAGAGTACTTGATTGAAGGAAAGTAGTTCAGCTAGTATTTATTAGCCAGAGAAAGAAGAGCAAGAAAGAGGTGGGATGGGGGGAGTGGGAAGGGAGGTAGAGGTGAGGGTGGGGGAGAAAACACAAAGAATAATGGCGGGAGTAGGGAGAGTCCAATGTACTAGTCAGTGACCATACAATCTGGTCAAACCATTCTACCTTGAATTGCAGGAATTGTGCCTAATCCATCACAAGCTCCATTTGGAAATTGCCAGATAGGAAAGGAATAACTTTCTGAGAACCCTCAAGCGGCACTGAATTTTAGGCTTGTTCAGAGAGACTTGCCACTCTCTATCACAGGTCAGCCCGTAGATGCTCAACCTTTGGAAGCAGAGTCACCAACAACTGAGTTCTACAGAGTCTTTAAGACTCTAAGAAGTTGAGCATAAATGATTATTAACCAGGAAATGTTAAGGCCTATGTCTCATTAAAACAAAGTTTATCTAAATCCAAATAAGATTCAGTAGAATAGAATGGAATTCCGTGTACAACAAAATATGAAAAGAGAATGTCCATCTACTAAAGATACGTAAATCACATCGTGTTGCATTTTAGACCAACCTGAATTTGAGTCCTGGCAATGTAATTTACCAATCTGTGACATTAGGCAAACCACTTAACTACTTGCTGAATTTTCTCTTTAGTCATTCAACAAATATTTTTTAGAATTTGGTATGTTCCAAGAAATGCATCAAGCTCGCTTCAATGCAAGTGGAAATTGGATATCTATTTCATTAGGATACGTAAGAATTAAATGAGATCAATATAGTAATATGAAATAAAGAATTAAATATGGTGGTACTCAATATTGGAAATGGTTATCACTATCAATTATCAAGTACTTCTTGAGACCCTATTCAAAACCAAGCACTATGCTGGGAGTTAGGGATGAACATGTGGGGGAACCGTAACAGGTGGTGAAGAAGTTGTGATGCTGTTAGCTGGAGAGCAAGCTGAGGGAAGGAAGATCTTCCCTCTCAGGAGATAGACTTAGATGTGCCAAGGGACTCTACAGAAGTATGAAACACACAAACACGGAATTTGAAGAAGATGAGCCAGCCACCGACAGACAGCCATGAGGAAAGACTGATTAGAAGCACAGCCATGACCCAGGAATCCATCCCTCCAGCATAGAACGTTCCTGGGCAAGCTGAAAAGAAGACACTTAGCCTGAAAATCACTATCAAGGAAGGTGAAGGAACCAGGGTGAGGTTTGATGCGCAAGTCAAGGGACCGAGATAATAATTATAGAGGCCCTGGCCTTCCTGGTGGCCTATGGGTTAAGTTTCAGTTCTGTCACGCTATGACAGCTGAGACCTGAGTTCTATCCCTGGCCAGGGAGCTGACCCACATGGTGCAGCAGACCTCTTCTGTCTCACCCATTGCTCCCTTCAGCAGTGTATCTCAGAAGATCCACCTGTTCTGCTCCCCACTCTGTCTCTGGTGACTCCTCTCACCCCCCTGCACATCTGGCCTACACGCCAGATCTTCTACAAAATAAAAAAAAAATATTTTTTTGGTAAAAAAGAATTTCCATTATTAAAAAAATAATAATTACAGAGGCTCAAAAGCCAGGGAGTATAAAAAGGGAAACTGAGTCACTACACACACATGCACACAAACACACAGAAATGCTACCTCTCCAGTCAATGATAAGAACAGGTAGCATTATCAGTGATGTCTTCAAAAACTGCTTTGTGATATGTTTCCTGACTCTAAAAATAAAACCTGTTGAATGCAAAAAATAAAATCATTATTAGAAAAAGCACAAAAGTATTTAGAAGAAAGTTAAAATTACTGGTCATCCTGCCTCACAAAGGTGACTGCCCCCTTCCCCGTACACACTCAGTATCTGGGCACAGAAGCAACTGGGAAAACTCTCATTTTATCATCATCCCACCCCAAACAACCTTACACCTGAAACTACCCTCCATGGATCTAAACAGCATTTTTTTAAAATAAGGAGATGGATGCAATTCTCATTATCTAGAGAAATTAAGTACAGCTGTTTATGTGTGTGATTGTGTGCATGCTTGATTAGCAAGCTTGATTTTCCTTCTGCGATTAGGAAAAGACTATTGGTCAGTTTTAGGGAGGGAAGGTGTCAGTGCTTCCAAGAAGCACTGTTGTGAGAGTTAATTATATGTGTTAATGGAACGAGGCCATAGTATCTAGCTATTTGGTCAAATGCAATTTTAAATATTTCTGTGTAGGATTTTTGCAATGGCATTAACATTTAAATCAGTAGATTTGAGTAAAGCAGGTCACTTTTCATAAAGTGGGTGGGCCTTATCCAATCAATTGAAAAAGGAAAAACTTTTCCCCGGTAGGAGAGAGATTCTGCCAGCAGACCACCTTCAGACTGGAGTGCCAACTCTTCCCCGAATCTCCAGTCTGCTTGCCCGCTTTGTAGATCTGGGACTTGCTAAACCTACACGGTGATAGGAGCCAATTCCTCAAAATAGATTAGATGATAGATAGATGATAGATAGATAGATAGATAGATGATAGATAGATAGATAGATAGATAAAAAGATAGATAGATGATAGATAGCAGATAGTTGATAGACAGACTGATAGACAGTCCTCGATAGATTGTAAATTGATACTGCCTGTTCTTTTCTCTGGTGGACCCTAACTAATAAAACTGGGTTTAAATATTAATTCTGAGCTCTGAAAGTAGCTGGGGCACGTGAACGGGAGCCAACTATGTTGTAGGCATATCTGAAGACGTGCAAGGAGCGCATGGCAGACTTTCATCCAGCTCATGGGTCTGTGGTGTCAGAGGGTATGGTACGATCTCCAAGATAGGTGCTTACCAGATGGGCCATTACCGAGGGATCCCCTAGATTCTGGATCGCCTCTTCCACTGATTGCTCCAACTACTGTTTATGCAGGAAGCCCTGACAGGAAGCAGTCTGAGGTGTTCTGCAACCGTCATCCTATGTAAAGAATGGAAGCTGGAGACTGTACTCTGCTCAAAGAGCACAATAAAATATACTTACTTAACTCCCAGGAAGAGTGGGATGTTCTGATAAATTATTTTCTAGAATGTTCAGGGCTCATCGGAAACAAGAGTTTTGCCTGAACCCTTAATGTGGGATTCATTTCCACTAATCTCTACTTACCAATGTATAAACACAATTACATTTTTCAAAGTGGAATCTCTGGCAAGACCATTGGGTGATTAATCAACACCACAGTTCTTCCTCCCCAGGACTGCTCAGACCAACTCGGGTTAGAATGTGACCCGGGTCTGTTGCTGGGTATTTGCCTTGAGGCACTAGACCATTCCCAGAGCTAATCACAGACTCGGTCACACACAAGCCTTGGTCTAAGAGGGACTTGTGAGGGATGGAGACTGGGTTCCAGTCTTGCAGGTTTGTGGAGTCCACTGAGGAGGAAAATAAAGAGCTCTGAGGGCAGGACACAAAGAGTGAGCCCACAGCCTCCTTCCCACATCACCCCAGTGCAGGAACTTCACTGCTGCATAACTTTGCCCATGCTGTTTCCTCTTCTGGAATAGCCTTTACTGTTTTGTTTTGTTTTGTATCTTGGAGGTGAACTAAAGTCTTCAGACTTACCTCAAACATTTTTTTATTCTGCCAAGGCATTTTTCTGTGACCCAAACCCTGTGAAAGACTAGAATGAAAATGAGGATGAACTTAAAGGGTCTCTAAGTTATCAAGAAGCATAGTCAGTAAATCTCTATGGTGGCATTTTCTAGATAAAGGGTCTTTGCTCCCTGCTTTTTCATTGTGACTAAATATTTTTCCCTTAACACACAGCTTTTTTATACTGCAGTGAATCACCATCACCAGACCTTCAAACATCATTCACACATTTTTGTCATAACTGTCGGACCCCCTGTCATGGGTGTATCGTACAAGGCTCCATTAAGTTAGACAAGAGCAGGAGGCTGGATCACTCTGGGGCAACAGGTACACACCCCAGGTATGATGGGAACCCCCAAGGCGCCGTTGACTGATGTGCTTGGTGCCCCAGGGACTGATCGTGGGATCCCTTGTTCATAAGATTGGAGCCAGGGGTGGGGATTGGAGTACATCGGTGGAATCACCCTCCCTAAAGCCAAAACTCCAGTGTTCAGTTTGACTCGCCCTTCTCCGTCAATAAAGGCCAAGGCCTGGCTCTGGAGCAGCATCTGCACCCGACAGCCTGCTCCACGACTCCCGATTCTTTTCTTGATCACTGCGGTGTTGCTGTTGTAACACCCCGTACTAACTAGTATTAACTCATTTAAAATTATGTTTATTAAAGAGCTGTTTTTAAGACTTCAATATATGAATGTTTTAATGATGCTTTCGGATATTTATTTGTAAAACAACATCCCTTTTCTAAAATGGGAGGTCTTCTTAAAAACAAATACCATGAAAACAAAATGATTCAATTCGGAATAAAACCACAGTCTGCAAAGACTTTGGACTTGGGGTCTGTTTTGCCTTTGTTGCTGACCAGCGATGGGCGGGTGTTGGAGATGCTGAAGACCGGGCTGGTCACACACAGAGACAGACTCTCCTCGGGTAAACTCAGGGTAGATGAAAACTTCTCCACTTCCGTGCAGCTTCTTTCTCCACTTCCGTGCTTCTTTTCCGTGGAGAAAACTTCTCCACGTCCGATGGCCCTGCCCTCGGCCATCCGCACTGCCCCACTTAGACCGCTGATGTGGTGGAAAGAACCCAGAACACACCCAGGACTTGAACTCGTTTTTTGTGACCCTGAATGTGCTTCATTCAACCTGGTCGCTTTTCCATCCACTGTCGCCCCCTCCCCTCATTTTTCTTATTTATAAAATGAGGAAGTTGACCATTTCACTCCTAGAGAGTTTATTACCTTTTAATTCGAAGTATTTTACCTTTATCATCCTTCATTTTCCAGAGTTTTGCTCCATTAACCAAAGGCTTTGCGCCCACGCCAGGAGGCCAGCATGGGGAAGAAACATCTGAGCCCTCATGAAGTTTATGATGGTTTTCTCCCTGTTTTTAAAGCCACCGTGATCGAATGCTTAGTTTTACTTCTATCAAAGGCATTTTTTTTTTTTTTTTTAACTAAAGAGAAGTGCAGCTTAAAGTATACTTGAATCCAGAATGTTTAAACAACCCCCTCCTCCCAGGTCTCACACAGGGCAGAATGACGCGGAAGTGGCAGTTTCCTCGCAGGCCACTAGAGGGCGCGCATAGTGTGCGATTCCAAAAAAAAAAAAAAAGCGTGTTTGTGGGTCCTGCCCTAAAGGCTTGGAATCCGCGTCTCTTTTCCCCACTTTGTACTTTACCCGGGGCACATGTGACGCACTCTCAGGTTCTCTCACTCCAGGCAGTGACTCCTTGTCTGCCATTATGAAGAATTTTTTGCTCCTCAAACGACAGCCGTTTTGTTTCTGTTTCCAGCATTTGCCCTTTTGACGTATTAGAAGGCAACAGACCCAATTTGGATGTTGAAAAGAAGCAGGATATCTTTAGTGAGAGGCCTGCTTCTCCCTGAGAGTGTCTTCCCCAGCTGTAGGGGAAATGTTCCTCTAGGGGTTTAAAGCAGGTTCTTTGAACTAAAGATCCTTCTGAGGAATACCAGTGCTCCTTCTCACAGCAGATTTCGGGACTGACGTTCGTCTCCTGTTCAACAGCATGCCGATTTTTGTTACTTTTTTACTGAGATAACATTGATTTACATCACTGTATATAATTCAGAGGTCTAGGACCACACCTCTTCAGCAACATGTCACCCCACCACACCCACCACCAGGTCCCCACAGACCTCTGCCATAGTCTATGGGGCCCCCTTCAGAAGCCTTAATTCCACAGTCGGATTTCTAGGGTTTGTTATTGGTTTGGTTTTGAAGCATATTTATTTGGGGGGATCTGGCCTTTTCCTTTGAGTTTTACATTCTGAATTGACAAGCTCTTGATCTAAATATTAGCGAATACACTCCTGAACCACCCTTCCCCACAAATCACGATCTGCAGGATGCCCGCAATACTTGCCCAACTTTCTCTGCCTTGTGGGTTGTCCCAGACCCTTAGAACTCACCCTATGACCCCCCATTCTCAGCTTTTCTTAGGAGTCAGCAAAGACATGCATGAGATAAGTTACTGTGCCTGAGGGCATGAGGACAGGAAGGTTCTATCTGGGTGGGCCTCTCTGCAGCAGACACTGAAGACTGGGAACATGACTTGAAAAAAGGGTGGGAACTGAGGCTTGTCCAACCCTTTCTGTCAGTCTCAATCAAGCGGCCCTTTAAGGAGATGAACACCTTTTCTTTTCCTTTCTTTATTTTTAAAGATAGGTGTCAGAAGTCTTCTGAGGCTGGAGCTTTATGTAAATGCACTACTCAAGAAAAGGGCTTTAGGGGAGAGTTATTTATATCCCATAGTCATTACACATGCAAAAGGTGAAACTGTGAATCTCTGAATTTCCAGGAGTGGATGTTCTCATGATGAGCACATCCTTGCAGATAGCTATTTTGGTGCCACACAATTCCCATATCTGTCAGATTGTTCCAGGCAGGAGACAACCTAATCATTCAGTAGCTTTAGAATGACCTGGTCTCTCTCCGCTGGCCCTTCAGGACCTGGGCACCAGATTCACTACCCCGTTCCCAGCACTCGGGTAACAGATGTCCTCATTTCTTTGTCTCCGGAGCAGCTACAGCACCCAGTCACTCCAGGGTCATCATATTATATATTCATTGCCCTCCTTCACGTTGACGCCTGGAACGAACCCAGAAAATGCCTGTTTCTCTCGGAATGCTTGCCCTGCTCTGTTGCTGGCTTACCCTCCCCAGAAATATAGACACTTCTCCACATTGAAAGATACAATAACCACTTCAGGAACTTGCTTTTCCTATTGGAAGCTGAGAGTTCACAGTGGAATGTTTCCACAGCACAGCTGATGATAATTACGACTCACTGAAATTTCAGTTTTCCTTGATTGGGACATAAAAACTGGGACATAAATTAAAACCCAATTATCCTTTAAGGGTAATTGGGGTTATAAAACCAAGAGACTGTGAGTTGGTGTGTGACTATCACAGGAGCACATGTCTGAGGTGAGCGTGAGTGCTGGGAGTTCTGTCTCCAGGGGCCCTCACCGGCAGGGGTTGGGTGAGGTGTTCTGTGCCCAGCGTGTGCCCAGAGAGAACATTCGACCCAGGCCCAGCCTCGCAGACCTGTGCCAAGCTTCCAGACCTCTTGGAAGGATTTCTGGTAAACCAAGTCATAGGTTAAGTGCAGGAAAGGAAGCCGGTGAAAGAAAGCCTTGGATAATTCCCGGATTACAGAGGTTACCCACACACACCTGCAGACACCTACCTGGCCTATATCTACCTGACATGTATCTGCTTATTCTTCAGGTCAAATGGTCTCCATCGAAACTTCCCAAACTTGTACCCCAAAGCCTCTCCTGACATAGCCTCCTCCCCCTTTCTGGAATTTCAAAGGGGTTTCACTTCCTTATCTTTCCAGTTACTTCTTTACTCCCTCCCAACAGTGCACTGTGGGTATTTTTAAAAGAATACATATCCACCATGTGACAGTGAGGACAGTCCCCTCTGTCTCTGCCACTCCTCTGAAACCCCTTGTGCGGTCTCAACTGAGAACGATGTGCACCTGAGCATATAGTAGGCACCCTCTAAATGAAGCTGAATATTGTGCACCTTTGAAACAGTATAACTCCAAATCTCCAACTTTTCTTTCTGGAGGACAAACATTGCTACTAACCACCCAGAAGACTCGACTACGCTCAACCCCCTTGCAAAAATAACCCGGTTTTCCCTGGAGGACGCTCACCTTGGCAAACAGCTTTCTGGCCACAGGACAACATAAAGATCCTGGGACTCCATGTCTGGATAGATATCTAGGGAAAGTGATATGTCTGATCTGCGCTTTTGCAACCTTATTTCATAATCCACCTTCTTATTTACTACCTCGCAAAACCAAAGAGAAACCAGTACAAACTGTATCGACAAAAGATCAGATCTTGACTCTCAATGACAAAGGCAAGTATATATTATAAATAGCAAAACAGCTGGCTTGGACCATGCTGTCGGCCACTCATCCAGTTGAGGGATTGGAATGACATCATAACCCTTGAGAGGGTACTGCTAGCCAGCTGGTGTTATTTAGAATACACAAAAATTGGAGAAAGAAAATGCACACACACATAGGTTGAAGTTATGTAGGAAAAAAATATGAACACTGGGAAAATAATTTGCCCCTTGGGTACCCTTCCCCTGCAGAGGTGACAGACAGCCTAACAGAGGAAGGAAGAAAAAGATTTTATTTTATTTTTTCAGTTGGCTTTAAACTCAGCAAATTCTTTGCCCTGTCGTGGGCAAAAAGCATGAGACAATGTCCTAAAGGGAGCCAATTGCATGCTGCCTGCCCTTTTTCTAGGTTCTAGGAAATGAGATCATTCCCTTGCTTGGCAACTAGGACGAGGGGTCGCCCCAGGGCTGTCTTCCAATTTAGTTTGTCCCCGGTCATTCCAGGGTTAAAATCGCAGGGTCTGCTGGAGGTGGTCCTGTCTTCATTTTTTTGAAATTTTGCATTTGCGCTACCATGTAAAATCACTCACCCCCTCCCCGTGTATACTCTTTTAATACTGATAAGGTGTGTGAGCAGATGTGTGTGTGTGTGTGTGTGTGTGTGTGTGTGTGTGTGTGTGTGTGCCCATGGCCAGTAGAAAGTTAATCAAAGAACAGATTCTTATATTCTGTGGCAGCACCAGTGTTTTAATGTCTGCTAACCCTGTCACTAACACACATTCTTTTAAGGGAAAAAAATGCTTCTGTGCTCTAGTTTTAAAATGCAAAGGTATGATGTTATTTGTCACCATGCCCAAAAAAGTCCTTACTCGATAACTTTGCCAGAAGAGGGAGAGAGAGAGAAGGCAAATGTTCCCCCAGCTGTTTCCTGTCTACAGTGTCTGTGTTTTGTAGATAAATGTGAGGATTTTCTCTAAATCCCTCTTCTGTTTGCTAAATCTCACTGTCACTGCTAAATTCAGAGCAGATAGAGCCTGCGCAATGGAATAAAGTCCTCAAAATTGAAATGTGACATTGCTCTCAACATCTCCCATCTCTCTGGATTTCTTTTTGCCTCATTATTCCTGCTAACCAATTCATTTCCAGACTTTGCACTTCAGAAGCAATGGGAAAAATCAGCAGTCTTCCAACCCAATTATTTAAGTGCTGCTTTTGTGATTTCTTGAAGGTAAATATTTCTTACTCTTTGAAGTCATTGGGGAATTTTATTTAAATTGTGTGCTGTTTGCTTCTGCCTAGAAATGTTATTCACTTTAGATTTTTCATTGTTTCGGAACTGGGAGTTATTTATAAATTGCTGAATGTGCAATTCTGTGGGATCTGAAAAAATAGCTCCGGGAGATGGATGCCTTTGCACAGATATCTGTATGAGCAGAAACTATTGCAAGGTACTTGTGATAAATCCTCCACTTCTGCAGGGCTTCAGTGGTGTTATTATAGAAGATTCCTTTAAATCCTCTCTATGGTTAAGGGCTACAGAGCAGGAATACGAACTTTTGGACTCGGGGCTTTTTTTCTTGCAGGTGCAGATGTTTTATTTTTAAAACCATGTCCGTGTATATGTGCACGTGTGTGTGTGTGAGTGTGTGTGTGTGTGAGTGTGTGTGTGAGTGTGTGTGTGTAAGTTGTCAGGACTTTTATTATAAGGCATGCCTCATACAAAGAGTTACATTTAGATTATATTAAAGCTTTTAAGTATGATCTTTGGAGCTAAGGTCCCGGAACTCTCTGCACTTAATGCTCAGTTTAGTGAAGTTTAATGTGCTCTTCTGTAAAAGAACTCCTTGACAACTCTTGCTGACCTTGCATATTCGGGGAATTTAAACAAATGCATACTGTATATGGAAAGCGGAAACTTGCTTAGCAACAGCTTGTCCAACTTTTCTCTTTTGAAAAGGACTTTCATGAGCAAAGTTTGGACGCGGGGATGCGTGTTGTAAAACTCAGATTTTATGCTCGGGTGCTGTAAAGTCTCTTTAGGTGAATTTGGCTGCTGCTGTCAATGGACCAACTTCTTGTTTTCAGTCACTGGCCCTCGTTCAAGTTTCCATTCTCAGCAAAATTATATCCTTCCAAACTTGTGTTTTTCCAATTTGCAAGCACTTTTAAGCCGCTGTCACTGACTCTCCTATGCAATTGCCTGAGGGCTCAATTCATAAAGTGTCTCTGCCACTTAGGGCAGCATTCATTCGCTGCTTTCAGATACTCCACCACTAGGATTTTTTCCTAGACAAATAAGTGGCTTGGGAGTTACGGATACAGCCTTATAAAGCACCTGATTCTGCCGCCCTTGAGATGCAGAGACAGAACTCCGGCTACCTTGCTCTTAAAGGAAAGGAAGCCAACAGATGCAAACACATGCGGATTATGTGGTCTAGCAGCTGGGGCTGTTTCCCTGTTTAAAGGATGGTGAAAGGGGCTGTAGCTTGTTGTTATCTTGCATTAATTATAAGTTTGGAAAATTGTCTCTAAGTGCACTTTGCATGCTGTGTGTGCTGAACTTTTTAGAAGACAAACTAGCAGAAAATTGTTGCTGTAGTCTGTGCTTGGAGCAGGAAGTGCTTTGAGGGAGTTGCATGGGCTTTGAAACGTAGTTCAGTGAGTGAAGGTGTCCTGCCTAGAGTCTGAACTCACACGCTGATTGTACTCTGGGACTCAAGGTATTTGCAAGTGTTTGAGTAAGAGGGAAGATGATAGAGGACTGGGACTTGGGTCACTGTCCTAACTGGCCAAAATGAGCACACAATGGAAATTGGTGCCTTGATGGGGTGTGTGGGGGGGGGTGTGTGGGAATAGATTGACTCAAATCCCAGCTGTGCAATTTGTTTGAATGGACAAAAGGCAGTTTACACAGGCTCAGAGCATACCTGCCTGGTGTCCAAATGTAACTAGATGCTTTTCACAAACCCCACCCACAAAGCAGCACATGTTTTTAAGTCCTCAGTTTTCTATTCACATCAGCCTCATAATACCCACCCTGGCCTGCTGTAAAAGATCTGGAACAAACAAAAATGGTTACACCTACAGTGAGTATTTTCTTATGACTATTGCCCTCAAATTTTGTTGGGCATTTTCGTTGCAGTCCAGACATCTGGATTCAATTGTTTTTCACTTATTTAAGATAAAAAAAGAAAGGTCTTTTAAATTTTGGCTACGTGAATGACTTTTTAGTGAGTGCTCTCAATTTTTTTTCATTTTTTCACTTTTCTTTCTTTCTGGTTCTCCCTACCTATTCCTCTATGGGATTTTTTCCTTTCCCTCGCTTCAGTTCTTTTGTAGATGGCAAAATAAAAGGTCAGGGGAGTCAAGAACATATGGGGCCACTTGTTTTAAGCTTACCTCCTAAGCGAGTTCATTATTGTTTTTTTTTGGGGGGGGACATAATGTGATAAATTCTCTGGTTTTCTCTGGATGTACTGGACTGTTCCATGAATTAAAGGAAAGTGTACTGGGGGTTCTATTTGCCCTAAAACTAGTGCTGATATTTATCTGACAACATAGCTCTTGGGGGTGAGGGTGGGGGAGGGGAAAATCTATAAAAAAAATCTTAAATCCTTAAATCTTAAAAATTTATATTGTTGAACTTAAATGTGTTGTATCAGGAATAACTATTAAAAATATAGTTCGGGCATCTAATGAAGTTCTCAGTTCACTAAAGCTAAAAGTGAATAACTTTCCCTGAATTTCACCAGCACTGAAGAACTGGAGGGCATCTGCAATTGCAGGTGTTTTGTCTTCAGAATTACTATTAACTCCACAAAGAAGGGAGGAGAAATAGGAAGGGTAGGATGACGTATACTCTAGCATTGACCTATTGCTAGAGTGTGGGGGTATGTGCTGCAAGATCAACCAGATCCAAAGAGTTTGCTGTTCTGAAAAGAGCAATGAATTCAAATTGGATTGGATTTATTGCAGTTTCCATTGGAGACCCCCACTCTATATTTCAAAATTGGAACCACACCACCCGATGTTTATTTTATAACTCTGAAAAGTGAGCACAGGATCTCACTTGGTTCCTGGTGGCTTTGGCTTTATTGGGGGTCCTATTAAGCAAATGGAAGAAATGTTCACCTGCTCTTTTGTTTTCTATCCATTACTTATGATGATTTGCAAATAGAGGATGCTTTTCATCTTCCACTGTTTCACAAACATTAACTAAATATTTACATTATGTTAACCAGAGTCAGGGGCTCGGGGTTTTTTCCCCAATTGCTGAGTTGAAGATCTAGCCACAAAAAAATGGAAATCTTAATTTAAAGAATGCAGTGATTTTGCCACCAAGGGAGAGCCAGGGCATTGAGAGTTCATGGAGGGCAAGGGGATGGCCAGAAAATGACTGAGTCTTTCTCTCTAAAGGTGATGGGTTTGAGTGGACCTGCCATGACTGTGAGATTCCAAAAAGTGTCTTTTTACAGTGCTAGCTTTCCAACTAAAAGGTAACTCTGTGACCCTGTTAATAGGGCTCCTCACTTAGAAATCTTAGTGGAGATGCCAACATTGCTGAATATATATGCAGGTGAGGGAGAGGAGCTACTCACCTTGACAGGTTCTCAAAAGAAACCACATCTTGATGCCACAAGCAGTAATATGGGAAAAGGAAATACCTCCTTAGCATGGTGTCTCCCTCTTAGAGTGAGGGTAGGTGGAGTCAGGACTGCTAAGTCAAGCCAACTGGGAGTTCCTTGGTATATTTTGCTATAGGATAAATACAGTACACAAAAGTCCCTCTAAGAGATGAAGTTGGAATTCTTTTAACTAAAAAAAAGAAACAAACAAACAAAAAAAACCCACCAGACTTTTGCAGGTTTTGAACCCAGTGCCCTGTTCATGGAACATATTTTCTATATATGTTGATTTGGTATTAAACTTGGCACCAGAAGCTTTAGGATGCAGAAGGAGTGAAATCTATTTAGCATGAGTCAATTGCATTCCTGTATCTTCACATTTTTCTTGTATCTGTTTTTTTTCATTTCCACTTGTGGTTGTTTTAACTGCTGATATTCCCCAGGTAAGAAATCTCTCTGTCTATTTGTCTTTCTCAATCACTCTTTGTCTCTCTCTCTCTGTCTTTATCTCTCTCTGTCCCTCTCTTGCTCTCTACTTAAGGGAAGAAGAAACCAAAATTTAAACACTATATAGTATTTTCAGGAGTCTTTTTCTAGCCATAGTAAATTCTAACTGGGGGGTGACGTTTTTGTTAATATATACTCTGGAAAATAATGAAATCATAGACCATGTGTGGTTAGTCAATCTTAAGAGGATCTAAATTAATAAAACCTATTTGGCATCAAGTCTGGACTGGGCACAATTTCCCTTTTGATAACACGAGGGGTTTACCAGAATCTTGGACTAGTGCACGGTCCCATCGCAGTAACTGCACTGCACCCTTCTTAGTGAATGTTTCTAGCCCTCTTGTCTTGCTGAATTGAGTTGTAATAGGAACCCATCAAGTAGTTCAGGGAGAATTTCTCCAAGGCTCCACAGTCTCAAGGGAATGAAGTAGGTTGATTGAAGCCAAGATGGGCTCAGAGCACGACATCACGCGTTTCTCAGGCACTGGGTTGCGCTGAGTGCAGGGGAGCTCTGGTTAATGACAGTAATGGAACTCTGGGGGTAAATGCGCCCCTGCGCCTCCTGCACCCTGACCAGCACCCAGGAGGAAACGTGACCCTCCTTCTTTTTCTCCGGCAGGTCAAGATGCACAGCGTGTCCTCCTCGCACCTCTTCTACTTGGCCCTGTGCTTGCTCACCTTCACCAGCTCCGCCACGGCCGGGCCTGAGACGCTCTGCGGGGCTGAGTTGGTGGACGCTCTTCAGTTCGTGTGTGGAGACAGGGGCTTTTATTTCAGTAAGTAGCCCCCGCTCTCGCTGCTCTGTGGATTTACAACCGCAGGGAGTGTGTGAATATCTGAATGGCTGCCCAAGCTGGCGGCGGGCCTCAGCCGCTGAGATTCCCCACCTTAAAGGAAACAGAGTGTTTCGGCCGGGCTGTGCAGGTTTTGCAGATTTAGGATGGAATTTTCCTCCAGAGTCGTTTGTCTTTTAACTACTTCCTGCTGAATTTCCCACAACCAGCTACCCTCACCATTTTCACCATTTCAGTGAAAAGAGGGGACAAAATAACCAACCTGGGAGTCTGAGGCTTTTTGTTTCCAGGAACTGGTGGGCTCCTATACACATACAGAAAAAAGGTAGACGTGTTTCAGGTGTGCAGTTTTTGGAGTAAAAGATAAGTTCTCTCCATTCATGAGGACTTGGAAAAAGAATAAGAGCACTTGTAGATATCTCCGTACAACCTGAAATCACCATGAGCAGATGGAAGGTGAAACGCAATCAGAGGCAACCCTGTAAACACACGGGCTCCCTCGAAATGCAAACTGAAGTGCCACGTCAACTTGGCCTCTAGGCCATTTCACCTTGTTTTTCTGTTACTGTTGTTTTTACTCTGGGGTGCTCCAGTGATACCTCCATCTGATGAAGGTTTCTGACAAAGTCAGGATCACTTATCTCATAAGTAGGTCTCAGGGGGTTTAAAAGTCAATGGTCAAAAAAAATGTAGACACCAAACCAATGGCTGCAAATGATATCACAACCAGAAGTCAAGGAGTCTACCTCCCAGGATTTATCTCATTGTATATTACAGGACAGTGAGAGATTTAAAGCCAGGTGTTCGCTCTGTGTAATTCTTTGGAATTTCAGAGAGTTCCAGGAAGCTGGCAGTCAGGTCTCAGTGAGTGAGCATGAATCATTCCTGTAGGCTTGTCTCATTCAAGCAGAGAGAGATTACCTCAGTTCCCCACTACGCTTTGATTTGCCCCTGTGATGAATCATACACTTCAAGTCTCTATCATCTTCCCAGAGAAGGGGTGTGTGTGTGTGTGTGTGTGTGTGTGTTTGTGTGTGTGTGTGTGTGTGTGTGAGAGAGAGAGAGAGAGAGAGAGAGAGAGAGAGAGAGAGAGAGAGAGAAAGAGACAGACAGACAGACAAACTAGGGGGAGGGGCCTGTGTATAGTGGTCTGGAATGGAAAGGGGATATGGGAAGGAAGAGGCTGGCATCGCCATAGATTTGACAACAAATAACCTTGAAACAACTAGGGACAGAGATTGAGAAGTGCTTTCTACTGATTGAATGGGCAAATTCCCACCCTCTGTTTCCAATCAATGCTTTGAGTGAATTCATGTATTCTTCTGGCCATAAAGCAATTTTATCTAATTCTCTGTTGTAGTGCAAATGAATGAGTATAATGGTGGGTTCTTTTTTTTTTTTTTCCAAATAGCAGACTTGTTTTAACTTTAAAACACCCTGCAAAAAGTAAATGTGTCACATCAATATCATGCAGTGATGGGTTGTCATTCTTCACTTTGCTGCTTTGATTTTAAAAATTAAATAGGTGGTTCTCACTTATTATGCCCAAGAGGATTTTGGGTTTTGCCTTGATAATTCCTTTGTGCAATTTCCTTTGATCCAGTTCACTCGGTGATCATCAAACCTACAAGTGTCTTCTGTTATATACCAGGGTGAATTATGTACAAGATCACATGCTCCAGGATTTCTATGCACAGAAACTGCATCCTCCTGTAGGGCTATGCTGTTTGCATTACATGATTAAAAGTGAGGAAAGAAAGATCTGGTTCCAAGTAACCATATGAGTATGGTTATGAATACGATATATTCATTATTCTTAATTTGGACAATTATGATAAAAACCAATTTCACAGCACTGGAAGGGTCCTTTTATTCAGTTACTTTGATGATCAATTTTAGCAACTTTTTATTATTTTAATATCTTGAAAGGAGAAGTTTATATATGGGAACTCTTGATATTTACAATATGACTTTGGATAGAAAGTAGTTTTATAAAGCATGTGTTATTGTCAGTATTTTCATTGGAAATCTGTGTTTCATCCATTCTGCCTTATAGAATTCCATGTTTATGTAAATTCTTTGAATGACATAGACCCTCATAGATAAAAGTGTTCTGATTGATTTTCTAATCAAGTAGACAAACATTTTTGCCCAAGAAAAGTTAGTGCCTTTAAATTCTTCGATTCAAAACATTGATGGAGCATCTGCTATATATAAGGCACTGTACTAGTTCTGAATGAGATGCCTAGAGATGAATGAGGTTGACTTTGCCTTTAAGGAACTCAAAATTAAGCTATGATGACCACACTTGAGGGGAGAAATGCTATACTGTCAAAAAATTAACAAGGGTGTAAAACAATTGTACTTACTTTAAAAATTAAGTAATTTAAAAAAGAAATTCACAATCTAATAGGGAGAGAAAATGAAAAATGCACAAAGCATTATCCATGTCTTAGGAGAAAAAAATAATTCTGGTAGAGAAGATTACAGTACTTTATTCTTTTCCTATTTTGTCCCATTTTTGAAATCACCTAACCAAGATCAACCTTCAATGGCATCCTTAATGCCAAAGGCTATATTTATTTACCATTGAATCCTGGTATCTAATCCAAAGTATGGCTGGTATATAGTGGCTCATATCTGATTGAATTGAATTGAATCCAATTGAATGGGATAGAATTACTTGTCTTTATAACCCTAAGAATTACGTTTGTCAAGTACTATGGAAAATTCTCGCCTAATAATCACCCAGCTATTTGATAAAACTGTTTTTCTTTTTTCAGCTGAATACTTTGTATACTAACAGTGACCAAGAAGCTCCATTTTCTCTGTCTCCAAGCTACTCTGATGATCTGTTCTGTGTCTGAGCCAATTATTCTTAAAGGCATTAACTGTTGTCAACAAATTTTAGTGAGTTTCCTTTATGTCCCCTGAGATTTGCTATGTATGAAGATAGCAACTCCAAGCATTTAGTTTTTGAAATACATTTTAGAGTAAAGCAGTTTTCCCTGCTTCTTGCCTCTCTCAATTGACTAGTTATATTGTTTTTATCTTTATTTTCAAAGTTTATGGTGGCTGTGCCTCCTATTTTAAGCTGCTTCAAATCTGTTTTGAAAGTATGGATTTTTTGAATGGTGGAAGGCAGTTTCTGATCTTAGTTAAGAAAATTGTCTTTGCATATACCTCTTTAATCAAGACAGCAAGTTTAACAAGTAAGGGCTTTTTTAACCCTCGTGTAGGCAGAACTGTTGGGAATAAAATTGTTTCTAATGCTTAGTTTGCATAGATGGTCCTAAGCTATAAAGGCCTCATTTTTCTCTACAAGCCCAAGTTTCACAAGAACACAGTAGAAGCAAGCTTCTAATCTATTTTGTGAACATCTTCCCAGCATAAATGGAACAGTTCCTCTATAATTAATGCAGCTTCCCCAGACATTTTATGAAATGAGAGTTCCAATGAAGAGCTAATTACTGATTCTTCCCTATACATCATAGTAAGAGAGCCTATCAACCAGTCTTGTGCTTTCCTAGTCCTGTGAGAAAAATGGTGACATAATGGAGGTGGCACTTTGGGGAAGAGCTAGCTATTACCAGACTTAGGAGGCCCTCCAAGAATATGGCTTGTTATAACCTCATTTTGCATGAAACACAGCAAGAGGAAGAGTTTCAAGAGAAATAGGAGAAGTTGAGCTTGCCATAGATAGAATTTTTGACAGTCATGGTGATTAACCATTTTAACTTTTGCTTTAGGGCTTGTGGAATCTCTCCCCTTGGAGATACTTAAAAAAATTGATGGACAACCAACCATCTTGGATGGTTCCAATTAAGAGCAACCAAAAGAAAGCAGGTTTCTGGGGTCCTTTATAGTTTTAAGAGTCTATAAACAGTCCCTTAAATAAACTGGATACGCTTTACCTCAGCGGACTGGGAAAAAGGAGAAGTAAATCAATTAGAAAAGAAAGTTGGATAGCCTTTTGGCTGTTCCAGATTTATAGCTTTTGTAAAACATAGTTCCAATGCATAATTATTGAGAACAGGTCTGGATGAACAAATGGCATTCTTCATGGGTTTCGTAAAGAGTCGAAGTGCAACTCTACAATGAATTTCATTGCTTTTGATTGCAGTAACCTTCCTAGATCTAGGCTACTACTATTAACTCACGCTTCTTTCATTTGAAATATGGTGCTCAGAGAACTGTTCCCAGACCTGTCATTCATTAGCTGTATGACTTTGGCAAGCATTTAAAGTTCCTGGGCTGAAATGTCCTTGTCTATAAAACAAGGGGATTTTGTTAAAGTAAATGACCTCTTCTAACTTTAACAGACTCATAGTCTGGGTTGTAATTAACCAGGATTTGGTGCTATTCAAGGAAGAAGAACCTTGGATTTAAATAGTGCCCAAAGAACATTTAGTCTCCTTTATCTTCTTTACATAGTTTCTGTTCATCCTCAATGATAGAAGATTCCACCTACTCAAAGAAAGAGGAGCCAGCTTCTTTGGGGATTTTTTTTTTTTTGTTAGTTTGTTTGTTTTAAGCTTGGGTTTCAACCTCTCAGGGATCGAATGGAAGCTCAGACATGACCAAAGCCACACAGGCTGTGGCACACAGCTCGTACAAACGCGTTGCCATTTCTCTGCTGGGGACACGCTCATCTTTACATTTTCTCCCTCTCTTGAGCATCAGGACAAGTGAATAGGTCCAATTTTAGCTTCCCTTTATTAAATTAGAGGGGACAAATAAGAACCTATAGGTTTCTAAACCTTGACCAAATGGATCCCTACTGCCTTTCCAATAAATAAGAGAGTGCACTATTTTGACCTTCAAAGATCCCCCTCACCCAGCACTAGTATTACTCTGAATGGGCCTGGGTTTCAGCTGTGCCATTTGTATTTCTTGACTTGGTATCCTCAGCCTGCACTTGCATAACCGCTAGTCAAAATTAGGGGCACAGTCACTGGCTGTGGAAAAGCTTTTCTCCTTGAAACTAATTGGCATATGTGGGGTTTGACCTTATAGCCGGGCCTCATTAGCACCACTAAACTAATAGGCTACAGATATTCTTAAAGGAAAACAGTTTTTACACTGACCCTAAAAGCTTGCTACTACTCTTTAAATATGCCCAAGAGGACTAGTGTGTGCAACCAGAAAACTGAAGAAAATGATAGCTTCTGTGCAAAATTAGAAAATAATTTGCATTTTTTCCAACATTTGAATGTTCTTCAAGATGATCTCCTCCCTGATGGAGAAATAAGAAACAGGAGAGCAAAGGGTCCAAGACCATGAACATGGTCTCTACTGCCAAGAATCCAGGGTTTAAATCCCAGCTCTGTAACTTACTTAGTGGGTGGCCTTTAGCAAGTTACTTAACCTCTTTGTTCCTCAATTTCCTCATGTAAAATGGGACCTGCCTCAGAGAATTGGTGTTAAGATTAAATTGAGTTAATATATTAAAACACATTAGCTCAGAACAGCACCTGGCACCCAGCACCATCTATATGTTAGTTATTATACTTCTTCTTTTCTGGAATCAGTTTCAGGGTCTATTGTAAAGGTTAAGGTATCTGAACTATGCCAATAAATTATACACACATTTTCTCTGCTAAGGGGCAGCTGATAAAACCTGCTAGAAGTAGCAGTTATAACATAGCATCAGTAACAAGAAGAGTGACTTAGGTTTCAGTAGTATTTTTACTTTTTCAAAATCCATTTGTAATAGGTCTCTTACTTTGTCTTTACCCTAGTCTTGGAGGGCAGGAATGATTGCTTTATTGACAAGCGAGACATGTAAGACACTGTGATGGTTTGACTTACCTTACTGGATGGATTAGGAACTAAAATCAAGGTCTCTTGTCCCCAACAATCATATTCATCTGACCATTCACATTATTTAAAGGTGCAAAGAGTTATAGCATAAGCATAGAGAGATGCTTCCAAATCCCCAATCCTCCTCTAAGAGATAAAGAGAAGGAATCCCCAGCTGACTCAACTGATTCTGAACACCTTGAAAGAAGGCATGGGAGAGATGTCCATGAAATAATCCTACATTTCACTTGCTAGAAAAATTCAAAAAGTACTAATAAGTAGAATTAATGTTCTGATTAGTGGAATTTCTCCAGGCTGCACAAGTAGAGTCTTCTCTGATTAAAGATTGCTGTTGTGCAAGAGTCTTCAAAGATTCTTGGATCCTGCTCAGCCAGTAGCACACTGTAGCACACCTGTGAGCACCAAATAGGCTGTCTGGACCAGCATTAAGTTTTCTTCTTCCTCTCTCAGCAAACCACAAATACTTTATTTCTTGCAGATACTAATTCTCTTGGTTTTTCTGAAAGACCAATTGAAGAAGCCAGTTAAAGTGGACCAAGCATCATTCTTTGTGTGAATGAGAGAAGCAGGAAGGGAGCAGTGGCCCCAAGTTACCATAACCCAGAGAGTAAGCCAGGCAGGAAGAGAAGTCTCCAATGTGGTCATGAGAGGAGCAGCGGGAGCGACCATGGGTTTGGATCCAGGGCTCCCACTAAACCAGGTGCTTGAAGACACTGATTTTGGAATGTCTCAGATCTCAAGTGACTGGTAGGTTAGATATTTTGTATCCAAAGGAGAGTTTGATATTCTTCAAATTCTCTGGACCCCCCAAATGCCTTGTGCAGACACTATGTGCCGTGCCAGCATTCCTATTAGGAGCCACTTCATGCCTCTAGCAGCCTTCCTCCCAGATTTCACAGCCTATGTCAAGAATCAGATGCCTTGAAAACAGGAACAAGATCTCGTCCAGTGAGATCACTCCTATATCTCAAGTGGCTACAAAGACTTTGTGCTTTTATATAGTCAGATGTCTTTGACAACCATAGTGGCAAAAAAATCATTTTTTGCATTGAGCTGCTGCCCTGGCGGAGTTCCATCTTCCACCTCTCTGTGAAACATCAGCAAGCTCTTACATCACAGAGAGTTGCTTTTGGTTGCCTCCAAAGTTCAAATCCACAGGCCTTATGAGCTGTTAGACCAAGGAGATGACAACCTAACATTTTGTTTGTCTTTATCTATATATGAGATCGTGTTTAAACTCTAGCAAAGAGCCGTTATTTGACATGCAACCCCATAACTGCAGCAACTTGTATGCCTATTTAATGCATTGTTTAGTCTCACATTGGCTAAAGCCACTTAAAGGAGCACTTGGCAAGCTCTGACTTTTCATTCTTGGCATAGCTGCCCCTCTTACTTTTTCACTAAACCTTAAATACCAAGAAAAACCCTTCACTTACTTTACATCTGGCATATTGCTTTATGCAATTGGCCAGAACTTTCGCACGTGGCTCTCTGCATAAGGTAATTAATGGCTTTGCAATATTTGATCAGCAGCAACACAGACACAAAGAGAAATTGTGCAACCAGCAGAGACCACACAGTCTTTTAAATTAAAACCTTTTGCATTAAATGTTCAGGCATTCTGCAGGGATAAGAGTTTCCATGAAGAAGAAGAAAAAAAAAGTCATGCTGAAGTCCCTGGGAAGATACCTAAGAACCTGTTGATTAAGTCAACACCTCTCTTATATCTCCCCTTAAAACTACCTAATTGTTCAAAAATAAAGGAAGCTGCTATGAGCCTGGAAGCCTTTGAAAAATAATCTGGTCAAGCACATGAAACTCAAAGAGAAGTTACAAATCCAAGGTCACACTGCTAGTTAGTGGCAGAGGTGGAAGGAGACACTGTTGATTCCATTTCAGGTGCAGTGTTTCATCTCTGGCAGCAATAAACAATGCCTCGGTCAAAGTTAGCCGGTACATTAAATGACCAGGAGAGGCCTCCAATCAAGTTCACCCCAGCGTATACAGATCCTAGTGGCTCTTTTATTTGAATAAGCTCACATGAGCCTAAAGTTCACGTTTTTGTTCTGTTGCTATAGAAATTTGCACAAACTAAAGTGAGTCCCTCACTGTTTCCTATATAGTGCATAGTTTTCAGATGTGCTTCGAGCAGTCCAAGTCCACATAACATCATAATTTAGGCTCATTGTGTGTTATATTATTCTGACTCCTTGGTCACTTTCTCCAATGTCAACTTGGGTAGAACCACTTTGGAATGACTTAGCAAAGTTGTGTTCCTGGAAAATCTGAAGAATTGTTGGATCAGCTTTTATTCTGGACATTTCTGTGACAGCCCCAGGCCAAAAGAAATTTACACTTGATTTTTTTGCAGATTCCAACCAAGTACTCTGAATCTCTTTGGACTTTCTTCTTTCTTCTGTGGTCTTTATGAGGTTTTAGAAAGACTGTTGGAGGGGTCCTTTTAAACTTCGGAAATGTGTTAGTCATAGTCAATTCTGTGACTATTACTGGGAAGATGGTACTACCTCTGTGCCATTTACCCTGATGAAATGGGTGTTTCATCAGAGGCAAGTGATTAAGAAAGTCTGCGTTGAGCCAACCCACATGCAGCCAACTCATGATTATCTATGAAACTGGGGAAAGGAGCACCAAGTGTTAGAATTCTGGAGTTAACTGATTTGGGGACACTGTGGATTTCAAACTCCCCTTTTCCCTTCCTCCCTGTCCCCAGTCATTTTTTGAGATCAAATAATATGTTTTAAAATCTAACTTCATACTCATCCTCCCCCACTCACTTTCTCGAGGCAATGCCGTTGACAACAAGGTTTCTCAACCTTAGCACTATTTCTAGTTCAGGCTAGAAATTTTTGTTGGGGGAGGGGGGTCTGTCCTGTGCATTGTAGAGGGTTTAGCACCACACTTGGCTTATACTTTGTAGATGTTGGTTTTCTCATCCTGACAGTTGTGAAAAGCAGCAATGTCTCCAGACATTCTGAAATGTCCTCTTGTTGAGAACTACTGCACTAAGAGACGTCCCCAGAAAAGGAGCAAATAGAGAGATGGGAAAGCCTTGAATGAAAGTAAGGCACAAACTCACTGGGTAATCAGGAGATGTGGCCCATTGCCCAGAGTTAGCAATGAGAAGAGTTGTTGTGGTTTTGAAAGCTTTTCTCTAAAAATAAACTTTTCCTAGAACCTATGTATAACAGGTATTGCAGGTACTCCCTTTCCTCTTGTAGCTATGGTGCTCATTTATTTTAGCAGCAGTAGTAAGGGAAGGCAGCAATGAGACAGAACAAAGCATGTGCTTAGAAGTTTGGCTGTTAGCACCTAGAACAAATGCAAAAGAAGCGAATTATCTTTGACTCTTTATTTGTGGCCCTTTGCTTCTTGGTCACATAATAAAGAAGATCTCAGTTTCTTGTCAGTGAAAAATCATGTTTGAGAGCAGTGTCCACAATTTTTCTCCTCCCTTCTTGTGTCCTGCCTATCTATGTGGCTTCACAGTCATTTTGTTGCTCAGAAAGAGCAACTGGAAAGTAGAAAGAGAAGATTAATGAAGAATTACTTTGGGAATCAGAAATGCAGCATTTGGGTCTCACTAGCTCCCATACTTAACAGCTCTGTGACTTTAAAGAAGCCACATCATTGAGCTTTACATTCCTCCTTAGTAAATTAGTACTAAACACATACCTGAGTTGTTTTGAGGCTCACTATAAAAACACTTTGGAAACTGAAAGTGTCTTCAATACATGTCACTATTGATGAATTGAAGTGGGTACTTTGCCTTTTCCCTCTTATCACCACACACAACTTAGTTCAGTGGGTTGACTTTGTCTATTAAGACACTGAACCATTTGTTCAATGGTTCTTCTATAATTAAATTCTAGAGAAGTTAATTTGGCAGTGTATCTTCCCAACTTACTTACTAACTTTTTAAAGCATGGTAGTATCTCCTATTCACATATTCTTTGCATTTCGACCACCCAAGAGTTAATTAAGGGATCTTCAGTTTGCTCACTCAGTATCACTGTTTATTTCCTCTTGGCGGAAGCAGAAAAAATATGGGGTATATCACTTTTCCACACTGAGCTCACTTAAAGAATCTGTCTCTATGAGGTGATAAGTTAGACACTGAGGTAACACACATAGGCAGAAGATTCCCATTCTCCCAAGTCAGCTGTTGGTGATAGCCTCAAAAAGTAGTGTTCAGCAGAGGGAATGTACTCACTAATCAGAAAAGTATCTTTGCACTCTCAGATTACCCATCTAAACTGCTTCCTTGTCCTTATAGCCTGACTTAGAGGGATTGAATTTTTTGTTTGAGCATGGCTTCGGTGAAATCAAAGTTGCAAATTTTATCACCATATGGACCAATAACCATATGGTTCTTCTATCCCAAAGACTTCACATCTAACAGCAACCAGAGGCACAAAATTTTGACATAGCAAAGACACTTTTGAACCACACAATTAAATGCTAGTTACTGCTGCTATGAATTTTCACCCTCTCTATTTTGCTCTCTTTCAGAAAAACAAAACAAAGAACAGAGACAAGTTTAAAAGATTTTTTCTGTCCTCCACAGCATCCAGTGTTGGGCACTTGATAAAACTCTCTGACTTGGAAAAGTCATTCAAATCTATTTCCGCTGTGAGTCCCAGAATGTACCCTGTGACTTTCCATTTACTGAAATTGAGGAACTAGAAGAAAAATGTCTATTTGAGGGTGTCACCTCTTAGGATTCCCTCCCCCCCATATTTGACCCAGTGAAAACTTCTAGCGCAACAGGAAGCTGATTCAAGTCAGCAGGGGAGTTTCAAGGACTATCATAGGAACATCTACAAAGAGATTCCACTTATGAAGACAGTTTTCAGAACAGAACCTCCACTCAATGCCTCTCTTATTTCGTCTGAGGTATTTACACTAAAAAGAGCATTTGTGGGCAAAGGAAGGTCACAATATGACACACGCCTGGTAAATAAGCACCCAGGTACACACAACAGCTGGAGCACCAGCCCCCAGAGGACACAAGTGGTTTTTATCTCCCAAGGTATAATTGATGAATGGGAACAGACAGAACCATAGACAGAACCATATAGAACAATCTGGTCAAGTGTTCCTACTTCCCAGATAAGGGAAGTGAGGTCCAGAAAAAACAGGATGTGCATGAGGTCACAGAGCTTGCTGGTGGGAAAGCCAGGGCTGCCATTCAGTCACCTCACTCTCAGCCCACTGGAAACTTTAAATTTACCCTTGATAAAGTCAGGTGAGGGTTGCAGAATCCAGAAACTCAGATGAAACGCTAAGTCACATTCTTCTGTTACACCTCATCAGAGTAGCCTTTGAAAATTCATGTCCTTGACCATTCATGAAATCTTTTTCCTAATTTCAACCACACATCATGGAGTCAGTCTCTTTATCCCAAATCTGATTGACCTAACTGTAGGACAGTGGTTCTTCACAGACCTTAGTAGTTTGATGGGTTGAAAGTTTTTTTTAAAAAAGATGTTACTATCTGATTCCTTCAAAGAGAATCTGAATTTGAAATCAAGTCAGCTGTTGACTACTCCTGCATTTTGTATTGCTTGTTAACCAGGAGCTACCCCAAACAAAAGCTATTATCGATGCATTATTTCTGTCTTCACACATTCCTGAATTGCTAGTCTTCCATGAAGGACTTCCATGAAGAAGCTTAAATTTTCCTACGTATTTTGAGTTTTATGTTTCTTTCCATTAAAGTTTCCAGTGGTTCATAGACATATTTAGTTTGGCAGAAGGTAGTGGTGACTCATGGAATGAAGAAATTTGAAAAAGCTACTGAAAATGGATTTAATTTCTTTTTTGGGTAATTTGGGAGCGAGCAATTGATAATTTGTCTAATTTTTCCTGGTTTCATCAGCTGCCATACTGCCAAATATTTGTTCCATATGGATGCTTTGTTATCCCTGAAACATATAACAAATTTCAGCTGCAACTATATCTAATATGGTCAAAGGGTAAAACTATTGTTGGCTCATTTTCTCATTGCTTTTGGCTGGACACCCACAATCAATGGCTATTGAGTGAAAAAACAGGATCATATTGAAACGATTTTCAGCATATTCCTTCCTATGGATCAACCATTTCACTGTGAATTTGTCAAGCACCGCAAATGTTCCCCATTAAAGCAATGATTATGTTTCGGCATAGACATGGCTGCCAGCTAATTGCATTCGCCTTATAATTCCACTCTCTCAATTTGGTGTAGAGATGTTTTTGGCTCTCCAAAGAGTACTTGTTTTCTGTGGATTCTTGCCTCCCACTATGGAACAGATATGTGGGAGTAGGTTCTGAGATGATCAATAACATATTCATATTTCAGACTTGCTTTAAGAGAGACAATCTGTGGACCCTGAGTAGTATGAGTTATAAGACTTGTAAAAGGTAGTACTGCCACAAATCTGACTGGCATTTCTGTAGATTGTTAGTAGTTTGCACACAATTATGGAAATCTCTTTGACCAGAGAAGAAGAAGAAGATTCAGCAAATCACACAAAAATACCATGACATGTAAGTTAGAGACACAGAAGTAAAGAAGTATTTACTTCTGGCTCATACTAAAATGGGATCTGGTCACTTAGTATCTAAAATCATTTAGTGGGAGACTGGTTTCAATACAAATGATTTCTAGTCCATACCAACAAAGCAGTGACAGCAATAATAAAGAACAGAGAAGTCTATCTCTTAGAAAAAAAAAAACAGATTTAATGACCAAGGAAAGTCTTTTATGGGGAGACCTAGGGCGGCGGGGTGGCGGGGGGGGGGAGACCAACAATCTCTTGTTTATAATGGGAAAATTTCATTTAACAAACATTCTAAGAGATACCTATCAATGTAATTTAGGAGAAATATATGTTTATAAATATTTTATAAACTTATAAATATTTTATATATTTATAAATATATAGTATCTAGTATATAAAGACAGATGTAGAGCCTTGACACTCAGAGCAACCTGGGAGTTTTCATGGGCCCTATTTCAGACAATTAAATATGCATCTTTAAACAGATTCTCAGAGGATTTGTCTGCACATTAGGGTTTGAGGAACTCTGGTCGAAAGAATCTCAGGAAAGAACAGGTACATGCTGGTTGTTGATACTCAATGGTTATGAAAAGCACGTGCAATAGAACTGAATTTTCACTAAAGATTTGGAAAACACTGGAGGGGCCAAACCTGTTGTGTTTGTTAACAATGTGTGTGCTGATTCAACTCTCTCAAGTCCTGATTCTCTCAAGTTGGTGGAGCCTTTCCTCATAGGAAGTATAGAACTGCTCCAAGGCTAACCCCACGGCCTGACCTTCTGTGAACTGGTAATTGGAACTCCTAATTGCTGTGGCTGCAATTTCCAAACCCATCACTGCGGCCAGGAACTGAGATCCAGTCCTTAAGATCTTGCCAGTTTCTTTTTCAATAGTTACATTTTTCAAGAACAGCCAAGCAAGAGTTCTTTAAAAAAGGAAAAAAAATTCTAATTGCATTGAGTGGACAAATATGTGTTTTACTCATATCAAATTGCTTCCTTTGTCATACTCAGTCAGGTTCTAATATTATTTCTTATGACTTGAGGAGTTGATTAGTTCCATTAGGGTTTCTATTGGGATTTAAGAGAAATGGGTTTAAGTTGAGAAAAGTGGGTTTCTGTCACAGAGGAAGAAGAAGGATAAACTTTAAAAGTGCTTTTCAAAGAAACAGCTTGCTTTCCAGTTGAAACCCTTCATTACACTCATTCTGGAAATTTGTAAGATCTGCGGGCTGAGCCCATTGATAAAAGCCTTGGAATCTTAAATGACATGGCTTCTTCAGAAAGACATTATCCCACAACAGGGCAGGTAAAAGTGAAAATGGCCAGTTTATAACTTTTATTCTTGGAATGACACTAGAAAATCGAGAGGGTTTTAAATTAGACCATTAGGAAATCATAGATTTACTTCAAGCTCTACCACTATATGACTTGGTCAATATTGTGATTAATCCCATAGGTCAGTGTCAAAATCTGTTTGCTTTGGAACAATTACATTAAGATGAACCAAAGACATTCAACTTCTGAAAAGTTATCCAGGTGGATATTCTCATATACAGTGTTTCCAGGTACATTTTTCTTAAACTGTAAGCACTGCCACCTCTTGGTTGTAGTCAGCTCAAGAATAAGGTGGTATTGGACCCAGCCCACAATTACATATTTAATTCATTTAGACTAATCCACACTGTTTTTATACTACAGTAATCCTGACTCATTGGTACTCTACTTGCTGAAAAGAACATCAACAAGATAATCTCTAAGATCTTTTCCAGAATTAGCATTTACCATTGTTTTGTGGAAATGTCTAAAATCCTTTAAGAAATCCAACTGAATATGGATGTTATTGTTTGTTTCTTTATTAGCATGTTTTTTATCACTTTTGTTCCACGCTTCAGTAAAATGTATGAAAGTAAAATTCTAGCACTCATTTAATTAAAGCATCATCAGTCAGCACCTGCCCTGTGCTAAGCAATACCCACAAGGGGAGAAAGTTGTGCCTTCCAAAGGGTTTCACTCTAGGGGGGTGAGGACCCATTAGATATCAAACCCAAGCTTGAATCAAGTAGGAATATTTCTCCCCTTTATTATTCCAGTTCACACCATCCATTGAGTGTCTGCTGGTTAGCAAAGCACTAATGAAAGAATTAACTCTGCGTGCCCTTGAGTTAATACTCCTAAGCAGATATTGCAAAATGTGCCAGCTCCTACTTCAAACCCATAGACATGTTTTGTTTGGTCCACTCAATATTTTCTTTTACGTTTGTAATGATAAAAGTCAAGAGCGTCTAAATAAAGCAGATATTAAGTTTTCTTGAAAAAAACTGGGTTATCAACCACTTGGGGGTCTGCGCTCCCAAGGGGCAGCTATTTACTGAAGCCAATGTGTGAGGTTTGTGCCCCTCTGGCCCACTGCAGAACCTTTACCGGGTTGTTTTATGCATCCATGTACCCACCTCGCCTCAACATACACTGCCCACACCACACCTGCCCCAGACAGGCAGGAGCTCTCTGCATATTAACCATATACCTTTCTCTCTTCTTCCACATTCACTTATTTCCTTTCCAAGTAACCTTCAGGCACTGGTCTAGCCACCGTGGATTCACATGAATAAGGCATAAATCTTACCTTTAAGGAAACCCATAGCTCTCCTCAAAACAAGATAGAATTTAAACATAGTTCAGGTAGAATTTAAAAGACAATCACATCCTCCTGGTGAAGGAGGAACCCAAGTCTGAAAACATTTAGAGATCATTGAAGGGCTATTTCTTCAAGAGCAAGTGGCATTTTGGGCCAGTGGCTGTGTAAAGCAGAAAAGGCCAGGTTTGCAGCCAATGTAATGGACAAGTTACACAATCACTCGGTGTGTTTAGAACAGCGGAGACCATGAAACCCTGTCTTCAGACAAGCAAGTTGTAGCATTGAGCCTTTTTTGCACCAAGATCCAGAACAGCTGTTACCAATTCACTGGGAGATTACACATGTGTCCCTCCTTCCATTCCCATCACTATTTATGTCCTCCTCATCACTCACCAAAACTATTGCAACAGCCTCCTCAATGATCGCTCTGTGTCCAATAGTACTTGACACCAGCTATCCCACCCCTGAGATTAATCTTTCTAAAGCACAACTCTAATAACTTTATCCCTTTTCGAAACAATTTCAGTGACCATCCATGGCTAAGTAAATTAAATCCAAACTCCCCAATTTGATAGTAAGGCATTTTGTATAAGGCCTCTATCTAACTTTCCAAGTGTATTCCCACAGTTAAGTTGTATCCAATTGTCAGAAATATTTTGTTTGGCAAAGACAGTGTTTTTGTAAAACTTTGAATCTTCTGTCAATATTTACTAAATAACTCTTCCCTCTATCTTGGCACATGCTTTCTACTTTGTTATAATCCCCACCACTCTCTAGTGCCTCATGCTGGCCCACTCTTCACTCCTTTTCATGACTTACTTGCTCCAATAGGCCTGCTACATAGCCCAACATCCAACCAACATGACTTATTACCACACGTTTTATTTTTCTGGAACTTCCTCTGTCCTTCTCTCAAATGTCACCTCCTTTATAAAATCTTCTACCAGATGTCAACTCTCTTTTCACGGAATAGCAATATTACTCGTACAACACTTGTAATCTGTTCTAACTTTTTTGGTGAAAGTTCATGCTTTATAGCAACTGGTTGACTCTAAGCTTCTCAAAGATGAAGGCTGTTTTATTAATCTCTGTAAGATCCTACATATGTCCTTGCACGCAGTGCAGACAGTCTTTGCATGGAATTAACTGAGTTATCCATTTTTCTTCAACCTTCCAGGCCTAGATTAGTCATGTGTGCCCATAAGAAGGCAGGAACTCCTTCGAAATGCAGACATGGCTGAGTTGGCAGACACCCCCCCACACACACTCACACAATGGGCTTTTAGGCATTTTCAAGTAGGGAATGAGAAATAGTATATCTAAAAGAAATTACTGAGGGAATTTAGATAAACAGAACATGATCCTTTTTGTTGGAAGCTGGCTGTGATCTTCAGATTCAATCACTATTGCATGTCTCACAAGGAGCATCAGCAAACCCTTCAGTATGTTCCTCTTGTGTTAAAATTGTAGGACTCAATTTAGTTCTGGGGGCCCAGCTCAAACAGTGAATTGAGCCAGCACCAGCTAGAGCACAAACACCCTAGAAAAAATGAAACAGAAAGAGTTCTCACACTACATGTGAAAGTATCTGTTTCTAAAGTTACCGAATGTCCAGAAAGTCACTCTCCCTGGTAGAAGGGCTGTCAACAAGTTGCAAGGTTAGAGTCAAAACTGAGTGACTGCAGAAATGAACTCAACTTAATGGATTTGGATCTGAATGTCTAGTTATAAAATATGAACCCAAAAGAAGAAAGTAACTCTTCTAAAATATACTTCAAATTCAGTGATGTTTTAGGATGACCTTTTATTGTGCTAAAAATGAAGAGAAAACTGAAACAAGAGCCAGAGGAGACAACTAATATGAATGAACACCTACCATGTTGTCAGTGTCACTTAAAAGCCTGCCTTATATTATGTTCGATCTATTTAAGAATGCAACTCTGTCATCAAAATAGAATTACTTATTTTCTGCTGTCATTTTATGGAAAGATGGCATTCCTTTGTTTCCCCAACTCTTCTTGGATGTGGCAGATCTCAAAACATGTTTATTAAGTTTCCAAATGAAAACCAAGAATTTTTATCCTCTCCCTTTTTAGAGGACTGTGAGGATTTCCACTGATGTTTAACAGTGAGGTGGAATTTAGCAACTTCAAGCACCTTCTGTCTGCCTTGGGTCCTTGACTACATAGGGAGATGGATGTGCTTTGTCACAAGACAGAGGTCAAAACACTGTGAACAACAGCTTTGACTTTGAGTTGAAGGGAAGCTCGTGGAAGAATCCCTTCTTTGTGACATTGCCAGGCCAGTCTTTCCAACACAAGTTCAATGATGCCTCCAAATCCTACCTGGGGTAGGTAACCCTCCAGGTAACCCTCTGCCTCCCATAGTTGGGACAGGATCTGATGCAGAAAACATCAGCCTCATTGGTTCCTTTTCTTTCAGCACAAAAGAATTCCTCAGAACAGACGTTTTTCTGAATTTAACAGGAATCCAGCAGTCAATAATCTGGATGTATTTGAATATAGATTTTGTTACCAAAGACACAAAATTAGGTTTCAAAAGGAGCTCTGCAGTTGAGGTGAGGGAACCTAAACTTGGCTGATGACACTTGGCTGGTTTATTGTAAGCTGGATACCTGTGGGCAAGGCTCTTACCCATTAAAATGGGTGCTCTCAGCCCAGCCCTCGCTCCCAAAGGGCTGGGACTGTGGAGTCATCACAAAATTCTCAGGAAATCAAGACCAACAGCAAGTTTCTAGAAATCATTTGAATGAAGGGTTGTTAGGATTGAAAGGAAAGGATGCTAGAACCGGTACATTCTGAAATTGCAAGTGAGTTACCAAGCTAATATTCATGCATCTTCCTCTACATTTTGGAGACCAACATTCCTTTTTTGGGTCATGTGTGCTTTCTGTGGATAGGAACTGCAAGGGCAAATGTAAGAGTAGCTATATTATTGGTCAGTGAATTCCACACACCATCATCCCATGAGTAGGGGTAAGAGGTTAATTAAATACATCTCTCGGGCAGGAGAAATGAGCGAGGCTGTCCCTGGAATGCTGTTACTTCAAAAAGTAGGCTTTTGTTTCAGGGAAAGTCTCCCACAGAGAAACAAGGAACACCAAAGAGAACTATAAATAGTACTATCATTTATGTCAATTATAAATAGATTTGTTCCCTTTTGATTAGAAGATTAATGCTAGCTGAAAGTCTGTAGTTGAACAGAAATGAGGGAAAAACTCCTGACAAAATATTATTACATACTCTCAGTTAGATTTGATACCTTTTCCTCCCTGCAGTATTTTCTCTGATTTTCCCCAAGTGAAGACTTTCTTCTCGTTTCAATTTAGAATTCAGTTTTTAGTATTAGAAGCACATTTGTTCACCAGAATCTTTCCTTACCTTCTAGATCAGAAAACACACACACACACACACACACACACACACACACACACACATACACACACAGCCCTTTCTTTAAATGAAACGAGCAGGTAAATTGGGTATCAGCATTAGGAACTCCAAAGGAGCAAAAATGCTCCCAAATACTCCCAAGGTTGTCAACATGTTCTATTACAAAAGTTCTCCTTTTCATGAAGGAGTTTCTTTCCAAAACTACTCTGTCCTTGTGGATCCTTAGGAAACACACGTCAGTGAGCCAATACCTATGGAGGACGATGACCGCAGGGTAGGCAAAGTATCGGCAGAGAAAGGCCCACATCTTGCAGGCTGCGGTCACTGAGCACTTGCCAGTGAGGCTGCCACTGTCCAGGACTCATCCATGGGGGCCCCAGCTCTTTAGGTTTGCTTAGCCAACTCCTCAGCCTCTGCCCAGGCTCATACCTCATCTCCTTCCAGGATCATGGTGTGGGGGTGAGGGGAGGGAGGGGAGATGGCTTCCCATCCAAGCTGCCTTCTAGTTACATCCTGGAATGGGGGAATGAAGCATCTGGGCCCCTCAGTCTTATACCAGACAAAAGAGATTGTATAACTCTTGCCTGCTAAATTGAGGGGATGGAATATCTTACCAATGTCTGCTTACCTTGTCTCATGGAAGCTCTTGCTTCCTACTACCCCAGACTCTGCATTAAGAAAGAGGCTGCTGATAGAGATGGTTGGGAGGAAAGGGCAGACTCAACAAGCAGGGGCCTTTCTGGGAAATTCCTCCCCCACTTGAAATGCCCAGTTCTGGTTACACTGAGGGATATTTTAAAAGGACCTTAGCTTGTCAACTGGAAATTCACTGCCTGACCCCAGATTCTGGAAAAACACTAATCAGGGATTTGGAAAGCCTGAGTCCCAACACGTAAAGAAATATATTGAATACTTTTAAAGATATAAAATTCTTAGAACCGTTGGACAGGTTTCTGTGCGTGATCTCTCTCTTCCAAGTGGCATTGCTCAATCGCCCGGCTCGCATCAGAAAGCTCACATCACTCTATTGTGCAACCGTGGTCCCTGAAATGTCACTTTGCTAACTGCACTTTCTGCAGACTCCACCACTGAGAAGCTGAGAAGCTTTAGATTTTGAGGCAGAGCTCTGAGCAGGCTCATTCCTGGGAAACCTGAGTCCTTGGTTCTTCTAAAAGTCAAGCTACATTTGGATCTGGTGAATTGAGAATGGCAGGGCCAATATTATCCTCTTTAGTCAAAACCCAGGAAGGGCTGGTGAGTGACTGGGGCCATGTCCTCCCTTCCTCTCGTTCCCTTCCCTACACCCCCAGCCAGACTTCCCCAGGGAGAGAGAGTGGAAAAGAAGCTCTGGGCCTCGTGCTTGGTGGCAGCCCCTCAGCCGAGTACTGTGTTAATGGTGGACTCTGACACCGTGGGATGTGGAAACATGAGCCAGAGATCACCAGTTTGTTCCCAGACTGACAGGTAAACAGAAAATAGGAAAGACTTTTTCCCGCTCACCCCTGTACTCCCAATCAAATATCTGGGGTCCTGTCCAACACCCTGACTCTGCATTTAATGGTGGCCTCTCATTTTGTTGGCCCATTCATGGGGAATCTGCCATCCAGTTGGTTCACTCCCTCGGCTCTGCCTATAAAACAATTTGCAAATCATCGAGAGCCTTTTCCATTCTTAAATAGACCGGCCCAAATGGTCTTGGGACGCCAGGTTGAGCTCTGAGTCCTGGCTTGTTCACAAAGGTGGCAATAACCTGCAGATTGGACTAAGTGAAATACTGGTATGCATAGGTGACCAGGTTTATCTCATTCTTCCCGTACTGCTGTCACCTTTCAGGGAAATCTAGGAATAGCAGGAGAGCTCTGCCCTTCCTTCTGGTGCACGCTTCCCTAGGGAGAAAAAAAAGGGCACAGGGCACTCCCTGACATTCCTCTGATTCATGAATCACTCCCGAGGGTGAGGGTCGGTGGATGCCTCACTAAATGCAAGTTTCAGAAAGGAAGCTTCCCCAAATTGACCCCAATGCCAGTGAAGCCTGGGGAGAGTGCTCACATTTGTCTGGAAGTCACATCTGCTGTTTCAGATGGGCCTAGAATGCATAAGCTTTGGCTAGATGGAGAATTTCTGGGCAGAAAAACAAACTTAATGGAAAAGCACCTAAACAGCAGAGTAGAGGGCATGTTTGCAGCTACAAATGGTATCCAGCCAGGCATTCAGGTTTTCTCCTAGTGGAGACTAGTGCAACGTGTGTGTTAGAGAATAGTACTAGCTAGCACTTGAGTGCATGGCACTGTGCTAAAGGCTGATGTGTAGTAATTCTTTTAATCTTCACAACAAACGTGGGATATAGGTATTATTATTGTCCTCACTTTACACTCGAGGCCGCTGAGATGCAGAGAAATGCATAGCATACTCAAAGGCACAAAAGTGAAACAAACCCAGGATTTTAATTCAGGCAGCTGACCCCAGCACCCCTGGTACCTGATCACCTTAAGTGGACACTGCCTCTCTTCTTTGCCTTTTCTTCCATCTCTTTTTCCATAGATGTAGGAATACTAGGTGACCTCTAAGACCTAGCTCACATATCCATTCTCAACCTCTTCCAACTCCATCAGCAAGAATTTCTCTGCCTAATGCAAGCTCCTCTTTATACCTCCAGGAATGTTTCCAGTATTCCTTATATTAGAGTTAAGTATGTGCTTATTTGTAAACTTTGTCAAGCCAGAATTGATATCACACTACTCCCCTTTATGCCTTCAGAATCTGCGAAAGTGCTCTGCATGTAGAAAATCGCTAATGAACATTGCCTGAATTGAACTGAATATTAGAGTCCATTGACTGAGACCCGAAGCAATGTCCCTTGATCCTATCATATCTCTTTATGATCATCGAGGCAAACAAAAAAACTAAGAAATCTTGAGCCTTATGGGAAACTCCACTCCTGAGAACCTATAGCCCATAAAAATGAGTTTGGAAAAGCACAATGTGGACAATCCCAGGCCATAGACCAAGAACACCATTCCAGGTTTAGTCCTGCTTGGCTGCAGAAGAAGGCTAGTTGTAACCATGGTTGTCAAGGCAGAAATGCAGTCACACATGGATAAAGTATCCCACCAAGAGCTATGGGGTTCCAGGATTTCTGAGAAGACTCCCTTTATCCTAATAAAGTTCTCAGTTTCTCGACCCCCAAGGCCCCACTCCTGCAGGATACTCAAAAACACCCAATTTAATTAAAACCTTTTTTTTTCCACATTGAAGTCACAAGTTTTCACAGGGTGCAACGTGTTACTAACCCAGAAATTTCCAGATTGGACTACTCAGCAAAGCAGTTGCTGTTTTCTTTTTAGGGCCCATGTCCTCAAATTGCTTTGTTCCTTAGATATCTCTGAGGGCCAGATTATTCTGGCATATTCCAGTCAAAGCTCTTCCTCTCTCACCTAACTCCTTTCTGGCCTTTATCTCTTAGGTGAGATTAGTCAATAGGAAGAGGATATCTTACCTATTTTTTTTAAACAATATACTTTTAATGTTTGTCATTAGTTATCTCCAAGCTCACAGGGCCAAGAACAGCAGTGAGCCCATTCAGTTTGCCTTATGGAAGGGTGTCAAACCAGTATGTGGAATGGTCTATGATTATCTAATTGGCAAGACCGATAATACATGAGTTGAGCATTGCAGTCCCAAAAAGCTGAGTGCTAAACTATGATTGGTAATTGCACAGATAGTTACTAAGCATCTTTTATATATCAGGTTCCATAGTATGTGCTGGAGTTACAGTGCTAAACCAAACTGACAAGATTCCTGCCTGAAGTGCTTAGATTTTAGCCAGAAAGGTCCATATGGTCACTGCTATGATGGTGAGACCCTCCTCGTGCTCTGGAATTTTCTGGGAGAACTATGTAATACATTCCCTGAGCTTTCTTTTCTTCCCAACCATGGGAATATTGTTCTCATCAATTTCCATAATCTTCTTTTCACCTTTAACTCTTCTTCTTGTCCTTTCCACCATCTGTTGTTGCACACTCAGTGTTATAGCCACTAGTTTTAGATTCCTTGCGGCAAAGAATCCTCACTGTTAGATGTATTTGGGGCTGTTGGTCAGTCCTCTATGTTATCCCAGCCAGCAACTTAAATTATGTGACTTGTTGGTTTCCATCTGGAGTCAGGCTTGTTGTTCCTGTCTGTTTTCCTACACTTGTTGGGACATTCCAGAAATACTGGAATCCCTTGTTTTGGGAAGCTTCTCAATTCGTGAGGTGTTAAGAAAGGGAAACCATAAAATGTCTCTCTATGCTGGAACCTTGCTTTCGAGTCTCTTGAAGTGCTGACTTCCTAGAAATTTGCTTTCCACTGCGTAAACAAGCAAGTAGGGCATGGTTGGAAACACCAGCCAGTTCTTAAGTTACTTGTTTGAGTGAGAAATACTCAAATGCTTTGTAGAAGGGAAACAATGGTTTCTAATCCTTAAAGTTGAGCCCATAAGGAAATCTTAAGTTTTGACACAATTCCATTGATAACTTAAGAGGTAACTGAACTACCTGGAAGGGTCCTGGGAATAGACTAACTAGGCTAGATGTTGGGAATGACTGATAAAATTCCAAATATGAATCTGTGACTCACTTGGTCTGGCATTAGAATGTATATTTTGCCATTTTCTTGTTTTCTCCTCAGTGACATTTCTAATTTTCCAAAAATCATTTGCCTTTTTCCCTCTAACCCTATCAGATTAACCATCAGAATAACAAGATTGTCTGGAGTCTCTTTCAAGGTTGAAACTTCAGGATTTTCTATTTCTAGATCTTAAGTCCTGCATTAACAAAGATTCAGAAGAAATGCACCTTCTACTGAAAGTCTACCTAAAGTGTTATGGGAGTATTATTAGTATCAGAAAGAATGAATCAAAATTAGATGCATAGTTAGAAGGATAGAATATTGACAAATAACTTGCAGGGCATTCTAAATTATTTTTAGTGAGGTAATGTTGATTCACAACACTGTGTATGTTTTAGGTGTATAGGTTTGCATCTCTACAAATGCAATAACAGTGTGTAGATCTTCAGAAAAGGAATTTTTAAAACAGTAAGAGAAACCTAAGTGTACCAAATAAGTTTGAAAGCAAATGTGTCCTTTATCTGCCAATACAAAGTCATAACCATAATCTCCAAATAGGTTGGTGCATAGTCTTGGTCTTCCAATAGGGGATGGAAAGAGAAGTCCAGAAAAGTAGCATTTTATCAGGTATAAGTTAGATCTAGAACTATCGGAAGTTCATTTGTCTCCAAGTGGAGTATTCCCTGGTAGCTGTGTTTCCATTCACAGGAGAATGCTGCTGGGGACATCAGAGCAAGAGACTTCATAAAGAAATCAAAAAGCAGAGCCAAAAGGCAGATAGAGCTCTTGTCACAGCCAAGAGAATTCACTTAGCTTTTTGTGCCACTTGCTTGCTATTTGCAATGGAGCAATTTCCATGAGATTGAGTAAAAGTAGGGAGATTTTCTAGCTCTCAGCAGCAAATGAGTAAACTGGGCAAGTAAAGCATGAAATTTAGTAAAGGAAAGGGTGGTCGGGGAATAATATAAAGACTTGAGAAAGAATGCTCCTCCAACAAAGAATCTACTATGTGAAAATCCACACCTCTAAAACAGATAAACTCTGGGTGGATTTCTCAGGTCAAAAAAAGACATCACTTTAAAGGAGGATTTTTTAAGTCTTCATCACACAACTTCACATTCAACATGGTTGAGCGCCCCTTTTGGACACTCTCTCCACTCTAATGGAAGAGAAAAAAAGGACAATCAATGAGGCGGAGTCCCCTGGGGTCTCTGTGTCAGCCCATGGCTGGGCATCACTTCTCCTAACTGGACATAATATGTCAAGACTTAGAAACTCCAGGTTTTCCAGAGAGTTAGTGTTTCTGTCAAGAATAGAGGTAGGACAGTAGAATTATACCATCGAACTCATAAAATTTCTCTGTTGAGAAAGCAATGTCTTCTTCAACATCTTGACAGAAAGCCTCCACTGAATCCTCCCAGTTGGGGGGGGGGGGCACAATAGTAACATAACTCTAGTTCCTCCCCTGTTCTGCAGATAAATCCTGTAGCAATGGGGTGTTAGGCTAATCCACGAGGGGGTCATATCTCATATGTGAAGGTCATCCTTCAGTGACACAGCAGAGTTCCTTCTCAAAATCTACATTGTACCTCATACCTGCTAAGGTGCTTAACCTTATTCTCCCTTGTATTATGTTATTTATGAATTATCTCACTCCCCTGTTGAGTCATAAACTCCATGAAGCTTTTACTTTGCCTTACCCAACCACTTTCACATATTCCACGACACTTAAGACAGTGTCTCAAATATGGCTGGTGATTAAGAGTGGTGTTTGCTTTTTAAAGTGACTTGTATCTTAAACTGAATTACAGCTTAGTTCTGCTATCCAGATTAGATATTATTTTTTTTACCATAGATTTAATTTTCTTTAAAATTTCCTTAATATTTAATTCATGGAGAGTAAGCCTGATACACAGTCGACACTAAGTAAGTTTGTTGAATGAATTTATGAGTGAATAAATCAGTGAATGACTATGTATGCATGGAGGATGCGCCCCTTTTCAGTTTAGAAGAATGCTTTATTCATCTGACCCTAACATTCCTATTTCAGTCTAGAAATGCTGATACAAAGGTGTCATCATTGTTGTTAATCTAATACTGATGTAACTTGAACTTTTGCTCTGTGTAATCACAAGTCTGGGTGAATTTCCTAGAAGAGAACAGTCCCTGAACTAAACTGTTAAATAGACAAAATATAAATTGGGCCTCTCCATATTGTTCAGAGCAAGGGATGCCTTGGTGACGTGTCTCTCCCATCTTATACCACTCCTCCGGCCAGCAGCACCTGCCACAGAATTATAAGCACCTCAAGCTTGCCTATTTTATGCCTTCTCCTGCTCCATTCATGCACCCTAGGAGATTTGTTACCTTCCTTCCCAGAAGCACTGTATAAATAGATCCGAATTCAATTAAACAAAGCTGTGATAAGGACATTCAAAAAACCAGTAACCTTTAGTAAACTTTGTTCATTCAAGAGGTGATTATCAACTAAATTGATACTTCTCTGCAAGTAACCTAGTTCCAGGATTATATTGACTTCAACAACATGGAAGTTTATTTCTATCTCAGGTAAAATTCCCAAGAGATATAGTTCAGGATTACTGATCTATGTGCTAAACGGAGCAGTTCTTTTCCACAAAATCCTCAGGGATCCAGGATTCACTATCTTTACATCTACATGGCCCAAGGTGGCTACTGGAAAATACCAGCTAGTGGGAATATTCTTTTTTAAAACAAGGAATGCATATTGTTTGTCTTTTAAGGTTGTCTTTAAGATTCCCAGGAACTGTCATGTGATAGTTTCACTTCTATTCCATAGTCTAGAATTTGAGCAAACAGTCACATGCAAGGGAGGCTGGGAAATACTATCTGCTGAAAATTAGTGTTTCCATAATTATGAAAAGAGAGAGAGTGGATATTGGTCAATGACTAGGAATCCCTGTCAGAAGGACTATCCTAGAGCTCTTTAAGTTATATCATTTATGTTCTCACCTATGCACGCAAAATCAAAGGTTTACCTAGTATCAACCAGATCCTGGTAGCATCAATTCATGAGTGGTGTGACCTGATTTCCTAAGTCCCTGTAGAATGATTTAAGATGACTAGCACAGTGCCTGGCACATCATAGATACTCAGTTAACATTTATTATTATTATAATTCTGCTGCATATAATACTGGCTCTGCTGGAGGCTTTGGATCACCATGGGCATGAAAACATGGTGGCCTTGTTTCTTGAGGGACTTCATACTTTACCCACTATCTAGATATGTTAGAGCAAATGAGAGGCTGCTCAAGAGAATGTCTATATCCTTAGTTGTTCTTTCTCTCTTTGTTGGATGGTGTTGAACAAGACAGAAACAATCAATAAACTTCTCATCAGTGTAAAAGATAACAATTAGGATTGGCAGAACTAAAAAACGAGGGAGGCTGGAGTCATGGGCACTTTATAATGTGAAGAGCATTCAGTTTCACTTCACTCTGTCTGTCAGAGTGTTTACCAGGCCAATCAAATAATTAAATTGTGTATGTATAAATCAGATGTCACCAAATTTTCCACTTTTGGGGGGTCATGCTTTTATACAATAGTGACATAAAAGAGCTTGTGATACTTCTCCACATTTCCTTGGAAATCCGTGAGCTTCCCAATAGCTCTGAAGGTCTGGGGTACCACTCTTCTCCCAAGTTAATCCACTCTAGTCTTCTTCCCAAATATTGTCTACACACAGTTGCCACTCTTGACTCCTGAAACTGCCACCCTCTGTTACCTGTGAACTTTGCTCTAGCTTGTCTAAAAGATGACTCAAGGGGAGGAAAGATATGAAGGCAGGAACACCAAGTGTGCCTGGAATTTCAAGGAACAGAATGGGCATGAAGAGGGAGACCAGAGAGCTATGATGAAGTAAGTTGACACAATAGGCTGACTGCCTGGATAAAGGGGAAAAGCAGAGAGCAGAGAAAATGATTGTAGGATTCGGAGTCTGACTAAGCAAGAGAACGATGGTGTAGACATGGCCAAATCCAGAGGAGGATTTGACTTTGGTTGACTTTAGTCAATGGCTAATATGTTGACTTTGGTATTAGAAAAGACGGGACACATTCAGGGTGATATGACCATAGACAACTTTGGTATTAGAGATATTAAATCATACTGATGCATTCAGAAGATAATTCCTGTGGCTCATCAATGGAGCTAACCTAAAACTCAGAAAGGCAGCCCAAAGGAAAAGGTCTGGAATATCCTTATAGAGACGATAACTGAAGTACAACCTCTTAACCCCAACATTAAATTTTTAATTGATTTTTAAAATAAAAAATTAGGAAAATCCACTTTTGAGTCTCAAAAGTACCCAGTATCATCCAATTACATTGATAATCACAAATGATCTTCAGAAAAGACGAATTCCTTTAGAGCAACAAACTGAGATTCTATTGATTAGTATTTTTGTAATTAAAATTTAGAATTACAGAATCATAGTATACCATGTAGGAATAAGTTTAAAAATATTTCTTGTTCAAATGCCTTGTAATTTATAGAGAAATAGACCTACTAGAGAGTAGGGGTTACCTATCTTTGATCATGCGAGCTAAATTATGCTTCCAGATAGCCATAATCTACTAGAAGAATTTCTTGCTCATTTTTTCATCTGTAATTTAGTTACCAAAGATCTGTTTTTTAAACATCCTGTCTTCATTAAAAATGTTTCTCCCAAATAGGGACAGCATGGAGAGAGCGTAGAGTACAAGGTCAAAAGGCCTAGATTTTAATCCCATACAAAAAGAATTGACTCTACGGCCTGGAGACACTCTTTCAAGAGCTCAATTTCCTTGCATGAGCAGCAAATGGATCTGTCTGCATTAGCTTTGAAATGCCTTGCAGTTCTCGTGTTCCTTGATTTTTGGTGGTATCAACTGTTTCCAAGTGGACCCACATCTTCCCATCGCACATAAGATGGAGAGCAAGCTCATCCCAGCATTTGGGGAGGCCTATCAGGACAAAAGCTAGCCTCTCTCTGTGGGAGCTGGAGAAGGGAAGCAGCTGAAGCAACACTATCAGTTTCCTTCCCCTTCAGAAGAGAACAATCGAGCTCCTCCCAGGGGAAGTTATTCGGATTTTGACAGTGTGGGGTCTGTCTTGTGACGGGAATGGAGGATTACTGTAAAATGGGAGTCCTTAGTGGCCAAGACTCTGAATACAGAATCAAAGATGGAAGGAATTCCAAGAGGTCATCAGGTCCAGTCCCCTGCCTCTATCTAAGCCTTCCAAGGCAGATGGTTGTCATCCGACATTTAAAGATCTCCGGGGCAGCTTCCACAGCACCCAGAGTCCGCGTGTTTCTCCTTTACAATCAAGAAATTCTTCCCGATGTTTTGATAGAGACACTTTCAATGGAGCACGAATCTGTTTGCCCTTGTCTCGCCCTCCATAGAGATGAGGACGAATACCCTGTAACAATACTAACCCTTCTTTGACGTGGTGGTGGTGATTAAGTCACCTCTTAGCTTTTTCTTTTGGGGACTAAATCTTAACTCCATTTTCTACCAGTTAATCATTTTTTCCTTTACTCCTATCTGGATCCTTTCCAGCTTCTCCAAATGAGTCTTAAAATAGGAGGATGAAATCTGAGTTCCCAGTCTAATTAAAACTGCATCCATGCCAAGTTTTGTAGAAGGATTACTCTCTAGGCTTTCATTTCATAATTCTCAACATACACCCGCCTCATATTACAATTTTGTTACAGTGCTTTCTCACTCACTCAGAGCCCACCACTACTTTGCTATATAGTACTTGTCTCCACCAGTTGGAGTCTGTCTTTGTCCATTTTAAGCATCTTCCTTTTTTTAATGCCCTCCCCCCCTTTCTAAATTCTTTAAAGGTAGCTTTGCATTCTCATCTGGCCTTCCAATGGTTGATGATCTTCTCCTGACAGTGCAATATGAAAAACGTTCTTGTCTATGACTTCATTCAGGAAGGAATCTTAATTTATATCAATGCTAGAAGGGTCTGAATATCATTCCTTTCTCCCAATACCCACAAAAATGATTGGAGCCTGAAAAACGCAGGCTACCCCTCTCCATTCAGTTATTCAGCAAACATCTTTCAAGCAATAGTGAGGGACACTGCAGATAGAGCAACAAACTAATCACTGTTTCTCTATCCATTCAGTACCATGTCCATATATAGAAAATGTATTCATTAAGCACTTACTCTTTGCAGACCTGTGGTGGGTATTGGGACTATAGCAGTGAACAAGACATAAAGGTTTCTTGGCTTCATGGCTCTCACATTCCAACGAGGCTAGGGGAGGAGGGAGACAAAGGACAAGTCAACCAATAAACAGTACCACCTCAAATCTTGATAAACGATTTGAAAGAAACAATGGAATGATAATCATCAGGGTGGCTGCTCTTTTAGATGAGGGAGACGGGAGACCTCTCTCCGAGGAGAGCCTACAGCTTAACAGGATTCTGTTATTCTGAACCTGTCCCCTTTAACAAACCAACCTTCCTCATGGTCTCTTTTCAGAGACCTAGAACAAACTTTGGCTGGGATGTTAGTGCTGATAACGCACTGTTCCTTAGTTAATTTTTTATATTTCTAAAAGATACTCTCATGCTCTTTAATCAAAAGAAGTGATAAATGGAAGGAATTTCAGGGCACAGTCACTTTCCTTCCTCAGGAAGTTAATAGATGTTCCTGGAAAACAGGGATTCAGTGGTCCAATAGGTATGGATGGAGTGTACTTCAGGACCATCCAATGGATTTCTTCATTACAGAACCTCTCCCAACCTTGAATAGGCTGGTGACCCTGCAAAATGGGACAATGTTTACAACTGTTTGCTAAGCGTTTTCCCTGGAAGCTGTAAAAGAACATTCTGGAGGATGCTGGGCTGAGATGTCTTGCATCCTTGGGTGTCTTTGGACATTGACTTCAGCATTTGGAATATGATTCCCAATCACAAGCAGTCAGGGTGCAGGCCAGCCCTGGAGATGTCTGAAGGGGGCCCTGGAAACACGAGTAGCTTCTCTGTGAATCCAAGCCTTCTCTAGCTTCCTTAGCTCTGGAGCCATTTGAAAAGGTTTTATGTATCTTCATTTCTGCTTTCCAGGAAAATTCACAAATATACATAACATGTCATGTTATTGGTCTTACACACCTTCTACCAAAATTCATCCACTAGCTGGGAGATTTCTAAGGACATGTCTAGTGCTCACGTTCTAATAAATTTATGTTCCGGGTTATATTAACATCTTGGTTCATGTTTTTGTTTAGCCTATGGGTTGCTTGGGACCCAACCAAGTGTTCTATCCCTTCCCCAGCTTCCTTCAACCTTTGTGGAGTGCGAGGTACACAAGAGATGCTAATAAGCATCCCTATGTCTGTTCATCTCCCTAGGGGGTCCTGTGGTGGTTGCTGTGTGAGAACAGCCACAGACTGAGGAGACCCCCTCAACACAGAAGTACCCATCAACCCTGGGGATACCCAGTTGGCTTCCCAATTAGTGAATAAGGTCATTTTCCCTCTAATATTTTCCAGAAATAGAAGGCGTGCACTGAAATGACCTAGTGAGGCAATTGGGAGGAAGTGACTAGAAAAGGAATCATTAAAAACCTAACTTCTTCTTTAAAGTGAAATGGAAACGGGGACCTGAAGGAAGGTTATAATTGCCCAGCCGGCCGTGGCCCCTGCTCCCTCCCCGTGCTCCCAGTGTGGATTTCCTGCCTGCGGGGCACCATTTGATTTAAAGCTCTGAGTTACCTCACACTCGCTCATGAGAAGAGCCAAGAAACAGAGCATCGCTTGCCCTCTTCCTGCTACTTCATGTGTAAGTGGTGGATGAATTAACCCTGTTTCCTAGGCAGGTTTGATCCTGACGGTGGCCAGAGACATTTTGATGATTCTGTGTGGCCTGATGACAAACGGCAACTTAGGATTTTTCCTTTTGCAAATCTAAATGTCCTCTGGTTTATAGAACCAGCTTGGTTCCACAGGCAATTGGTGATGGTGTGTCTCTTTCATGCTCCTTGAAGGAGCTCCGAGTGATCCATAAAAGGATGTTTTGATGATGTTGTCCTGACAACGGTCCAAAACCCACCCTACCTGGCTGACTTTTCTGCATTATCGTCAGAGGTGATAAGGTGGAGACGTAGAGAAGGTAGATTTGGGTCCTCAGGAAGTCAGTTTCCTGCACTGTTTTACTACTGAGCGGATTGGCTTGAAAACCCACCATGCAATTTTGAAAGCCTAAAAATAAAATGATCCTGGTCCTTAGGAAAGCAACTTTCAATGTCAGAGAACGTCTCTGTGTTTCTAGCTTTCCATTTGGCTGGGGAACTTCAGGCTCTAATTTCCTTCCCCGTGACCTGGCATGTTATCTTCAGGTGCTAGCTGGAATTCAGAATTACACAGACTGTGCAAATAAAAAAAATCAGGGAGGGAAAAAGGTCAACATGTGTTTTTTGTTTCAGTTTAGTTTCTTACTTTGGAAGGTATGATATTTTTTTCCTCTCTGCAATAAAAAATGGTGCTGCTACCAGACTAACATATGGATACCTTTATTGGGCAATTATCAAAAGAGATGTGAAGCCTTTGTGGAGTTTTTAAGGCAGCTGAGGTCTTTCCCAAGACTCCAGTCTTCTTAGCCCTCTCCTCCCGGCTAGCGTTCTGCTGCTCAATCATAGGTTAGACACATATGTTGGCAGTCTTCATCACACAGAGGCACGAGCATCATCTGGGAACTTGTTAAAAATGCAAATTTTTGAGTGCCACCTAAGTCCCACCACAGAAACTCAGGGTGGGGGGAGGGGAGCTGTGGCAGGTGATAGGGATGCGGCCCAAGTTTGAGAACCACTGATATGCATCCTTGTGTCACTGCCCACCCCACGGAATGTTGGTCACATCAGCCCTGGTTGCCTCAGGAACCCTAAGAGTCTATGAGTCTGAAATCCTTCCTTTCATGGAAGTTCAGGGCAGACAAGTGGATGGAGAAGCTTTGCCATTTGCCATGAAATGAATTTCCAGATGAGTAAATCATTTGAACTGTCAGTTTTCTCATTATAAAATGGAAATCATTTAATCTGCCACATGGAGTTGTTGAAAGGGCCATGGAGAGTGTGCGAAAGTGGTTTGTGAACTTCCAGAGACTCTGCAGTTAACTCTGGAGTTAGCTCTCTGGATCAAAAATGCCGACTTGCATGATGGACTGTAAGGGGGGTGGGGATAGTCAGGAGATGCAGGTAGGAGCAGAGACAGGACAGGGACTGTGCTGCCTTTCTCCCCACCTATATTCTGAATGCTGAGTCCAGAACGTAAAGGTCCTTCACTAACTCTTTGCTAATGGTGGCTTCTGCAGGCATTCAGCATCGCAAGAACCTTGTGAGGTGGTTACAATTTCCATCCCCTTTCAGATGAGAGCTGAGAGGTTAACTCACCCAAAGCCACACAGTTAGAAGTGGTGGAACCAGCATCTGAACTCAGGCAAACTGAACTCAGGAGTCTCTGCTCCCAACACCTCCCTACACAGTCTCACAGTAAATTCATTCATGGGGGTGCTGGTACCGCGATGGAAGGTGACATTCTTTTTGAGTGTTTGATCAGTGCTGCACCTGTGTGTGTTTGCTCATACTTTCTAGGTGCCTTAATTCACCACACCCCTGTAGAGCTAACTATTAGTTTAGCCCACCAGAGCTAACATTCCCCCTTAACAAGAAAGCAACAGACCTATGAAGACTAGCCGTGATGGCAGGCCTTTTCTTTCCAATGTAAAGATTTCTTCATACTGCATCTTTCTGGATACTGTGTGTGCACCTGCCTTATCAATCCACTGATCAATGAGCATTTATAAAAATCCAGTGCTGTGCTTCTAGGCACAGAAAGATGAAGCACAGTTCCCGCGCTTATGATGCTTAAAATCAAATGGGGGAAATGAGACAGTCCAATAAAGCAAAAAAAAAAAATGCTAATGTATAATTAAGTTCTAGTATATGATGGACAAAGCAATCATTTTCACCTTCAGAGATGTTGGTGGGAATGACATCATTAGACAAGAATTGCCATGGGGGCCTGAAATAAATTTCTCTAACTAGACTCATGCATCAGTTTCTCTGGGCAGTTGTTATCGACCTGTCCACCTCAACATCCCTATGCTGGCTTTCTTTAAGGTTGTCATAGTAATCAGGGCTCTAAGGGGATGATGACCTTGTCCCATTCTTGTCTGTTTTTATTGACTTATCCTCAGTATTGAGAACAGTGTCTAGAACATAGTAGGTACTCACTAAATATCGGCGATTGAATGACTACAAGCAGGAGAGGAATAAATACAGTGGCAGCGGGGAAGATGTAGTTGGTCAAATTTGGGGCTGGATGGGGAAGCAGATTATCAAGGATATTACTCCCCAAAAGAAAAGTGAGAGACCAGATTGCACAGGAGCGAGGTATTGCAGAGAGGACCTGGGTCAGAAGGAACCTGGAATCAGAGCTCTTCAGGAAATAGCACCCCAACTCCAGGCAGCAGACTTGGTGCTTCCTTGGTGGCTGCGGTCCTTGCTTTTCCCCTCTCCCACCCTGGGGAAGAAACCTCATAGGTACTTGAACCAGGGTCTCTTGTCATCAATTTCATTTTCCCTGTTTTGTTTTGTTTTTTTTTTCTGCTCAGCAAGCCTTTGGATGCCAAACCCAAGTCTTGGTTACACCCCATGTTTCCTTCAGAGGAAACTGCACTAGTAATTGAAAACAGAAATTGGTTCTTTTATTCTAATTCAGGGGATGCAGGTAAGAGTCTGTTTGTGCTCTACCTTGGCTGTCTCTTTTCTAACCCTAGAAGAAAATCTGGATGTAATTCTCTACTTTGTCTTCTGGTCTTCCCTTCTGGTCCTTTGAGCTTTCATCAAAATAGGATAGTCTGATAATATTCTTTGACACAGTAATTCCATTCCTGGGAATTTACTCTTACAAATAATATAAAATGAATAAAAAGTTAAATGCACAAAAACACTTCTACATTCATTAAAATAAAGATAAAACTGGAAATAGCTTAAGTGTCCAATGACAGGAAAATGGCTAACCTAACAAATGATGGCAAATCTACTTAAAATATTCTGCAGCTTTAAATTATAATTATGACGGTCATATAGCTCTATGGAAAATGCTTGTAACAGAATGTTAAGTGGAAAAATACAATAGTACTTTAAATTTCGACTGTGACTATAAGTATGTCAAAATGATGTGTGCATCTGGATGTAAACTAGAAAAAATTAGAACAATTAAGATAATATAATTTGTTGAGATACCAAAATTATGGGTAAAATGTCTTTATTTCAATTTCTGCTAAAGTTATTCTATGCTGTACTATTCAAGAGGGCTGGAAAGAGGCTGATCTGGCTACTTGACAAAGCTGACTGGGGAGAATTACAGTGTACTAGGAGAGATGGGAGCATCCAGTAACCAGCAATGCTCCAGACTGCAGGACTGCATAGACTTATCTGTCAAGGACAAACACTACGCATGGCATTTTTTCTGGAATGCTCCAGAATATACCTAGGTTGAAACTCTGTCAACTGAATGTGCTCAACCCCTGGGATTGGTGGACTAACTTAAAAGACCTCACGCATATCCTTCAGGGGTACTAGCATCAAATTGCCTTTGGAACCCTAAGAACAATATCAACTTCAGAGTTGTCCCTCACCTGGGCATTCGCCTACATTCAAGGTGTCCCAGTGGAGGCCTGACTCTGTACTAGCGATGTGACTGGAAGCCTCAATTTCCTCATAGGTGAAGTGGATATCATAGGCCTATTCCATATGGTGGCTGTAAGAGGTAAAAGAAATGAGACAAAAAAAGAAATATTAACTGTAGTTGCTTTATAGAAAGCACTCAACCCAAGGAAACTATTGGTAATACATTGTTGTAAAAAGTGCCCATTGCTCTAAATGTCAAAGAAATAAATTTCAATATAAATGAAAGAATGAAATGAAGAATGAAATCTCAGGAAATACTTGTATTTAATGGAAAAGTTTCCAGCCCCATTGCATTATGTCTTGGGTCATACGATAACACCTTCTCTCTTACTTGCTAATCAGTAACCTCGAGGCCTGAGTCTTCTGGGGTCTTCTTGCTATATAGTGATATTATCTGCACTACTGGGTTTAAAGCATGTTGGGGAGCTAAGCATCAGACCAGGTACTATAATCTGAATGGTCACTCTGACATTTGAAGAAATGCATAATTTCAGACCAGATGGAAGGGTACGAGAAATAGATTCTGATGATGATGCCACAGATGACTAATCCAGATGGGGGAGATGAGAAAGCCAGGAAGCCAAGAGCCACCGCCAAGGACAAGAGAGGAATTTGGTGTAAGAAGAGTGTTAAGACATCAACAGCCTGGACAGAGAAGTTCAGGCTGATTTGTGGCCTGTTGAGTACCAGGGGGGAAAAAAAAAAGTGGCAAAAGAAGGCACAGATGTCCTGAAGAATGCAAGGAATTTATGACAGTTCATAGTCTGACTGCGGGAAATGCCTGCTGAGGGCAGATCTTGGTGGACAGAGGGAGCATTGGTTCCGTGAGAAGATACGAGAAGATTAAGACTTTTACAGGTGACCTTTATTGTATTGTTTTCTTGAACCAGAAGCAAAGGAGGCGGAAGAGGAGGAGGATGAGATGGTTCTTGACAAGAAAAAGTAATGAATTAGTAAGTCTTCAGAAGAAAAGTGTTTCTAAGTCAAAGGCCCCCTTTTTCCATATCATTCCTTTCTTCAGAAGTCATCATCAATAACTTAAAGTCACAGTTCAGAACTGAGGAGATGTGTACCTTGCTCCACATTCTCTTACCAAAGCTCCAATTCAGGGTCCAAAGGCTCCGTTCATCTCCTCTCACCCTTATTAAAAGGAAAATGCCACAAGACCTTTAGGGTCATTTGTTTTCATCAACCCAAAAATGTATATATGCAGCTTTTATACAAATATGCACCAAATGGACATCGTGGATATTACAGGGACCACACCTATCGAGAAGGCAGTGGCCTAGATAGTCTCTCTGCTGCAAGAGGTTTGGTTTGGGATTACAAGGAAGCAGAAACCTGCTTGAAGACTGAGAATATAGAACAGAGGTTGCCCTGCTGGAAAATTATATCCGAAGAGAGCATTTAGCCTTGAACTTGGGCCCTCACTTCCTGCTGGGATTAGGACAGAGTCGATTATGCCTCAGTACTAGCATAAGCGGTATCTCCATGCAGTCTCCCAAACCCCATTCCGAGCCATAGAGAGCAGACAGGAGGCAAGTATCAAGGGAAATAAAATGTCCCACAAGCAGATATCCTGATCTGTGTTCCTGTATGAAGGGGTTTCACTCACCATCTGACACATTAGCCCTCAATACGCTTACTGGTAACAAGACCTACTCATCCTGCATTAAAATTGGGTAAATTGGAAGGTGACTTCCAGGGCAGCTGTCTCTACTTCTCAGAAAGGAAATTCATAGAAGTGATTGTCTAGAAAGCCAAGAGTTTGCTGCTTCAAGGGGTGATGAAGGGCCCCAGAGTAAGCTATGTGAGTACTCAGGGTATGTTTGCATATGTGAGAAGAAATAAAAATTTAAAGGTTTGATTTCTCCAGCCACTCACACAAGCTGAAAATATTTTTCTTTGCTGAATTTAGTAAAAATAAATAAGAGAGCAGGAGATTTTTCTTGATTGATAATATTTGCTTAAAAACATTTTACGAGGTTTGGAAATATGGGCATGATATCAGTCCCAGATGGAAAAAGATGAGAACAGGATTTAGCTTGGAGATAAGCTGCAATTTAACCACACCCCTTCCTCTCCTTCTTCACAGTACACGTCTTCAATTCAGAAAAATAATATTTGGGAAAGGAGGGTGGCTTTGAGGAGTGGGATGACTAAAAGCTAACAGGCTCAATGACTACCAAGAGATTATTAAGAAATCTCTTCAATTGCCTTTGAATTTGCATATGAAATTATAAAATACAGTACTTCAGGAAAGCACTGAGAGTCTGTTGGTCCTGTTTAAGCAATCAGACATTAAGGAAAAAGAAAAATCTCAGCAGCAAAATTCCATAGGGAAAAAAGGCATAAACTTTGATCTGACGGGTCCGGAGAGCCACACAAGTGAAAACCTCTCCCCTTCCTCAAAATCCTGAGAGCTCTGATTTTCAAAATACAATTTGATTCTTTCAGCTCTCCATAATATAGCTAAATATAGCTTGTTTCAATAGCTTCGGCGAATGAGTCTCTTATCCTTGGTATCCTTCTAATTCACACCTGTATTCTGCCTGAGTAGTCCCCATAGATGGTCTTGCCCTTTTCCTTCCTAAAACCCACCTCCATTTTGGACATATTCTCCATTTTCCTTCATCACATTCAACCCTCTTTCCTCGAACTCAGCCTATAAATCTTGTCTTCCTCTAAAATTGAACCTGACAAAGAGGAAACTCCTGGTTCTCTCATCAAGTTTCCTTTCGCTAGATATATCCCTATCACTAGGGAGAAGCCCTCATCTTTTATGCATACCTTATTAATTAAAAAGTGGGCAGCATAACCATTTGGGTAATCCTTCGAGTTAGATTGTTGGACTGAGCACTTGATATCATCCAGTCTTTTGGATGTCTACAGAAGAAAACCGAATGTTGGAGGGTTTGGGTTGCCCGTGAGTTTACCCAAAGGATTGGGCTGGCGGCCAACCTTCTTTTCAGTATACCATAGTGCCTTCTTTTTATTCCCTCTGTGCATATGGCACCGTGCTAGGTGCTGTGGAAACACTCCGCAGGAACAACTCTGTTGACACGCTGGCATGAAAAGGGCATCGTACACAACTCAACTGGCACCGATGTGCACCCCATGTAGTATTTTTATCTGTGATGCCTTCTCCACTTTCTCCCTCCCTCCTTCAATCTGTCACTGACTCTGGCTGTTCCTTCTCTGCAGTAGTGCCAAGTGCTGTCTTTGCTGCTGCAGAGGCTGCCTTCCAACCGTTCACTCCCTGATGCAGGCCCAGCTGCCTCTCCTTGCAGGCCTCTACCTCCCTGATCTCTCCCTTCAGACCTGCCAGACGGGCCCTGGCAGCCCTCACCCCTTCACCTGCCATCCTGACCGTGTCACACCCACCCCTGGGAAAATCTCCAGATGTGCCCTGAGCAAAACAGAGACCCAAGCAAGGAGACTGACAGGGAGCAGGGCCCCTGAGAATGCAGGGTAGGTGCCAAGTTGCAAAGAAAAGAGAAATGATAGACTTTAGAGTGAAACTAAAAATAAAGAGAATGTGTTTTAATACCCCTTTGGCTGATTCATCTTTCTGTGGTACCAGAAAGAGGGGCATTCCCCTCTATTCATGAGGGCCTCGTGTTTTGCCTACAAGGACTTTTTTCCCACATCTGAAAGAGTAGACTAACAATAATGGTGTAACATAGGAGATAATGCTGGTGGCCTGACTACAATCTCCAGGTTGGAGCCAGACTCATCTTACAATTTCCATCACAGTCTTTCTCAAAACAGTGAGATTACCAAGGTCCATATACACAATTCCTCAGCAGTCTGTCTTATTCTTTCTCTTGTTGTCTGTTTTCATCTCATTCAGGCAGAGGTCCAAGATGGAGTAGTAAGTGGGTCTGGTGATATTGTACCTGGTGACTGTTTACTCCCAAAGTGTGGTTGGCAGGAGTGAAAGTATCCCAGTTTTCTGTCATTCCAGGGACGGGACTCATCCTAATTCTGAGGCTAAGGTAGTGTGAGCCTTGCCCCAAGGTCCCTCAGTGAGTAAAAAGGATGTCAATGACTGCCAATAGCAGGAAAGGAGATAGGGAAGAAAAAGCTAAAAGAGGTGAGGCGTGAGGTGGAGAGCGCAGAGAAGCGACTGGGAACCCCTCTAACCATGGATTGCTTTGAAATAAGGGTGAATATTAACACTAAAAGTCCAATTATTTTAACCAGTGGATTATTTGGGGAAAATGGAAGGTAGCAAAAGGTCAAGATAAGTTTGTTTGCCTTTGTCTTGTTTGACTCAATTGGAGGGTCCATTCTTATAGAGATTAGAACTATTCAGGATTGTCTATACAAATCAGAACTTAGATATCCTTTACAAAGGAATAGTTATTCATTTATTTTAATGGAGAACAGTTCTTCCTTATCTAGAGAGGCCATCTCTTTCAACCAAACTGGAAAGGATGCATTTTTAAGAGTACAAAAGGAAGAAGATACCAGCATAGCTAGCTATGTATCCAGCTGGACTCTATAGTAAAATTAATAGCTATTCAAATAGCTAGTGTTTATTGAGAGTCTACTGTGAACCAGACATTGTGCAAAAACAGTTTAGGAACATCCTCGCTGCATCTCCACACCAGTCCTGGGAAGTGCTCTTATTATATCCACTTTGCATGTGATGATCTGAATCTCAACGGATTGGGTGTCTGGTCCAAGATGAACAGTAAGTAAGTGGCAAACCCAAGTCTGTCTGACTCCAAAACCTGTGCTTTTAACCATTCATTCCACATCTCTTAATCATCCCCCATCCCTTCATTGGTATGACAGACATCACAGGCAAATCATACACAAATCCTGTAATAGGTTCAAAAAAATCAACATTATATACCAGAAAATGGTAGCTAACTTCCAAGGCAGACCCAATTGAAATAATTTAAACATAAAAATGACCTCTTGGCATTTGATTATCTTTTACCTTAGACATTGATAAACCAAACCATTCCCTTCGGACAACATTTCTGTCCAGCAAAGCATTTCTCTTGCCAAAGTGTAATTTTGTTGGCTACATCTATCTCCTCTAAGCCCTGGAATCAGACCTAAGCTAGTAAATTGTGCTGTCCTGGCAAGACGCTCGCCCTCCAGGGCATTGTATCAGGCTCAAGTAATCCATCACGTTACTTCCCACTCTGTCGGCCCATTTCTCCAAAGAATCCTAAAACGGTAATGTTTCTGCTCTGAATCTCTCATTTTCTTGCCCGTCGGTCTTACACTTAAGCTCCCTGGTCTTGGAGGCCACAGCAGGCTGAATACCACTCTTTTCATACCTGCCCTTGAGCTGGGGTTTCCAAAAGAAAGGAGGGTTTAACAAAAGGGGCAGCCCATCGAGTTATGCTTCACTCCTTTTAGACTCAGAGATGCACAAACATTGACTTGATTGGGTAACGGGAAGACTTTGGCCTTTCGGATTGTGGGGATTTAGTAGCTGAGAAAGAGTTGCTGAATGTTGGGGGGGGGGCGGTGGTGGCAGGTCAAATAGGGCCATGATTCCTAGAAAAGATGACCTCGTCCAATTGAGAAGTAGTGGGACCAGCAAACACTGGCAATTAAAAATTAACACAGGCCAAAGTGAAATCGATGCCTCAATTTGATAGATTTTCAAGAAAAGCTTATGACAAGCAGTTCATAGAAAAGAGGACATTTTCTCAGTGTTCACTTTTACACATGCCAAAGGTCAATCGTACTTGGAAAAATTTTTCTGCAGAAAAGCAGAAATATACAACTGCCACTAGAAACATAAGGCAGGTCATAAGTATATATTTTAGAAAATCCTAATTTCAAAATGTTTAGCAATAGCTTTGATATCCTGATGGAAAATTACTTAATTCCCTGATGTGTGTTTGAGTATGTGTGTATATGTGCAAGTTGTTCTAAGTACATACTGATATGGCTAGTATACAGTCATGAATATATCTTTCCATATCTTTACTAAGAACCTGACTTTAATTTAAGTGTGATTTCCATAGAATTTTTTTAAAGGTAAAACATTGACCTGTCCAAAGGTTTTAGATTAGATGTAAATCCTATGAATTTAGGAAATATCAACCATTCAATATATCTCATTTTGGGTCTGGATAATAGTCTCATCACAATTCTCCATATATTAGGAATTCATGGGGAAAATCCAGTTTTCCACTTAAAGGCATAAAATGTGTTGGGAAAACTAAAAAGTGACTCTCACTTTTCCACAAATGAAAAGAGCAATTAAAATAGTAAAATAGTGACAACTTTAAGATTACTCATATTTTTCCCAATTTTCCTACTAGTGTCTCATGCAAAATTATGTCAACTAAGTGAGATTTTATTAGAGAGGGTAACCCATGAAGCAATGTTGCCCTAAGAAACTAACACATTCCAAAGTATTCTAAATTATCAACATGTCTGGAGATTTGGGATAAATAGTTGGTGTAGGAAACCTAATTTTCTAACTTCTATATATTTAATTATAATAGTTGATTGTGTCATCAATTCTTAACAAAAGTTAAATGCAGATTAGTCTCTTAATAGTTAATAATCCCATTTGTGTTTTCTATAAAGCACATAATTGTGAATTTTCTAGAAATAGTTCTCAAAGTCCAACTTGAACTGTCTTACTTCTTATTTCCTGTTTTCAAAACAGAATCAACTTTAGTCACTCCTCCTGTTAACAATTTCTAGAAAATAGTTTTATTTCACAGAATCTAAAGAGTAGCAAGTGGTTGTTTTCAGAACTGGGTATGTTTGCATTTTTCTTTATTTAAATACTGATTGTTCAGCTCAGTATCACTTTTTCCCAATGACTGAGTTAATGTAATTAAAGTAAAGCTTTCTCATGCATCAAGAGGGGAAGTTCCAAGGGAAATTAAAGTTGAATACAATGCCCCAACCACATTTCTAGAAACCTATAAAAACACAAGTTTCTGCAGCACCGGCAGAGATATGCCATTTTTACCAGCGACTAATGACCTGAGGTCTTTGCTCTAGAAGTGATGAGCCCAGTCAAATCACAGCATTACACCTTCCCCTACAGGAATGGAGGCGAATGAGTTGCTTGCATCTGTCACAAAATGTAAGACTCAGCTAATCATTGTGGTTTTGATGATGCCACAGTTCTGCCCCAAATCTAGCAAGTTTGCCCTGAAGATTATTGAATTACTCCACTGACCATGCATTATTTAAAGGGAAGTGCTATTATTACAGAAGTCAACTGTTTAACCATTGGAATTCCATCTTTTGGCCCACTTTCAAAATACAATAGTGTAATGTGGCAACACATGATGTCTAATCATAGAGGAATCAAGTAGGTGACAACCTACTTGTCTGTCAAGCATGGCCTGATCAGCAGGTTCTAAGGAAAAATCACTGACAAAATAAATACATAAATTTCCAGTGTCCAAATTCTGTCAGCAAGAAAAATTCTGTGGCATTTCATACACACCTATTGATGCTAATAGTTGAACAATTATGTTGATATTTTATAATGCCAGTACCACAAACTATGGGGCTATACTTAGTTGTAGAAGAGACTATGATAATTACCTGGATTTTTTGGTAGCTTTGAGTAAAGAAAATGTTTTGCGCATCTTGGGGAACTTAAATATTAGAAAACAATTTTTTTTTTTTACTTTCTAAATTAGAAAATACTTGAACTTTGTTCTTCAAAGCAATGTAAGTGACTTCTAACCATATTGAATATTTGGCTAGAAGAGTTTTCTCCTCTATTTCATCACTTTCTCAGAATCTTTGGAATAGAAAGGATCCTAGCAGTCCACACTGTGTTCCGCACAAGATTATGCTTCTGAAAGCTGTTCAGGCAACCTTTATTCAACTCCTTCTATCAACGTAAAGTTCATTACCTTTGAAAGAAGTCTGCCCCATTTTTTAACACTTTTGAGGTTAAATTTTTGGAAACATTTTTCTGGTATTAAGCCAGTGTTTGTTTCCCTTTCACTTATCTATTCTGATCTGCCCACTAGAACAGAATTTCATTGTGCCCACTGACATTTTAAAGACAAGGATGGAACAATTTATTAAAATTAGTCATAGAGACAATAGTTGCAATTGAAAGATCATTTAAAATTGCTCTTTTTCTCAAAATTGATTTTGGAGTAAGTTATTTTACTGCCTTTCTAATAAGTCACATTATATCAGATTTCTTGTTTTAACCCACAGAAACAAAGGTCTTTATTTTGGTTTTAGACAAAGAGGTAATAGGAGGCACTTAAAGGGAGCTAAATTTCAACCCTCATCTATAGCAAATGGTAATAAATGATTTTTTTGGTTAAATATCTTAATATAAAACAAGGAAGTATCTATAGGACACTTCAAATAATGAGTTAAATTTTAAAAGGCAATAGGTAAAACCACACACATACGTATATACAATTAGACCATTTTAAGAATAATGAATAGACAAAGAAAATCATCTCTAGGATTAGCCAACCAGAGATAGCTACTAGTTACACTTATGGCAAAATGCCAGTGTATGTAGTATGATTTTAACCAAATTTAAAATAAAGAAAACAGATATGGAAATAAGGCAAATGTAGTTCATGGAACTTTACAGAAATGTCCTAAATTTCTCATCCCTAAATTCATTGATCTATAGACTAATAAAGCACAGCTGTTTTATAAACTGAACCAAATCAAATTCTGAGCTCATCTTAGACAGGTGACAAATCAGTTGCCTAGTACAAGCTATTATTTGTTACTGTGTTGATGGTTATTTTCAATTTCACAAGATGGAATAGACCTTTCATGAATATCATGATTGTTGTCATCAAGCAGGGGACATGCAATATACAACATTTTCTTCATTTTCTGCCATTCCAAGATGAAGACAGATGTCTATATCCAGTAACAGACAAGGAGATCCTGCATTTATGGGCCTCAGAAGGAAGATTACTTTTGAGATGTTAGGAATGGAAATGCTAAATAAGTCCTAGAATAGCCAAGCCTATTCATCTCTATCTTCAATCCATCCGCATGAATTTTGAAATCAGTTGTTTCTGAGTTAGCCAGGTTTGAAGGTCTCTGGACCCATTGCTACCACACTATCTCCAAATATCAAATTATTATTCCCTAGTCAAAAAACAAATCCTAACTATTTCTCATTAAGAAATTTGTAGTTCCAACAAAGAACAATTGTTACCTGTGGTGGATGACTAGGAAAGTTATCTCAAAGCGGGCCCAGTCATCTTCACCTTCCTTTGGCCTCTTGAAAGACCCACTAATAAAAAACATATAGACATCCCTTCTGGATTACGAAGAATCATGTAAGCCCATTCGTGCCTTTCCTCTAATTTATAGTCCCAGGAAAAGATTATAAGAACAAAAAAACAAAAACATTGTTTACATTGCCCAAGAGACCAACAGAGTCTCAGCTGGCCAGCATCCGGCTGGCAAGCAGAAACATGTCTTGTGCACTAGTCAATCCTCCGATGGCAAGTGAAACAGTGCTGAGGCTCTGATGGGGCCAGCTGCCCATCCCTCCCAAACTCCTCAGCCATGAGAAGCCCTCAGGGTTTGCCCGAAGCAAAAGCAGCAGACCCACCCAAGGAGACCACAAAGGAATCCTCACTGAGTTACTATTTCCAGCTGTCATAAGAATGACAAGAAACCTACCTTATGGGGAGGAAACATCCCCCACATAACTGTGCCAAGCATCAGGAAAACATTTGGAATCTTCCAGAATGCCATGAAGAGTTTGGCCCTTGGAGCAGTGAGACTGCCAGACTAGTTTGGTAGCAGGCCATTAACATGGGCCTGATATTCTGAACTCGGGGGTTCAGAATATGCACAGGGAGCTAGACTTTCAAACCTTCATCCTGAGGTATGGTGTTGCTGTTATGTGAACATTCAACTTTTTATTTAAAACATAATGCTGTCTTCTGTGTCAGGAATTAGGTTGAATATATGTCAGGTTGATAACAATCCTTCTGAGTCACTGGTTCATGAATTTTCTTCCATGAAGCCTGGACATCAGTGGAGAAGACCTACAGTCACCCACTTCCCAAGGGAGGTCAGGGGGATGAAAAAGGCCAAGATCCCCGTGACTCTTCCCCAAGTCAGAGAGTTTCACTTGTGTTTTTTTTATGCATTGGTGTGCAGGCAAGATTTGATTTAACAAAAAGTTTACAAAGATTTCATATTCGAGTTTCCTGTAAGCTTGTTTTGCCCTCTCTTTTAATTCTAGAGCCAAGAAAAGTGTGTCCAAATCAAAACAAAACAAAATAAAACTAAACCAAAACGTGCTTGCCAAGTAAAGAGGGCTAATTGTTTGCAAGTATCAAAAAACTTTTTTGATTTCTGGTGTTCCTTCTGGACAAGCAGAATCACATGAAAGACGGACATTTAGTCCAGTCTGTCTAGGTCTAATAGTCATCATGTATCAGAACGGCATTGCCAGCTCTGGTTCCTCTAGGGTGATAGGAAAGGGTGCCTCTCACATGGGTACTGTCATTCCTCCCAAGTTCCAAGGCTTCCAGATGGAGTCAGTGGTGATGCTGTCTTCACAGAACATGGAAGATCCTGGAAAAGGGGGATCAGAGGAAGGGAACCAATACTTATGGGATCTATGGTTTCCACACTAGAAAACAAGGAACCCTTTCCAGATTTAAATCTCTGTAATGCTCAAGCTAATGTCACAGGGAAAGCAGTCAAGCCAAAGAGCCAACCTTTGAGTCACCCTGAGCATCAAAACTACACAAAGTTGCTAAAAAGATGATGAAAATTGAACATTTGACCTTCATTTTAACTAATATTCCTAGCAGACGCCCAACCATGCCAATACATAAAGAACTAGGATTGCGCGTAGGACTGAGAACTTGGTGAAAATGAATACGATTACAGTGCACAGCGAATGAGCTAGTGCGAAGGCGTGTTGTATAGACTCCAGGAGACATGCTAGAATCCAGACGGATCTGTGGGGTCAGGAATTGTTAGAGAAGCCTCCAGAATAGGTGGAGACAGGGAGAATGGGGAAGTGGACTAGATGTGGGGAAGGCGCCCTCAGGAGCTAAGTGGAGCTGTGAGGGTAGCAGAAGCTGCTCTAAAGTCAGGTCGCTCTGCGTTTGATCTGTACAGACAAGCCCACGGGGTACGGGTCCAGCAGTCGGAGGGCGCCCCAGACAGGCATCGTGGACGAGTGCTGCTTCCGGAGCTGCGACCTGAGAAGACTGGAGATGTACTGCGCGCCCCTCAAGCCTGCCAAGTCCGCCCGCTCCGTCCGTGCCCAGCGTCACACCGACATGCCCAAGGCTCAGAAGGTAAGTCATGCTGGTGGGGACCAGACACCCTCAAGAGACGTGTGTCTCTACATGCATCAAACACAATGATGCCCTGTAGTCTCTCCAGTTGATAGGTAAAAAAAGCTCCATTCTCCAAAGGGAAGAAATGATCTTCCCTTTCGTCATTTCTTATTGCAAAATCTCTCTTACACTGCTCTGGATGACTTGGTAACCAGAAGACGGTGGACTAAATATGAGTCCTAGCTTCCCCCATTCCCCAGCTGAGAGCCCTCAGTCAAATAACATAAACTATCTCAGCCTTTGCTTCATCAGTAACGTGGATAATGATAATATCTACTGCATCAGCCCATTGTAAAAATTAAGGTCACACATATTACAATGCTTTTCAGTGCCTGCACCGTGTCACTGTTGGAGAAGTGTTAATATTTGTCACCACTGTAATTAATAACAAAGCATGTAATCTTTCAAGTCCTGGTATTCTCCAAAGGTGCAAAGAAAACCCTACTCTAAAATGGGAACTATTTGAAACTCACATCCAGTGTCCAACATGATTTAAAGAAAAAATTAAAAATAGACATTTCCGTTTGGCTCTAAAAACACCTAGAAATTTCTAATGATCAAAATCTGCAGGTGTCTTTTCTAAGAGCTAGACTTTAAACAAGCTTTAGATATACTATCTCCACCAACCATAGTAGATACATCATCTTATGCACATTAGTTGCTTGATAAATTTGTGTTGAATGAATGAATATGTGTGTGAGTGGGAAAAAATAGAGGCTTGGCCAAGTTTTAGTCATTAGTTAGAAAGAATGAGAACTAGTGAGAAGGTGAGGGAGGAAAATTAGAAAAGAAAAGATTCTCATTTAAGTTTCCTTGGGAACTCTTTTTTTCTTTAAGATTTATTTATTTATGCATACAAGCTGGGGTATAGGCCAGAGGCGTGGGGCGGGCAAGAGGGTTCACCAGAGACAGAGTGGGGAGCAGAACAGGCGGAGACACGGAAATACACTGCTGTGGGGGTGGGGTAGGAGGCAGGAGAGGTCTGCTGGGCCATGTGGGATTCTCCCCTGCCGGGCTTTGAACTCCCATTGCCTCTGCCGACAGCTCCACAGCGAAGGCTTCACTGCTGCACACCAGGGAGGCCCCTCCTTGGGAACTCTTGGCAGAAAATGACAACTGTGGTTTTAATCTTTGGAGTCAAACCCAGCACTGCGCAGCATACAAATAAGAGCCGACGACCTTCATAATGAGATTTACGCTGTCTGCCAGGTCCCAGACTATAGCTGAGGCTGGAGGGGCGGGGGGAGAGTAGAGGGAGCTGGGGTGGGGGGCGCTAAGCAAAGAAGTGATCCCAGAGAACCACCTGGAGTGATGGGCAGAAACTGGCACAGCGCGGTGCACAGAGAACAGTAGCTGATGGGTGAGTCAGGGAGCAAGTACCGCGGAGGTGGCTTGTAGGTGAATGTGACTGAAAAGTGTGCTTGAAGGAGTGAAGGCAGGTTAATTCTTTCTCTCCCCAGGTGGCCTCTCAATTATTAGTTGGGGAGGGGAGGGGGTCAGACATGAGTCCCACAGTTCTGGAATGTTGGGCCTAGTGACTGTCTAGTGACAGACTCCTCTCCAGCGCCAATCTTGTCTCCTGCATCCTACGGAGTCCGGGCTGCTGGGCTGCCGCAGACTCTGTCTTCCGGGACACCAACGGAACCGCTGTTCTCAATGCAATTGTTTTTGTGATGTTTACAGTATCAGCCCCCATCTACCAACAAGAAAACGAAGTCTCAGAGGAGAAGGAAAGGTGGGCCAAAGGAACACCCAGGAGGGGAACAGAAGGAGGGACGGAAGCAAGTCAGCAGATCAAAGGAAAGAAGAAAGAGCAGAGGAGCTAGACATTCTGAACACAGAGGCAAAAAAGGACAATGGAGGAGAGAAGGACTAAGCAGACAGAGGCAAGGACCATGAGAGAAAAGGAGACAGCGATAAAGAAAATTGGGAAATGGTTAGAGGAAATGAAGAAAAGTAGGCCTGGTGGAGCTAGATAAAACATGTGATGGAAGGGGGAGAAGGAACCCGTTATAGGATGTGGCTAAGAAACATGGAAAAGGAAAATGTAATGTCCAAGAAAGTCCAAAGAAAGACAGTGGCAAGAATGAAAAAAGAATAAAAATGGTTAAAAAGGGCAAGCAAGACAGCATTCCCTTCCCTCCAAAACTCATTAAATAAGAATCATAGATAAAAGAATTAAGATTGAAATCAGGCCTTCTTTTTATATGCATTTTTAAATGTTGTGTGACTCTATTATAGAAGAACTACCCATGTCAATACATGACCAGAGTTAAATATTAGCCCAAAATTCTCAGGAAGACTGAATTGTGTCATAATAGTTCCCAGATTTTCTTTGCTGCAGTGTCACTGGAGGCTGCCTTTGTTAGTCAAGTCCAGGTTCAGGCCGAAGGGCATTCAGTATTTGCCTAAATGCCTGTGAGGAAACCTATGAGAAGAGGTCATTGGCTCCTTTTTATTTATTTGTCTTTGTACTTTGGAATCAGATTTAGAGGAGGTATTAGTTTGCTAAAGCTGCCATAACAAAGTACCACAGCCTGGAGGGCTTACACAGAAACTTATTTTCACACACTACTGATGGCTGGAAGTCCAAGATCAAGATGTTGGCAGGGTTGGCTCCTCCAGAGGGCTCTGAGGGAGGGTCTTTTCTAGGCCTCACATCTTGGCTTGTAAGTTGCCTTCTCCTCCCTGTGTCTTCACATTGCCTTCCCTCTCTACATACCTGGATGCCTAAATTTCTTCTTCTTACAAGGACACCTGTCATACTGGAGGTCCTTACAAGATATCCTGCCATAACAACCTACTTTTGTGATCTCATTTTGACTTAAAAATCCTGTCTCCAAATACAGTCACATTTTGAGGTACTGATGGTTAGGGCTTCAGCATATGAACGGGATGGGGGTTGGAGGGACACACTAGAGCCCCTAACAGAAGACTTCTGATGTTTATTTCTTATTTCTTATTTCTCTCTCTCTCTCTCTCTCTCTCTCTCTCTCTCTCTCTCTCACACACACACACACACACACACACTCACACACACATTTTTAGATCTGAAGACCTTTAAGGTTTTGCTATGTAGAAATACTATAACCGTGTTAATATTAGAGCTGCAGAAGCCCTCAGGAATCATTGGCTCAATCCTTTCATTTTAAAGGTAAGGATCCTAAGATCCAGAATTGGGAAAAAGAAGTGTTTGGGTTTTACGCTGCCCTCCTTCTGGCTAGCAAAGAACAAAACATCATCAACATGGACAAAGAAAATTCCAAAAGAAAAAGATGGAGCAGAAATGGCCATCTAAAGTCTCCCACACATTTAATATTTTCTACCAGAAGTAAAGGCATGAATGAAGAACAAGAGTCCTGGATGACGCCCAGGGTAACTAAAGCTATATAGGAACAAAATTTAGGTCTTAGAGATCTTATGCATCTGCTTCAATGATTTAATCACTTGGGCAAATATCTTCACAAATAATGAAGCAAAATGTCTCAAGAGCATCCAAATTATAAATGATAAGAGCCAAGATATGTTCAAAGAAAAGTGTTTGGCCAGCCAAATGATGGCCTGGGCTAAGAAGATTACTAAACCAAGAACTGAAGCATTTCATCCAAGTAGCTGACTTTGAAGACATCATGGTAGAAGAGAGTCTCCTTTTTCCTAGATCCTTCATGCCCTTGCCTGGTTTTCTGTTTCAGGATTACCCTTCCTCTGTGGTTCACCAAAAACCCAGGATATAAAATAATATAACATATAGGATGAAATACTGAACCCAAAAGGAAAATTTCCCATCAGAAGCACGTCACAGTCCCAGATGGGAGCTAAAGCTCTGCTCCTGTGGTTGTAATAGATCTTGGCTTATCAGAGACAACAAAAATCTAGGCTGGTGCCTTAGCCCATCCGGTCAGCTAACTTATTTGGGAAATGCTGACTTCTGCTAAGACATCCATGCTAGGACCAGCCTGTAGTTAGTTCAAGCACCACGTGAAATTAGCTTGCAAACACAGATGGTTCTTCAAAGAACAACAGTTTGGTAGAGAAATGGATGGCTCATGATCTATGGAAAGGTTCCTTCAAGATTTCTCATCCCTCTTTCACTGATGACTGAGTAAATGTCAATTACATATCAAGCCTTTGGATAATTTTTAATTATATCCAATGATAAACTTCATTTAAGAAGTAAGGGCAAATGCTTGAAAAGAAGAAAAAAGCAATAGAACTTTCTACTTTAAAGATGCTAAATTCCCAAAGTCTGAATTAAAACACACTCCTTTTTGGAATGGTGTTATCAACTCAAAAGCAATGATCTTGAATGCCTACATGTGATTTCTGAACAATATGATGAAGTAAATAGGAATAATTGTCTTTCTATACCCCCTTTCTTAGCATCAATACTAAGCACTGAGTGATACCTGACATATAATGCTGGAAGGAAGGATGGAGGGAGGGAAAAATGGAGAGATGGATGGATGGATGGATGGATGGATGGACGGACAAATGAGTGAAAGAAATAGTTGAATAGTAGTAGCAAGAGAGACCATAAAACTAAGTGGCACTACTGAGATGAAATGATTTCTCTTATCCATAGGATTGTGAAGCAAGTACAGGTAAAACAGGGAAGGCAAAGGAATCACATCTACACAAGTCTTACATGTTAGAGTTTACTTTTCTAGCCCAAATTGAAATAGTTCAAGGACATACTACTAAAGGTGGCAACAGATTGAGAACTTTATAGTGAATGTTATGTAGCTATTACATAACACATCCTTAAAGTACACAGACTATTAATCATAATTTAAAACTCTACTGTTTTAACTATTTCTTTAAGGGCAAATTGATGATGGTATGTAAAATGAATGGAAATACATAAGGAATCATGATCCTGAAATAAAATTGTTGAAAAATATTTTTTATTGAATGCCTATAATGTGCAAATATCTATACTAAGCATGTAGGAGGATTATAAAGATTGAAGAGGCAATAAAACAGAAGGGTTACGAATATGGAATCTAGGATCAGAATACCTGAGTTCAAATCCTGATCTTCCCACTTACAAACTGTGTGGCTTCAGGCAAATCACATAACTTTCCTGTGCCTATCTGTCAAATTAGGGTAATAGTTTGTTATTATCTCATATAGTTACTATGAGGATTTATTGAGATAATATGTACATGTGTATGTCTCTCTCTCTCTGTGTATATACATATATAACATGCAGATATACATACATAATACTATTATATATGCAATATATGTGCATATATATACATATATATATATAATAGTGCTTTACATGTTTGAAATGATGCCTGGTTCATAGTAAGCACTACTAAAGTTTTAGTTATTATTTTACCTAGTTCTTAAAATTAGAGCCATCTAAAAAAGCAATAGCTCTCTCAAGTGGAAGTGGATTTCATGTCACCAAAAGCTTTAAGTCTAGTTCTGCCAACATTTTTTAGTGAGATGGTACTAGGATTTCAAGAATTTGACAGAAGAAGCACTCAGTGACATGAGACCCTTTCCAACCCAAAAAGCCCCATTTCTATGAATAATTCCAACTTACATGGTAACCCTGCTCTCCCACATGAAGAACTGTTAACTTCTATTTTGAGATCATAGAATGAACTTTCAGAAAATCACCATTTTTCTCAACCAGTTAAAATCAGATGTAATATGTGTTTTCATTTCATGGTGCCTGGGGAAAATTTAATTGTAGCCTGAACTCCAGCTCTTGCTAGTTTTAAGTAAAATTGCCAAAATAAATAGAAATGTGGGATATTTCCGGGCTCACACAGCTTCCGGGACACTTCAGCTTCTAGGGCTGCTGATCTAGTGACTTTCACAAGTATTTGATCTTCTTTCAAACATCTCTCGAAAACAAACAAAACTTTATACGGCTTCTAATGTGTGTACTGTTAGGATGTAAGGATGGAAAAGGAGGCAAAGAAGTGAGCTCCCCAAAGCCCCTATGCTCAATCTCCTGAGCACCTCCTTCCCACCAATCACCAGCGGGAAACAATGTCTTCTAAAGTAATAATTGTAGTTTCTCAAGTCCATTAGGATCCATCAAGAAAATGAGTCTTATTCTCTGCACTTGCCCATGTGAAAGGAATAGGATGTTTTGTATTAGTTGCTTAATAACATGGAGCTGATTTTTAATCCAAAAAAAAAATGACAGTCTGAAGTTAAAGTGCAAGTCTTTGGTAGTAATGAAAAGATAAATCATTTTCGATGAAACAGAATGACCTTTTTGACATTTGGAACATGCACTATAGAATAGCTTGAGTTTTATACACGCCCATTTAAAGGTGAGCTCCTGATTTCTTTGAAAATCAGAGATAATATTTATTGACCAAAGCAGGACAGATCCACTTTTAAAGAAGGACCAGTTGAGATTAGCAGAGATGTTTCAGTGGCCATTAAATTTCTAAAACTGCAAAGTCAAAATCAGCTTCTCCACCTTCAAGTGTCTTACTGATTGAACCCTATCACTGATGCCTGATTATCTGAAGTTCTTCTTTAGAAGATGCTACTTCATTTTATCTAACAACCAATGAAATATGATTTAGAAATATAAATATACACTTAAACTTGAGAAGAAAAACATGGAATTAATAACACTAGGGCCAGGGCCCTATGAATTCATGTCTGTACTTCTAGACAGCAGTTAAGATTTCTTCCCATTCTAGGAACTCAATGATAGCTCGAAAAAGTTGCTAGAAAAGTAACAAGAGTTAGAAAATATTTTTGGAAAATCCCCATCTTTATTTTTTTAACTAATTTGGTTACAGTTTTATGACCCATTGGCCAGGTATTAACTCTTTTGAAAAAGTGGAGTCTTGATAGAAATAAGAATACTAAAGTTGCAGCCAACAAAGTTTAATTCTAAATGCCTTTTGTGGTTACAATCTGTAATTAACTGTAACAAATAGTTTTAAGGTGAAGAGGGTTCTTTACCTGTGTGGGTATGCATGTGTACAAATGTATTTGTATGCTATCATTGCTGCACCCACAAGAATTTGGGGGAAAGGGTGGTGAGTGATTTTCCAAAATTATGGGTAAATAGGGTTACCCAGATCTCCTTTAGTAAATGAAAATTCTTTTGTAAAAACTAATCATCATTCAAACAAATCAACTGCATGATTCCTTTGTCTCCTCAAAGGAGACAAGTTATAGTTATAAATATTACTTATATTTATAGCTAGTTCTATGTTCTAGTTATAAATATTATTCCAGTAATAAATATTACTAGTTATAAATATTATTCAAGAAATAATGGGAACTTTATCGAAGGGGCATAAAGAAGTTGCTTTTCTTTCTGTTGTACCACCCAAGGATCCAAAGACTTCAACCACTTCCAATCTGATCTACAGAGACCAGTTTTGTAGATCAAAAACCAATAGCTTTCAAGTATAACCAATTTGCAAATTGGAGACTTCCAGGTCTAATTCTTGACCCAGCACAATCAAAAGTCAGTGCTGTCTTCCAGAATCCTCTGTAGACACTGGGATTATTGGCAAAAGCTATCCAATGATTTTTCCTCCACTTTCCCCTTCCTCAAGCTTAATACTCCTCTATTCACCCCGCCAGACAATTTTTTTCCCATGGATCAGATGTTTTAAAAAATCCACTTATACACTTATTTGACCAGGTCCATGTCATTTTCTTTCTAGAAAAAATGGTGACAGTGGTTTATTATTATAAGTTTAATTCTTGCTCCTCTAACTGACATGGCCAAAGTTTCCATTGGAAGGTGGGATGTTAAGAGCAAGGCCTATAATAGACTGAGCATGATGGTAACTCCTCGCTGGTAAAATTGCCCCAAAATTCCCAGTGAGAGACTACAAAAATTTACACTGAACCCAAGCTGGTGAAATAACCCAGGCTTCCATGCTGGGATACATTTACCAAAAGTTTTTGCAAAAATTCTGTGTAAAATATATAAACACTTACATGGGGCTTTCTATCTGGCCTACTCCAAGAGGTCAAGTAATCAAAGACCAACCTGCCCTGCCATCTGTGAAAATATGATGTGCTATTTTCACAGCTGTAGATAACAATTATGGCAAGACAAAAATTCCAAGTGATTAGGAGAAAGACCATGGCAGGTTGAGGGCTGGGAAGGACCCCTCATCAGTTGACAGCCATAGACTTGGGAACACACAATATTTATGTCATGGTGTGAGTATGGCATGCTTATGTAGTTCATGAGGCAAGGCAGCACTAGGAGAAACAAAAAATATGAATGAATTGATAATTTCAGAATACTGTTATCATGATGTTTTTCCTTATTGGGTGTCCTGCACCACAATTGGAAGCTAGTGTGTCTCTGCAAATAATGATATTTGTTTCCTTCTTCAAAAGAACACTAGAATGGAGGAAGAAGTGCTCTTGGCACAAGGCAATAATTCTGATATTGTAGAACTGTATGCACACATGAATTGTTCTTGCACTACTTTCTGTCTTGGAAAAGCACTGGCTGGCAATCTGTATGTTTATTCTTGTATGCTGAACGCTGCCATCAACCTCAAACAGATGCAAATCACTTTAACTTGTCATAATGTTATTTTGTTCATCCTAAAAGTTCAGAAGAGTATTGCACACTTCCAAAATTTCTCTCAGTTCGGTGAGGAGGAAAATTTAGAACACAGCATTCAAATGTTCTGCCCAGATTTGTCACATACACAAAGAATGAGTGAGAGGAAAACACCCTTTCCTATTAATCCTGTGAACTCATCACTCACGCGTTGAAATGACACCAGAAGGTAAAAACCCAGGGCCTCTCTTCACCCCAAAAACACTGTAGCACAAATTACAGCATATGCTAGTTTAAGTACTCTAGTCTAAGTTGTATGTCAGATGAAACAATGGCATTTTGGAGGCTTAAAACAAACAAAAAAATCAAATCCAGTTTTTAGTAAGAAATGTGCTGAATCTTTAGCACATATCAGTGAAATTACTGGAAACTGGAAGTTCACTTTTCTAAATACCACAACAGTTGAACCTTTCAGCAATTCCACAACCAGCTCTCTCTGGGAAAAAGAGTATGCATCATTTTTTTCAATTTTAAAAATGTAACAAACACAAACAGCAAACTAAGTAAGCTGCCTATAAAACCAAGAGTCTTAGCAGTCCTGAACCCTGAAGGATTTTACAACACCCTTCAAAACTAGTAAAGGCAACATAAATCCCTCTTCCCAATGAGGGAAAATATCCTTCAGCATTTGGTTTTCTTTTTTTTCCCCCAGGCTTTTAAACCATTTCGGTAGTGACTTTTTATGTCATGGGCAGGTATATTGAAATAGTCAGTAGTATCCTTTGAAGAACAAGAAAATTGCTAAATCAGGACAATCTTCAAATAGTGATGGGACAAATTACAAGTTCCCTAATTCCTGGGGATTCCTAGGGATATACCAGTCTCTGGCAAAAAAGGGCTACACATCAGCTATCCCAGCATGCAGGGGAGCTCTAAGTACATGTACACAGCCACTTTTTCTCTAGCCAGAGAAAGGGCAGCACCTTAATAAGAGGTGTTTTGAGAAGAGTAAGTACAAATAGAGGGGGTGGGGGGTGGGGAGGCTGTTAGCAATTCACCTCTTTTAATCAATAGAGTAAATGCTGTAATTATCCCATGAAACAGGCTAGAAAACTTGCACTGAATAGACTAAATGCCTGGCCAAGGGTTTGCTCTAACAAGAGGCCAGAACAAATCCAAACTGAAGATGGACTCAGTGTAGGGGCCATGCACTGTGCTCTCTCCCGCATTTCTTATATTGGTATTTACTGTCCTATGACCCACCGATTGTAAACCCTGAGACTAGGAGCTCTAGGCTATTTATTGGTCCTTGTGCAAAGGACAGCAGGCAGTAGGAAGCCTGCAAGACTTGCAGCTGACCTAAGCTTCCTGTCACCACTCCTGCAGGACACGTAAATCAATTTAACAAGCACTTCCTGATGCATCGCTTTCCTCAAAGCACCATGCATCTGGGAGAATGCAGAGGTGCAGAAACCAGGCTACCTGCTCTCCAGGAGCTGACTTGGTGGTAGGGACCAAATATGTACAAAGTTTACTCTATAGCACATCAGTGCTCTAACGAATGTAGACCCAGCGTGGACTTGATAGCACAGAAATCAGAGCAGACTGAAGTTGCTAACAATCAAGTTCACAAAATCAAGTTCACAAGGGCCCTCGAAATAGTCAAGTCTCTTGCACAGAACATTGGAAGCCTCTCCATGTCTGGTGGGTGTGTGAGGGTGAGCACCTGCAGCCCTAGCGATGTCATCCCCCCCTTTCATCTGACAGAAAAGGAAGCCTAGAAGGAAAGAGCAAAGTGGCAGTTGTGGAAGGTCCCACAGTTCCTGTGTGGGGACTGGAATCCAAGCCAACTGCATTAGCCCAAGTCCCCCAAGAATCAGAAAGGAGTGTGGGCTACATGAGCAAGGATTTTATTAGGGGAAATGCTTTTGTGAAAGAATGTAGGGAAGGGTGGGGAAGCCTGGGCAAGCTGAGAGAATGCAATGGAAGTCCAACTATGGTGCAGGACTCTGGGTGCTTTGTGGTAGGAAAACTATGGTGACCACACATGAGGGGGAAAAACCTGTATTGTGGAAAAAAAAAAACCAGCAAGGATGTAAAATAATTGATTTTATTAATTAAAAAAAAAGTAAGTAAAAGATAAGAAAATTCTGGCAAAATTTTTTTTCAAAAAGTGAAAGGGAGAGGAAGAGAAGGTGGGGAGAAGACTGCTGACTACTGACAGTCTGAGAAGGATTCAACACAGCCCTGAGGTGAGGCCCCAAGGGGCCAGTGAAGGAGACTCGTCTTTCCCAGGAATGGGTCTGCCTTGGTTTCCCTACCACAACCAGTCTTGCACCTGGTGGATGGATGTGTCCTGAATCCCTTCACTATGGCCAGAGGGGATCATCATCGTGGGGAATGACCATTCCTACCATAACCAAAACTAGAAGGTAGGACAAGATAGTTCCCAGGAATAACAAAAAACAAGTAACAGGACAGACCAACACCGTGTCCAATCTAACTTCCTCTCTCTTAGGCAAAGAGGCAGCCCTCTGACTAAAGCAGGAGCACAAGTTTCCAGATATACACCTTGTCTTTTGGTTTTAAAAGTCACATCCCAAAGCTCAAGCCGATCGCAAGACAATGCTTGGCTGGCAGAGGTGAAAGGCTGACCTAATCCTGGAAAGTGAACTTGCAATTCCCTGAAGTAGAGCTATCAAAATTGATACTGAGATGTCTAAATCTCCTCCATAGTTTCGCAGCCCATCCAGAAAATTAGCTAGAGCACATCCTTTTCAACGGATGAAGAACTGATACCTGGGTCATCTCTCCTGTCAGCCACTGCTCTTCACCTCCCCACCCCATTTTGCACTTCTTAGAGGAAGGTCAATGCTGTACAATAGGCTGCCAATATCCCGTGGTGGACAATATTTTCCCCACATTTTTATAGGGTACCAGACTTTTCTGAGCCCTTATGTCACACAATACTTAACTTGTTTGAAGTGAGTGGGGGTGGAAACTTACTCTCTTGAAAACATCACTGCTTCCTGCCTGAAATTTAAAGAGCCTATTATCATCCTTCCTTTAGATTCTCTCAGGCCAAATCTCATAGAGGGGAAAAAAGAAGGGTTTGCAATATCTGCAGGATTCGCTGAGTACTGTGCTACTAGATTTCTGTCAATGACCATAGAGCAGGGCACAGCTCACGCTGTGGCCCCCATTGAGAGGCTTGCTTGACCCTCTAAATCAGCATCTACCACCATCTGGAATCAGGGGAGGCTCATGACATGATCGATTATAGTTATTGGAACAAGATTTAGACCTTGAGTCACCCAATATTGTTTACCATTTGGGAGGCAGTAAGGGCAGAATTACTAACTGGTGAGCTCCAGAATCAGAACCAACTGGTGTTGCTCCCCAGCAAGATCGTGACTCCACTGTAAGGACTGAGGCAAGTTGCGTAGCTTTTCTAGCCTTCAGATTCATTTAAAGTAAAAGCAGCAAGACATCAGGAGCCAACTCTAAGAGAACTATGAGGATGAAATAAGAAAACACATGCAATTAACATAACACTGTGCCCAGCACAAAAGGTGATATTTCCAAGGGATGAAATGGTTATTTCATAAAAATAATTGTTTTATTATGGGCCCCAGGTCTATCAATTTGTTGTTTGTTCCTTTGTGACCTTAAGCAAGTCACTAAATGTTAGTGAGACTCACATTGTCTGAGACAGAGGCGTCAGACAGCACTTCATGAAGTGGTTGTGAGGATTTGCTGAGATGACTGTGTAGCGTGTGTGCAAATGTTAATCAAGACTATTATCATTGCCATTGTTATTAGCTCTCAGTGATCTTATTCATCAAGAAGTATGTGGATAGCTTTGGAAAATGAGAAGTTAAAATGAGAGACAAGAGATAAGAGAGGGCCTCCCTGGTGGTGCAGCAGTTGAGCGCTGCGCTGTGGAGCTGTCAGCAGCGGTGATGCGAGTTTAACGCCCAGCCGGGGAGAATCCCACATGGTGGGGCAGACCTCTCCTGCCTCGCCCGCTGCTCCCCTCAGCAGTGTATTTCTGATCTGCCTGTTCTGCTCCCCACTCTGTCTCTGGTGAACCCTCTTGCCGCCCCACGCCTCTGGCCTGTACCCCAACTTGTATGTATAAATAAATAACTCTTAAAAAAAAAGAGATAAGAGAGAATGCGAATGGTCCCTTCAGGGTACTTCCAGCTTCCTAAATATCTGTGTATGCCATGAATTGTGTGATGATATACATCACAAAAGATGATGAGTTCTCAATGATGACTTGGCAAACCCTCCAGAGGATACATTTCCTCCACCAACCCAGGGAAGCAAGAGGAGGGACATTTTTTATAACCATCTTACCTTCCCTGGTGTCAATAAGAAACAGTATTTACTCACTACTGTTTTCCTTTCAAAAATCTGTCTAGTTGCATGCGAGGAACAGTTTTAGCTGGTTGATTTGTCTTGGACAAGCTGTTGAAGTGAAAAGTTCTTGCTTGACTGAATGTGGGACAGTTTCATAACCCTTCGAGAAGCGCATTGAAGGTGGGTGCCTGCCGAGTGGCTGCTCCTGCATGCCTCCATTTGCCACCCATTGTCAAGGGTGGCCAGCGTAATTAAATTAAGACAATGAGCAAAGCAACAGATGCAACTGAGACCAAATCCCTGAGTGCTTTTGTTTTGTCACTGTCATTGTCTGCAACAAAGAAGTCACATGTGAGAGCCTGGGAAGAGAGCCAAATGCAAACCAGACGACATCCCAGCTGGTTTTGAATGGCCTCCACCTTAGCATGTGTGCATGGGAGCCATGCTATGCAGAGCAGCCTGGGCTTTTATGCCAATGTTTCTGCCCCTGGCTTTGCTGCAATGCTGAGACAGACCCAGAAGAAAGAGAACAGAGGATCCCTCTGCACAGACCCTACTCTTTCCACTTCTGCTTTGAGAGTAAAGAAAACAGAAGCTCTCTGTTGGGGATACAGGATGAGTCCTATGTGGTTAGCCAATCTAACTTAATCCTTTTTGCTGCAGTCCTCATGCATTTGAAGAGAGAAGCATTGGAGATACCTGAAATGTTTTCTTCTGGAAATTTGAGATTAATTGGGTTTGAGAGGAGAACTAGAAATTAAACACTTATGTGACTTCTTAAAAATGTGTCACCATTTCATTCTTGAGTATTTTCCTAGTTTGAAAATTACCCAGATTCTAAAAAAAATCCTTTTTCTAGCTGGTATGCTACTTAAAACAGAAAAAAACCTCAAAAACTCCCTCAGTGTGTTTTTATACTTCTTAGTTAATATGGCTAGTAATTTTGTAGAGACATGGTATCTTTAGTACACTGATTTGGGGATCTTGATGCACACCTATCATCAGCAGGGTCAGCTGAGAAATGAAATGTTTCAAGGAGATTAGTGATCTTACTCTACAGATCACCCCATCATCTTTGGGGGAATTAACAACATTTTAAACAGATGGCATTTCAAGCTATCCTACAAATGTCTGGTTTCTTCCCAACAGCTCTTTCCAGTGGCACTAAGCTTGATATTTTAATCACCCTTTTTTTTTTAACAATGCCCTTTTCCTTCTATTCAGTCCATATAGGATATTGAGTGTCCATTCCTAAAGGGCTAATGAGCTTTTATGAAGGACTTAGTAATAATATTCCAGGTGGAACTGAAAAACACAGAAAATACATGTACTATTTCTGTTATAGGGCACCCCCAATGTGAAATGGTTTGGCCTGACTGTGAGTCCTCACCCATGCACTTAAAGTGACTTATGAATGAGACTTAACTGCAGGCACACACAAAAAGGTTAATAAAGGGTTTATTTACAAAAAGGGAAATGAAGAAAGGAATAACTCAAGGAGAAAGATGGAGCGATAAATTGGTGAACGCATCCTACCAGTTCGGCTGAACTGGAACCCCAATAGCATGCTGAAAGCTGGTGAAAAACCAAGGGCCCCCAAGGCCCACATATACCAAACCTGGCTACTTAACTCCACCCTCAGTCCCCAGAAATCCTCCCTTCAGTGCTGATGACATTATGGGATTTGCAATCCTTGATGTCTTAGATCTCTTTGGTCTGAGGTGGGGGTGGGGTCCATAAAACCTATTTGTGACGTTTGTTCAGAACATTCTTTCCCCCCAACATTTCCAGGGATTGTCGTTGAGTCTGCCCCAACTTCTCAACCTCTCTAGGTCTCAGGTCTTAGTGATCTCTAAGGTCCATAAAACCTCATCAAGTTAATGTTTTCTTCCTTATTTTTAGGAAGTACATTTGAAGAACGCAAGTAGAGGGAGTGCGGGAAACAAGAACTACAGAATGTAGGAGAACCTTCCTGAAGAGTGAAGAATGACATGCCACCGGCAGGACCCTTTGCTCTGCACGAGTTACCTGTTAAACACCAGAAGACCTACCAAAAAATAAGATTGATAACATTTCAAAAGAAAGATGGGCATTCCCCCCAATGAAATACGCAAGTAAACATTCCAACCTTGTCTTTAGGAGCGATTGTTAAAAAAGTTTGCACCTTGCAAAAATGGTCCTGGAGTTGGTAGATTGCTGTTGATCCTTTATCAATAATGTTCTATAGAGAAAAAATATACATATGTATGTAGATGCCTATGTCTATATACGTATATATGTATTAGTCCCTGCCTCTCAAAAGCCACAAATGCATGGGTATCGTAGAGATCCAGTTGCACTAAATTTGTCTCTGAATCTTGCCTGCTGGAGCCATTCATTCAGCAGCCTTGTATGAGTGGTTTATTAATTTTTTATTTGCACTTCCTTCTATACCACACAGGCTATTGATTTACAGTGTCTGATAACCTTGTTTATCTCTCCCCATCGCCGCCATCCCTCTCCCACCACCATCACCTTTATATTTGCCAAATTTGGCCTCCTCAATAGCAGCGGCAAGCAAAGTAGCACACCAGTTTTTAACCCACAAGACTCCCTCTGTGGCATTTGTACCAAATATAAGTTGGCCCATTTATTGTAGACACAAAGCTTTATTTTTCCACATCTTGCCAAAAAAAAAAATTGCAAATAGTTGCAACTTTGAGGCCAATCATTTTCAGGCTTATATTTTAAGCACAGAAAGTCTCAAATTCTCAAGGGTTCTTTCAAATGATAAGTTTTTGTGCAACCTGATTAATGACTTCTCTGTTTATTTTTTCCATATAGAGCACTATGTAAATTTAGCATACTACAGGATATATCAAACAGTATGTAAAATTCTGTTTTTTAGTACAATGGTGCTATTTTGTAGTTTGTTATATGAAAGAGTCTGGTCAAAACGGTAAAAGGTGAAAGCAAAACAAAAGAGGAAGCCTGGAGCCAAAGATGACACAGAGGGGAAAGGTACAGAGAACCCATCCACTTGGGAAAGAAAGCTAAGTTCCCCCATGATGCCTTTCCAGAGAACTTAAGACATGACAATGTCCACAGGTGCAAATTTGACTGGTGAGTCCAGAGAGGAGTGGAAAAAGGGGAAGGCTAGGAATTTTCACAGTCCTAGTTTCTTTTTCTTTCTGAGGGAACAAACATCTGCCAGCTTGGCTGTGGACTCACTATTGTGTGATCTTGGGCAAGTCACTTCACCTCTCTGTGCCTCAGTTTCCTCATCTGCAAAATGGAGGCAATATGCCATCTACCTACCTCAAAGGGGTGGTATGAGGATTAAAAAGATGAAGTCTTGCTTTTTATCCTGGGTTGCTATGAGGGTTCAAGGACAGAGCCCTTGAGTTGCTGAGATGCAAAGGAATTCTATAAACACACCCTTCACAGCACAGCTACAGAACTGATCAGCTGTATGACCCTGGCGTGCTAATTCTTGTCAGTGCAGATGTCCAACCAGCTACCCAACTAACCAGCCATTAAGAGTTAACAGGTCAATTCTCTTTTAAAATGCTTTTCAAAATAAGTCAGAAACATTTGCTGTACAATTTGATTTTGAATTCTGCCTTCAGATTTATGAATACAAAGTGAAAAGAGAGAAAGAGAGAAAGGAAAAAAGGAAAAAAATGATTTCTACACACTAGAGTGATGAAATTACTCTGTTTGCTAGCACTCACCAACTCTTCCAGGCAGTTATCTTATAATACTTCTTTTAATATTATAAATGATATTCTATTCATTTGCAAAACACCTGTTCCTTCTCTAAGGTTATCTAAAAACAGGTCTACGTTTTTAAATGCCAAAATAATATCTAATAAAAACTCAGTTACCTTCTTAAATGAATTTTACTCTTATCTGGGCTGAATATACATACACATATTCTTTTTTAAGTTTTTGTTAAAATATATGTGACTAGAGTTGCTAGTTGAGAGGCAAAATTTTCCCTCATGTCCACCCGGGAGAGTGGCGCCGTGCCCTCTGCAGATGAAGGGACATCATATCCGTTCAAATGACAATTGGTGTCAAGAGTGTGCCAGTGGTAAGATGGGCCCATGGTGCCCCTAAAACTGTTTCCTGTCTCGGAATCAAGATTTTCTTATTAGAACAATGAATCATCCACCATTCAGATGATTTTATCGGCTTTCACACCCCAGTCTTGATTATTTTATGCAAATTTTATTCCTTTCATTCTTGGAAAGAGTATATGAAACAAAAGAGAAGCAAAAGCAAAAATGACACCTTTAGTTTTCATCCCACTGCCTCTCCCTAAGATTCAGAGGCCAGGGGGTGGGGGAAGACAAACTTCCTGGATCTGCACATCATCGCAAAAGAAGATCTCACTCGGTGGGGTGCCCCTGCCCAGGCAGCCGGCATTCTAACCCCAGTCCACGACACTGAATTGTGTCCCTTCAGCATGCTCCACACCTGTGCTCACCCCTATCTCCCAGACAAAGGGGCTCTGTTGAAAGGAGATACTGGACCTCTCTTCCCAAAATGGCACTTCTGAGTTTTATTTCTTGTTCCTGGTGAGGACCTTTTTAAAATCATTGACTCCTTGCCACACTTAACATGCAATCTTCTACAGATGTAGGGCTTCCAGACGTTGCTGGATATGGTGTCTATGGTTTATTTTACTTACTTAGAAATTCTACCCATAGCCATAATGCCCCAGTAAGGGAAACTTCCATATGTAAAATCACTAACTTTCATATGTAAAATTCCGAACTTTTTCCAACAGATGATCCCAAACTGGATCATAAATCAACTAATTAAAAATTAATTACACTAACCAGCTACCTTCTTTTCAAGTGCATTGAAACTAGAAGGCAAATTGATTTGCACTCCAAAATTCAGCTGACTCCTACAGCAAAATGACCCAGGATTGACAGCTGGGAGCCTCTGCAAGCTTACAACTCAAAACCTTATAAGTTTTGCTTTAGTTTTAAAATGAGGATATTTCAAAATGTTTGTCAAAGAAGTGTAAATATTGGTAAGAACAAGATTTCAGCTCATCAGCTTATTTCCAGGAATTGACAGTATGGAATAACTAGGTCAAATTTCTGTTCCCGCTTCCCCAACTATTATCTTAATATTATTTGAACAGTTTAAAATGAGGAGACTCCACTGAAGGAGTTAAATGCATCTCTCTACCAGAATCAGCTTTTCTGGATATAAAGAAAACTGTCCCAAAACCTACCCTACACACACACACACACACACACACACACACACACACACAGAGAGAGAGTCAAATTCATACTGTTCTGAGAGTCCATCAGAATACTGAGAAAAAAATCACTTCCTTGAAAAATCTTATTAAAGAAATAAAAAGCCTGGCCTCCCTTGAGAATTCTTCCCCTTTGTAGAAAGTCAATATTTGTGTAGATAAAACTAACTCATGCACTGTGGCTTCAGAGCTTCTATAACTAGTTTTTGCACTTGGGAGAATGCTTAAAATGGAAGATGTAGCACATTTTGCTTTCCCATTTATTGTTTGGCCAGCTATGCCAATGTGGTGCTATTGTTTCTTTAAGAAAGTACTTGACTAAAAAAAAAAAAAAGAAAAAAAGAAAAAAAGAAAGCATAGACATATTTTTTTAAAGTATGAAAACAACAATTCTATAGATAGATGGCTTAATAAAATAGCATTAGGTCTAGCCACCACTACCTTTCAACATTTTATCACTCACCAGTAGCATCCTGTCCACCAAATTGTGAGTTGGGGGGTGCGGGGGCAGAAGATGGACATTTTTTTAACGTTTGAAGGTTGCATTATTTTGTTGGCTCTCAAACTCAGCAAAATTAGCAATATATTATCCAATCTGTACATCTTGATCAAGAGCACGGAATAACAGTGGGAAAAAAAAAACTCATAAGCAAATGGCAGAAGAAAAAGATCATTAAATTACTGATTTTTTGTGCTCTCTGTTCTAAGACAGATATTTGGCAAATGGAGAAAATAAAAACAAAGAGAAAAACATAAACAGATTCACCTGCTAAAAACAGCTTCTGCCACATCCCCCTTGAGTAATTCTTTGGCATTTACTGGTTTATAGCAGATATTCTCCCTTCATCTAAACATCTCAAAGAGCAGTCGCGCTCGTAAAAAGCAATCACTGATCTCACTAGGAAATGTTGAAAAGTATTTCCTTATGAGATGGGGGTTATCTACTGATAAGGAAAGAGAAGAATTTATGAGAAATTGTTGAAAGAGATGGCTAACAATCTGTGAAGATTTTTTTTGTTTTGTTCTTTTTTTTGTTTGTTTTTTACTTTATACAGTCTTTATGAATATCTTAATGTTCAAAAATGACTTGGTTCTTTCTTCTTTTTATATTGGAATGAGGGATGATAAGTTAAATCCACATAGACTCTTTAAAACTATAGCCTAGATAGAAATGTATGTTTGACTTGTTGAAGCTATAATCAGACTATTTAAAATGTTTTTTGCTATTTTTAATCTTAAAAGATTGTACTAATTTATTAGAAACAGATCCTGTTGGACTCTTGTGATAAGAAAGAGCATTCCCACTCAAATCACCTGGACTTCCCCACCAGTGTTTTCAAAAGAAAAATCTGATTTTTACATCATGTCATCATTTATCTCAAAAATTTAAAATAGAAGAATTATGATTCTTTATGCCTCACTCCTGCAATAATCAAAAATCCAGAATCTGAGGGGGCAAACAAAAAAAAAAAAAGAAGAAAAATTTTTTTATTCTTTGTTTTGGGTTTATTTGTTTGTTTTCAATGCTAGTGTTTAATCATATAGTACATATTTGCTTATAGCTATTTTAATATCCTAAAAGACCTTCCTGTTAGGTTTTAGAAACTGATACATAGAATACTTTTTGTGTGTGATTTATATTTAAAAAAATAAAGGAGATGAAAAGACTGTCTGAAGCTTTAAGTGCGTATGGTACAGGATAAAGATATCAATTTAAATACCCAAGTCTTTCTGGAGTGAAAAGTTTTTTCTTAGGCAAGCTCTCATAGATAATACAGAGGCCAGGGGATTTGTGGAACTGTCTTTCTTCCTCCCAGTCCCTATTCATTTAGTATCTGGCTCAAGATTTTACATAGGACTGAGCAAGCTGAAGCCCTAGACATGAGGGACCACTGTAAGGGCCATTTCACATGTTCTCTCTTAATTTGAGTCCACATGACAGTAACATGGTCCCACTTTCTCCCCATCCTTCAGCTGTCATTGATATGGTCTTTCAAGGAAAAAAAAAAAGTATTTACAAAAGAACACGGAAATCCAAATGTCACTGTCTAATTGAAATAAGAGTTAAGATAGAGGTAGACTTTCTTCTACTTAACCCCTGCTGAGACCTATCACCTTCAAAATGACCATTCACAATCCTTAGAATCTGCTTTTTTTTAATTGTCCAGGCTACTATAACCTAAAATTAAATATTATTCATTCTCTTTTACCCAAAATGCTCTGATGTTAAAGTAGGAAATTCTAAAATCCCTTCCAAGACACCCACTGACCCTTCTCACCCACCCAGAGCAAAGTCACTTCTGTTAATCCCTTAATCTGACTGTTTGGATATTTATCTTGTACCTGCTGCTAAACACACTGCAAGAGGGATTCTGAGACCTCAAGCCAGTCATCTACTCACATCTCTTATCCGTGTCTGTGTATCATTACAATGTCTATTCATAATATCAAAAAACTTTCCAACATCATGCAGCTTGTATTCAGTTTACATAAAGGTCCCAAAGACTCTGTCTGATGTCTCTTTGCTAAGAGTTAATAAACTACGAGAAGTGTGGGATTACATCATGTGTTTTGCTCTATATGTTTTGTCACACTTATAGGCCAAGTGTGACAAAGGAACTTACAGACACTGAATTAATTTTCCCTACTACTTTGAAACCAGAAAATAATGATTGGCCATTCATTGTATCTTAGTTCAGAAGCATAATTTTTATTAAATTAACTCTGATTGTATTTGAAATTATTACTTAATTCATTTATGGCAGAGAAATATCAATCCTAATGACTTCTAAAAATGTAACTAACTGAATCATTATCTTACATTTACTGTTTAATAAGCATATTTTGAAAATGTATGGTTAAAGCGTCATAATAAAATGATATATCTTTCTTTAGTAACTACATTAAAATCGATCATGTTTGATTAATTGGTTCTTTTGATTAATTGGTTCTTTTGGACATGTCAGTGTAATGTGTCTTTCCTTAAGAATTCTATGTTATACAGCACTTTTATTAATTGAGGTCATTGCACCAAATAAACAAAAAATCTTACACCCCCCCCAAAATGAAACTATCATATACCAAAATAGAGATATAGATATAGCATTTATAGATTACATTTAAAAATAAATTTGTTTCAAAGAACTTGTACAAACCATGTAAGAGATGTATGAATTGTATAACATATGCATTAACAATAAAGCAGGTTTAAGTAACTGACCCCATTCACTGTAGCCCAACAGTGAGTTACAATCCAGGATGCCAAGCATTTGGGAAAAAATGTTCTATCACACGGGGTACGTAATGTACAAGTAGCAATCACCTCCGTCCCATATCCAACGATTTTATAATGTGATCTCTCAGCATTAAATTTCTGCTGCAATAAACCTTTCTGATTATTGCCCAAACTGAATAGATACCACGAGCGATGAGCTCAGAGCGTTTGCAGAAGCACAACATGACAATATTAGTAAACTTGTTCCTTTTCGATGTTTAAAAGCATCTCATTCTATTTTCCTTTTTTGTTTAACTTTCCTGTTTTTTAAAAGCCCTCCTTGGGCTATTTGGAAAGTCACTCAAAAGTAAAAATGGTCACACGTTTCATGCTTTGCTTTAAGGAAATAATAATGACCTTCTCTTTATTATTTTCCCACATGCAACTCACCATCATTCCCAAGTGGACTCCCTCAGAGACGCTGGTGGTGGCCTTAAGGCTGACGTTCCTCAGGCCTCCTCATCTTGTTTGTGTTCAGCACCTCATACTTCCTGTGGCCCAGGTCTTCTGTCGGTCTTGCTTCTTTCTTCCCTCCACTCCTGACACTCGTGACTTCATTCACGTTTGGTTAATTACTCTAAGTACCGTCTCTCTCTGAAGAATTGGAGGCTGATAAAGTGGGAGGCAATTAGCACACAGAAAACAGCTGCCAATTCATGGCAAATATCACTGTTACCAAAATCCACCAGGAAATTTCTAGCTGCTACTTCTGTCATCTTAATAAAACCCTTCCCTCTTATCTGCAGCCTCTCCCAGGAACCACTTCTAAACTAACCCTCCATCTTCTCCCTTAAAACAAGATTGCTGGAAAACTCAATTCTATTCTTTTGCAGAGCAGACTTCCTCCATCACAGCTTTGCTCAGGATGGGGATAGGGGCAAGGCCCACTCACATTTTATAGACAAATTCTGACGTTAAGAGGAATTCTGCCTTCCTTCAAGGTCATCTAGGTCAAATTACAGCCTCTTCTTTTTTTTAAAGTACCATTTTCCCCATTCCTGTAAGATATGCGTCAGTGATAATTACCATCACCCCAACAACAGCAAAGGTGAATATTTGCTGAGTATTTACTATGGGTCAGTTACTATGCCACGTAGTTGATCTAAATTATTTCATTAGTTCTCATTAAATCCAGGAGTAGGGCACTATTTTACTTTATATTACTATTTTATTTTAAATCCCATTTTACAAGTGAAGGAATGGAGGCTCAAAAACACTATTTAACTTAGTGATGGTTATAGGCAGGCAGAGCAAGTTCCAACCTGGGTCTGAGGATATCAAAACCTGTATTTTTTTCTACTTTACCAATCATACTCCAGTCAAGATACAAGGACAACTCTTTATATGGACTGATGCAATTTTGTTCTAATTTAGTTTTACATGCTACAGGCAGAAATACAGCTAATTGCACCTTTGAGTGATAAACCATGTTGGACTATGACATTATTCGTGCAGATGAGCATATCTGTCAACAAGCAAATATCCCTCTGGGCTTTCCACATTCCCCACTGCCATGCTTCTACTCACTCACATTGCAACGTCAATTCTTGAGAGCCCTTATTGTGTATGTAACATCAGCCACCTCAGGACTTTGCAGTGACACAGGGGATGTCTAGGGCCCTTATACCACCAGAAATAAACCATTTCCAAATCGTAAAACCAGAGACTGGTCATAAAGAATCTTGCCAAGAGCCCTGGCCACAATTCACTGATTTTTCTCTTGGCTGTGTGGTCTCAAGGAACCTGGTTGAATCAAAGCTCCCTGAGACAAAATGAAGACACACAACCCAAAATTTCATGAGTCCCATATTCTGATAGCCCCATACCCTTCAAAAATGCCTCAGTTAGCCCATGCTAGGGGTTTTTCCAGTTAGCCCATGCTACAGTACTGGCCCAAGAGGGCATTCTAGAAAACTGTGAATTGTCACTATGATTGAAGAGGGTATTATTGGCATTTTTGAGGCATGAGCCAAGGCTCCAAACATTTCTTCTAGGTGATGAGCCTACTTATAATTTACCATTCAAATTTATTCACAAATAAAAAGTATTACATGACTTCAATATAGGCTGAAGTTTCTGAAGAGTTAATTATCATATAATTCAAGGGGAAGGTTGTAGTTTCTGTTGTCAGGAAACTTAGCAGTTATTAGCCACTGTTTAGAAAAACACCAGTGGTGGTGATACTGACTGTCACTTGAAACTCCACTCACCACCTGTGTCCGTCAACTATAGCTGTCACTTTCATCGTTCTCTGCAGAGGGCTGAGTATCTGACCATTTCATTATGTTTTTTAATAGAGTTGTACTAAGTACGTCTATCTTGTGAGGCATGTTATTTTATTATAATAAAATATAACAGTTCTCATTTTATATTACAGTTCAGGTATTAGTTTGATTTTTGTTGAAATTATGTATGTCAGTATTAACTATGGATTTCACTTTGGGAAACTAAAATGCTTATCACCAAATATTTGCTGATAAGGTTGAACCACTGGGCTCAACACACCAATTATGAAATTCCCTGGATCGTAATGGCAGGTGGATGGCTGTCCCCGCCCTCCTTTCAAAGAGACATCCTAGAGGGCAAAGCTGAGAGGAAAGCTAGTGCTTCCCTCACCTGTTTACAGATAGAGATTAAACCTCTTTGGGAGCCAATAAAGGATAATGATTATAGTGACTACAACATCTGGTTTCTAATCGTTCTTTCCTTCGCCCTGTGATGGAATGAGATGATTTTGAAAAGAATAAAGCAATCACTAAAAATAAAAACAGATGTAAATTGGGATTTGAGACAATTACAGCAGTACATCAGAAGTAAAATTTTGACCTTGAACTTCACGTAAGGTAGGAAATGTGACCTGAAAGGGAGTTTTCTCTTTTTAATACTTGCTACCAGGAAAGTTAAAAATTGAGAACTGTCCTATAATTTCTTAGCTTTACCTTGCTTATTGACTCAGTGGTTCTTGCTTCACCCTCGACCTCCTCCAAAGACAAGGTGAGGAGAATCTCCAAATGGAAATGGGATGTGGGGTCATAATCGCTATTCATGCAACTTCTCTATGGGCAGGACTGTGTCTGAACCCATCATCCCAGCCCATCAAGACGGAACTGTCCACCCTAACTTCAAATTTGAGAGATAGAGAGAAAGGTGGAGAAAATGTTTGTTTCCTTAGAGAGAGGAGACAGCAGTAGAGCGAAAAAACAATGCAATGATGCCCAGAATTGTGCTCCTCCACTTTGACCCAGAGCTTCTATTTCAGTCACCCCTAAAGAACCGAAAACACTCAGATCAGTTTAAGACAAGACCAAAATTTTCTCCTTATTTTTTCTGCCTCCCTATACTGTAAAGGTCATTCAGAAAGAGAGGCATTCCATCTCCCTCTTGGAGTCAAGTAAATTCTCTTAGAGTCTCTTCTGATATCTGCAGACATCTCTGCCACCGTCAAAGATACAGTGAAATTGTTTAATATAGATTCATGCCAGAATGTTCCTATTGCTTTTACTGCTTGCCCTCATATCTACTTCCCATTATTCCTATTCATCTGCTCTTTTTTCACAATTTAGTACAATTCTCAGTACCTCTGTGCTCTAGTTTCTGGGTCAGTTTGGCTAATAGGAGACACTGACAAAAAAAAAGGAGGAAGCCAGGGTGTTCTCCCTCTTCTCTTTCTGCTTTGAGGAGCATCTTTGGCAGTAATTCTAATTCTTCCCTCCATGCTCTCTGCTCTCTAACCTAAGCATCAGCTTGCCCCCAGTGGGCCCATCCACATGACTTTTCTCAAATGGGAGCACCACCTTCTCTTTGTGTCTCTCTAGTCCCTGGAACAGTAGTGCCTTCCTGAAGTTAGCAATGTCTGGGTTGATTCTCCTTTCTTATTTGATGACCCATCTCTTCCATCACCTGCATTAGATACACTCTGATTAAAATACCTAGAATGGTTTCTCCTCCACTAACATAAGCACAGGAATAGCATAGTGGTTAGAAGCATGAGCACTAAAATGAGGCAGCTGAGGGTTTGTTTTATGGCTCTACATTTCTAACTAGGCACTTTGGACACACTGAAATAAATTCTGGGAGGCTGAATATCCTATTTTGTAAAATTGTGATAATAATAACAACACACAGGATGACAAAATCTTTATTTGACTAAAAGGACGTAAAAATGTCATCAACATCATATCATTAAAGTGGTTTCTCAAATGCACCTGACATATGAATCTACCCAAAGAACACAAAAAACACTAATCGAAAGGAAACCTGCACCCCTATGTTTAATGCAGCACTATTTAAAGTGGAATTCATGTTAATGATATAGCATGGCTGTCATCTCAGAATAAATGTCAGCTTCTTAAATTTAATGAATTAATTTCATGGGAAACTCATCACATGGTTTTAATCTGTTATTATCATATTTAATTCTCTCCATGACTAGGTGAAAGTACTGGCACAGTCCAGTACCCCTCTGGCCATCAGCTCTCATTTGGTGTGGTTCCTGGCACTTATATCACTATTATCACTTTATCGTTGTCATGAGGAAGGAGAGCATTATTAAGGATCCAAGATAACCACAATAGGATTCTTTCCATTGGCTCTGTCACACCTTTTCTATATATACTCTAACCCATGGCCTCAAACTTTCTGACACTTATCAAACCAATTTTTCTCCTTCAGTTTGATTCTGATGTTGCAAAATCAAGGGTTTGAAACTAAAAACCCTTGTACCACAAGGCAAAGGTAAAATTTCAAATCTAGGCTAAAGAGGTTGTGATATATACACTCCACAGAATACTACTTAGGTATGACAAAAAGTGAAATCTTGTCTTTGGCAAAACCCTGGATTATTCTCAGCAAAATAAGTCAGAAAGTAAAAGAAAATTACTGGATAGCTTCTCTCATGTGTGGATTTTAAATAACCAAAACAAATGAACTAACAAATCACAAGTAGAACTTAGATGACGGGGAAATTGAGACTCATACACAGAGTTGAAGAGGTATCCCTGAAATTTAGAGAGTTTGGTAAATTTCTAAAAATGTAAATTAACATTAAAAAAATTTTAAGTCTAGCTTCTTGCCCTGTCTCTATGAGCCTTTCTCTTTCTTCACCCCAGCTCAGCCTACCCATCAGAGCTACAAACATTGCATACAATGATTTTTAATTATTTATGTGATATTTTCAGATCATCTCTATATAAGGACAAAATAATTACTCTTATAATCAATTTAATGAAGGAACTGCAAATTAGTCAGATGTTTGTCATTATGTACAAACTAAACACCAAGAATGTTTCAAACAGTTTTAGTGGCGTCCCCATCATACAACTTCAGTTATTCTGCCTTTTACTTTTAGTCATATTTGTTCCAAACCATATTCTTCTAAGTCACTCTTAGCAATTTATTAAATGATATTTGATTATCTGGTCTCTTACTCCTCAGACTTTTAAATTTTCCATAATGTCAAATAATAGAAATAGCCCTGATATTGCAACAACGGACTCCCTAAAAGAAAAGTGAACCTATTTTCAAGTCCTTCTAAGCTGTAAGGATTTATTTTGAATCTTTCAATATGTGTGTAACATTAGTCCAAATCCTCTTTGGGGTTGCTCCTCTAGGACTCAGGGGTATATCAGTCAACTGGAAAGCAATTTGAGAATCTCTAGGATTGACTTTTGAAAATGCAGTATCCACAAAAACAGATGCAATCCCAGCAAATGCTGGCAACTCTGTACCTTGTTGAAGCTGCCTTCTGTAGATTTGCCCAAGGACAGTTCTATGGACACCAATACTCTTTTAGACACAACACATTCTTTGCTGTTTCCTTGTATGACCATTTCACAAGAATTCTGAGTGTAACTTGTATTTCCCGGTCAGGGTATGCAGCAAGTTTAAGTAGTTTTGCTCAGATAAGGAAAATCTGTCAATGGAAGGTTTAATTAGAGAATCTTTGGACATATTCATGCTCTTCAGGGTTTATTTGTATAATATTATTAAGCCAGTTCTCAGAGTCAAACTTATAATGCTCCAATGCCTACTGGAGTAGACACTTCCCCTGAAGAACCATACATTCCTGGATCATCAGGCAGCCTTTTTACCTGAAAAGTAAAAGAATGTGGGAAAACAGATGTGGGCAACCACATGCAATGATCATGCGGTTGTCTCAAAAATGTGATCTCTGTCCCACAAACCAAGGGAGGAATGTAAAACAAAAAGAAGCAACTAGATGAACCCACTAAAAGCCACACTCTTTGGTCGCGTTAATGGACTGCACACAACCTCTCACACTTTCTCACTGGGTTCCCTTGGAACCAGTGCTGCACAGTTTAAAGATGAGTAGAGAGGATTAGGGGTGAATTCTGTGAACCACGGAACATGATTTTCCTCTCCATGAAACCAACTGGCCCTTCTAGGGGTCAAATCCATGACCTTGAGCTTCTTAGCACTCTGTTCTGACCATGCCCAAAACAAATACAGGTTTGAAGCCAGAGAGGGGAGCTTCAAACCACACAGAAGAATGTAATCAACAGAGCCACAGGAAACACATAAAGTAAACACTTTCTATACAGGCAAGAAGAACAGAAGATTTGGAACAAGGCTACATTCTCTGAATCCCTTAGTCATCCAAAGGCTTACTGGAAATTTCCACTTGGATATCTTCCATCACTTTGACTTCAACCTATTTTGCTCTCTCAGTCCCCACCCCTGAAAGGAATTTATCATTTGGAATGTCTAGTCTATGGGACCATCCTTCAGTCAACCAAGCTCAGAACTGTGGAGTTGTCCTTAACAACATATTTGACCATCCAATGCACATTTAGTCCAAAACTAAATCCATTGAGGCCCTTAACTCAGATATCTCTCCTGTCTCTTCCTGCCTATCTCTAAGGTCATACTGATGGTCCAGTCCTCATCACCTTCTGGACAGTTGCGACAACTGCCTACCAGCAGTCTTCTCTTCATTTTATGTAACTTATATATAACTTTTAAAATTTCTGCTGAGCACACCTTCTCAAAAACCTCAGTAGCTCCTATTCCAAACTTAGGTCCTACATTTTCCCAACACATTATAATGAAACTATCCACATGCATCGTCATCTTTTTACAAACCCTTCCGTTCTAATATCCAGAGGCTTGTCATCATTTAAGACCAAGGGCATATTCTAATTCTGTCTTTCTAGGTTACCTTAAACCCTATGAATCTTTCCCTTCAACTCCTGGAACCCCTATTATCAAGTCTATTCATTAAGTCTCTAATTCTGTAGTAATCTATCATTATTTAATTTTTCCTCTATGGAACGTGTTTATCAATCATATTGTAAATTCTCTGAAAGTAGAGGCCTGGTTTTTATCCTGCAGGTATTTATTAATTTCTAATGTGTGAGAGATATTATTTGGGGAATACAGTCATAAATAAAAAAGATTTACAGTAAGAGAGAGAGAGACAATAAATACATGACCGAGATACTTGAAAATAGTAGTGAAAAGAACAATATGAGAAAACAAATTGAGTCATTGCTTATTAACTGACCTCTGTTTTGAGATAAAGGAGTTTAATGGGGAAGTCAAACCTTTACAAAATGAATTGCTAGCCTATTCTGTCTTCATTTTCCTCCTCCTCTAGCATCTACTTCTTTACAAATTCCATCCTATCATCTGTTGTTCTCCTACATACAGATGTCAGACTGATGGCTCTCTTCGGAAATGCAGTCATTATAATCCACTGCCAATCACCTCCACCAGAATTATACTGTCCAGTAGAGCAGCTATTAAACCCTTGAAATATGTTTGGTCCATAAGGAAAACATGTTCTGTATCTCAATGACTTAGCACAAATAAAGAATATTTGCTTATATTAACTACATGTTGGAAGGATATTTTAGAATTTAGTAAATTACATTATTAAAATGAACTCATTGGTTCCTTTTTACTTTTGTAATGTGACTACTAGAAAAACTTCACGTGTGGCTTACATTTTGACTCTCATTATATTTCTCTATGACAGTACTGACCTAAAAGACTATCAACCACTCAACGTGTGTTGAGCACTTCCTGCACACCAGACAGAATCATACTTGATAAAGTAACTTCTAGTACTGCCAGTGTTTCGACTTGGTGAAGCTAAATGAATGTGCCCTTTGTCCTCCCAAGGCTACTCTACAGTTTGGCTTTCCTATTTCGTCATGACTGTGTTCCAACTCTCTAGAGTTAAGAAGTCAGACATCTTTACCTTTTCTCACAATTCATCTTTTGTCAAATTTTGTGTCATTTCCTCTGTGGCATTGTCTCCATTTCCACCCTCCCTTCTACTCTCACACCACTGTCCTTGACATCTCTCAAATGACGATTTATGGGATCTCTGAATCCACTCTCCTCATTCCAGTCTAACCTACATGCTGCTGCCATTTCAGTCTTCTTAATCCATCACACTAATACCAGAATCAAAAATCTGTGCAATCAAAGTGACACGGAATCCTTGCAGAATTCTTTCTAAATAATAAGATGAATAGTTAAGATTTATGGAGTACTGCCTGTCTTCCACTAACTATTAAGTATCTCACATGCATAATCACATTTAATCTTCCAACAATGTATGAGGGAGATACTATTAGTTTTCCCATTTTGCAGATGGAGGCCCCAAGGCCCTGGGAGGTTGAGTGACATGCCCCAGGACACAACACCATTGTGAGCCCAGTTCTATTTGACCCTAGAGTCCTTCCTCTTAATCCCTATATTTTATTATAAAGGGGAATTAGAAAAATCTTTATAATACTGTCCCCCAAAACTTTCTCTTCTCTGTAAGTCAGGAAATTATGCCATTTTTTCATCCCAGTGGCTCAGGAACAAAAACCTGAGTCATTTCTTTCTCTCACACTGGAAATTGAATCCACCAGCTCTCTCTTACAAATATTCTCCAAATCCAGCTTTCCCAGTACCTTCATGCATGCATCTCTATCATAGACCTTTTCATCATTCACTTTAAATTCTGATTTCTTTCCTTACTTCTGTAATGAGTTGAATTGTGTCCTTCAGAAATACATTCAAGGGCCTCCCTGGTGGCCTAGGAGTTAAGTCTTAGCACTATTACCACTGAGGTCTGAGTTTGATCCCCAGCCAGGGAGCTAACGTAGCCACAGCTAGCACAGCAGAACTCTCCTGTCTCACCCACTGCTCCCCTCAGCAATGTATTTCAGTAAATCCTCCCATTCTGCTCCACACTCTCTCTCTTTCTCTCTCTCTGGTGAATCCTCTCACAACCCATACCTCTGGCCTACACCCCAGTTGTTATAAACAAAAATAAGAAAAATATGTTCAATAAGCTACATTCAATTCCTAATCTGGTATCTACAAATGTGACCTTATTTAGAACTAGAGTCTTTGCAGATGTGATTATTTAAGAATTCATTTTTAAATTATCCTAGATCTAAGATGGGTCCTAAATCCAATGACTGGTGTCTTAGAGAAAGAAGAGAGAAATTTGAACATACAACAACACACATAAGGGAAGGCCATGTGAAAGTGGAGGCATAAACTAGAGCTACACTGCTTCAAGTGAAGGAGCACCAGCAGCACCAGAGCTGGAAGAAGCAAGGAAAGACCACAGCCCTACCAGGACCTTGATTTTGGATATCTGACCTCCAGAATTATGAGAGAATAAATTTATACTGTTTAAAGCCACTTAACTTATTCCTATCTGAAGACATTGAACTACAACTACTGCCTATCTTTACCCCATCTGAAGATGCTTCAACCCCCAACATATAGAAATCTTCTTGACTGGCTTCCTCAGGACTCCAGACCGGACTTGTGGTTACTTTGATCTTTGACTTCCTGTTCTTTTGCTTTGTCAAAAAAAAAAATGACTCATTACCTGCATTATAGAGGTTTAACTTTGGATCCACCTATAAGAAGACCTCAGGAATTGGACAGAAGTGTTTAATTAAACTGATATATTCTCAGAAATGAGAGACTGGTTCTATGAAATTACAGAACAACTGAACTTCTGAAGTGGGGAACTTCTTGAAAAGTTACAAAGCTAGGACTGTAGGGGAGGGAATATGCCACCCTAAGACATCTCTTCTGCAAGAGGTTTATTTCAGGGAGCAGTTCTGCAGGCTGGGTGGAAACCGCTTTTGATATTTATATCTAAAAGTCTCTGTCAATATCTTTTCCAGAAAGACCTAGTCCCATTAACTTTTCTCAATGAGAAGGCATAAGTACCTTTATTTTCACAAGTAAATGCCTTAACTGATTTCCCCAGCTTCTCCCAGGTTCCCTGGTATCTCAGCACAGTGTTGAGGGTTGGAAGTATCAGCAAATTAATCTTCATCTTCTTCTTCTTCCTCTTCCTCCTCCTCCTATCCCCCCTTCCCTGTGTGTGTGTGTTTTCTCCCTCATCTCACTCCCCTTATAAATAAACCCTTTTTATTTCTCTCTGAATGTCTGCTTTTAGGTCTCTTAGGTCAGCAGGTGAGGACTCATAACCCTGGTCACCCCCATTTCTGTGGGGTTGCCCTGTAACAAAAGCTTCAGATGCCATCAATGTCCACTGTCAGGAGAACAATTAAGTAACCTTGAATATATTCACAAATACATATCATGCATGCAATACTAAAAAGTATGTTCTATGAAAATGATAGATAGGAAATGCATACATACATAGGTACATATATACAGAAGAAGGAAGGAAAGGAAGAAGGTAGGGAGATCATTTAGAGCAAGGGAACCAAAAACAGACAGAAAGAAGAATGGAAGGCCCTAGACTAAACCCAGAGGAATTCCATTACTCAGAGTTTGAGTAAAGAATGGGGGCTCTGAGAAGTTGTAATCTTAAAAGCAGGGAAAGATCAAAACACTACAGTGCCACTGAGTCAAGATGACAAAGTTTTACAAGGAGGCTGTCAGTATTCTGTTACAATGAAAGGTGATAAAATGCGTATTAAGTTACTTTGGCAACATCACAAATACTGATGACTTTCCTTGAGTTTTTCTGGTGGACTAGAGAGCAAACACCTCATTGAGGCCAAAAGAAGAATGAATGAGAGGTGAGGAAATGAGGAAAAAGATGCAGAAAACTTTTGACAAAAAGGGATGAGAGAAACAGGGGGATATGGGTCCAAGAGTTATTTTTATTGGAAGATGCAGGAAAGGGAGTATATGCTAACAGAAATGACCCACTAAAAAGGTAAAGATTAAATATGAAAAATGAAAGAGAAAACTTGAAGACAAATTTCTTGAGCTGATGGGATGAGATAAGATCTAGACCCTTGCAGATAAATGGTTTTTGATAGGAGAAAGGGTATTTCCTCAATGAAAACTATGTTGTCAGTGATAACAATGATAAAGAAAAAAATAAAGGTATGGCTATAGGTAGGTTTATAACCTTGAAGCAGAAAGTGAGGGAATGCCATCAAGGATTCAAGGCAATCATTACAAGTGAGGGGAAGGAGGTGGAAGTTTCAGGTGGGTATAAAAGGCATGGAATGCTCATTGTGGTCATCAGGAAAACCACTTTAGTAGAAAAATGTTTTGGTGGAAATGTCTATTTGAGGTTGAGTATAATGACTATGTAATGATATCAAAATGAACATTTGCCTCTGAGGCTGTGGCTTGAATATACTAGAGAGCTAGTGAAAGTCTTGATTAAATATAGCATTAGCTTATGTTTTAGGTCTTTTGACCTTCGATAAACAACTTATGGTCTATCTAAAAGTATGTATTCTATCTGGCATTATCGCTTGAGATCAGAATAATACTTTAAGGATTATTGCTTAGTGTTGCTTCATGAAAATTGTCCTGGATACTTTCTCATCATTTAAGTGGGCAGTGCCCTTTTCATAAAAACAAAATGAACTGAGAAGCAAGATGTTTAAAAAGGTTGTCTTTGATTCTTTTCTTTCCTTTATTCCTATAGCCACCTGTAGCCATCAAGTCTTCCAATCCTGCCTTCTGGATCCTTCTGCTGCATGACATCTGTCTCCATAACCACTGCTATCATTCTAGCCCTGCACATCAGTGGGATAAAATCTAGCTGCATATAAGAATCCTCAAAACTCTCCCGAACTGGCTCAAAACTACTGAAAATTGGGAACCCCAAAATACCCATTTTTAAATAAGTTCCCCAAATCAAACTTTTTCAGTCCACATCTGCTCGCATTTGGAATCCTCTCCATCAAGTGCAGCATGTATTTTGCTCTTCTCTGACTTTGGGAAGAAGCACCACCCTCTAACAGAGAAACAAATCCAAGGTTGTGAAAGAGGATTTCCGTTTCCGAACTAATAAATGATCTTTAAAGATTATTTGAGTCTAAAGTATACAAAGGTCATTTTATGTATAAAAATGAATGTTTGTGGAATGCAAAAATGAATGGATAATAGTTGTGCCTAAGGAGGGTAGGAGATGTTGCATTCAGTTGTAGTCTAGAAGATTCGATGAGAACTTTGCGTACCCTGTGTCTAAGGCCAAGGCCAGGGAAAAGTTGTGTAAGAGGAAAACTTAAAGAGGAGTATAAAGTTTGGAAGGAGGCACATATGAAATAAAATGTCACTTATTCTTTTCTAATCACAACTCAGTTTAATGAGGAGATTTGGCAGAGAGGGGGTTCTGTTTGGAATAAAGATACTCTATTAACCAAAGAAGCCAGTGAAGATTACGTAGTCAAATAAACTGTACTGGCCTTCCCTAATTTACCAGCTGTTTCCTTTCTGTTGAATGGAAATAGCAAAATTAAACCTTCTAAACTCAATATGAAAATAATTCCTTCAGACTCCAGAGAGCATGGTCAGGATCTTACAAGAGAAACTATTTAGCAGTGACTTAATAATGCACCCCCAGAATACAAATTCAAGGGACCAGACATGGAATGTTCATCAGTCTTTCTAATGACATTCACAGAGTTATTTTTATGTTTAATCAAATGAGTCTCAGACAGCTTTTGAATATGGAAAGGATGATACACAAATATTTGTGCCAATTTCTGGTTATGCACTCTGCTTAAAAACTGATTTGGACTAGCTGCAATTTTGGCTGAAGGGTTTTCTTGGTGAGAACACAATAAAATACGTGGGTATTTTCTTTGAGTCGGGGAAGGTGTCATTTCACTTTGGGTCCCAAGGTTTTAAAGGTTAGTTAGGTGACAAAGTGACAAATTCTCATTATACTATTTAATGAGATTTTATAGATTACATGCTGAAGTAGGAAATTTCCATGATCATTTCCTCGATGGGGAATTCATTGAAATCCTCTATTCAAAGTATAATAATACATGACTCAAAACATAAAACGTAAAGTTTGTTTCCATCATTTGTTTTTGCCTTAGAAATATGAATTTGTAATAAAATATAATTTAGAACTAAAAAAGATATAAGAAAGCACCTAACTCAAGACATTTATTTCACAAATAAGGAAACTGTCACACTTGGTTCAAAATTAGCACCTAAGAGCTGATTGGATTTGTGATAGTACTGACATTTGGCACAAATGAGAAACCTGCTTCATTTTCCATATATATTATGTACTAGAAATAAGAGCCGGCGCCCCCTAGTTATTACCCATAAATGGAAAGTTGGAATTTTCCTCAAAGTCTTTGTCTTTGTATCTTTCCCATAATATGCTGGTTTCTAGGAAAATCTGATGGAATAAAGCAAATATGGGAAGGAAGACCCCCAACAAAATCTTACCAAAACTAATTCACTTTTCAAGAGAAAAAAAATCATTTTTTTTTCCTGGCTAAAGTAATTTGGTTTGGCTTTCCACATGACCCAAATTCACCAGATAATTACCAGTTCTCTGTTTCTCTTCGTGCCTTTTTGGTCTGGCCTTTGAATCCTGAGTGTACCCACAGTCCAAGGGATTAACTGAAAATTTCCCCTGACATTATTAAATTCATATAGCATACACTTTATGGCATGCTGCAGAACCCCAGATTTGCCAGTACTAGAAATCCACTCAGAAGACTGGCCTGGGCCTACACATCAGAGAAAGGAACAGAAGCTACTGGAAGAGACGAGCAGGGGTTACAAACTACATACAGTCATATTCTCTCTGATGAACCATTTTATTCCCAGAACCTAATACATGCCTTTGGAGAGGATTCAATACATATGCTTGAAATAATATATAAATGAATGACTATAAAGTCAAATGAACAATTCCAAAAAACCTGAGATTGTAAAGATGTAACTTCACACTTTGTTAATGTAAAAAGCTCCAGAGTTCACCAAGCTGTACTACACAAAACTCTACCATATACCAGATATTAGTCTAACTACGTCCTTCACAACCGTTAATTCACATAATATCTATAAACCCATGTGGCAGATAATGTGGCTATGTCACCTGACAGACGAGCAAATCAATGTGTTGAGAGATTCATAAACTTCCTCAAAGTTTCCCAGGGAGAACCGGGATATAAAGCAGTCAGGATGGATCTAGAGACCACACTCTTAATCACTGTGCTCTGTCAACTCCTAAAATTAAAACAAAACCTAAATAAAGAAGGTGACTGGTGTTCCCAGAGGGAGTGCCACACTGCAGCGGCCTTCTGGGAACAATGACTGTGTTTCATGGAATTTATCAGTGTCCTTAGCCCTTAAAAAGAAGAATATTGGAGCAGGTCATATAGAGCTTAGCAAAATCTTGGGTGTGATGGGGTATCACTTCTACTGACAATTCATGGGTGCCATGAAGATAGCTGTTTATAGAAGTTTCCTCAACAGAAAAAGCTGAGAAAAAAAGCTTAACATGTCCCCTCTCTCGGAGGCATTGCATAGACTATAGAGCATGTCCCCCCATCAGCCCCCAGCACCCCTACATGCGGTTCTTTGGTACATGCTGCTCACCCCAGTCCCTGGCCCACAAGCTCTCTTCTTCCTCTTCTAATCAGCTGTCTACCACCTGCTGACCCAGAGAGGGGGTGTTTAACCTAGTTCTTGCCCTATTCTCTCTGGCACCTAATTTTATGCCATAGAATCTACAGCCTACTTCCTTAAGGACTTTTCCTTTGGATTCTCAAGGGCTCTTTCTTCTCTTAACAAAACCTGGCTCTTCTAAATCAAAAGTTCTAGCACAAAAGTCTAGACTACTGTTGTGGTCTACAAGAACCTACTTTATTAGCGTCTTCATTTTTGATTTATAGATTTAACTTTCCTCAAAACATACAGATGCCTTTGGCTGGACAGGGAAGAAATGCTGAAACATAAAAAGAGGTTAGTATTTCAAAAACAAAACTAAAAACCTCCCCCCTTCCCCCCCCACCCCCACTGGCAGTCAACTATAGGCCACTCAGTTGGAGAAATCACCAAAGCTTAATAATGTACCTCATTGGACATTCTACAGGGGAGGGGGAGGAAGAGAGACCAAAATAGGGGAGAAAGAGCACAAGGGACTTTGGTGACGGTTCACAGGTGAATTGGTGGTGGGAAAACTCCAGGGGATACACAATAATGTAAATGATATAAATTAAATTTTAAAAAATAAGAAAAAAAGTAATGTACCTCATTGAAATTTTTTTTGTTTGTTTGTTTAGCTTTGCTTTGTTTTGCCTCCTTTCCAAACCCATGTAATCAATTCCCAGACATGGCCCCTTTTGCTCCAGAATGGAAAAGAGCTTTGAGTCTTAGCTTTTGTCTTAAGTCTGCCATTAACTTACTGCAAAGCTTGAGCTGGCCACTTACTTGCCCTGATGACCTGTCCCAGTTGTACAATTACTGGAACAACCATTTCACTTACTGTTCATGAGGGAATAACCTCTCTGGGAAGCTGCACAAGCATTGCCTCTCTTGACCTCACAAGAATCCCAAAGGCAATGAAAGCATTTTTATTCCTATCTTGCAGATAAGACAGCTAAGGCTATCATTCAGGTGTAGTGTTTAATCCAGAATTCAAAACCAGGACTCTGGACTTTGAAACCCTTTCTACTTTATAACTGTAGT
>PVIJ01001524.1:0-195129 GCA_004024925.1 Scalopus aquaticus | reverse complement strand
AAGACAGTTACTGCAGAGATAACTCAGCAGTGGAAAGCAGATACAAGTATTGGTTTGAATTGCACCCCTACCCATCTCAAGCTGGGTCATCTTAAACAAGTTGATACCCATGTGATTCTCTTTAAGATGATGATGTTGCTTGTCTCAAAGAGTCATGAGGATTATAGAAATAAAGAACATGTAAATTTACTGGAGCACATAGATGCTCACCAAATGGTGTAGTTATTTTAAAGGTGAAAAAATACTGTTATATTTCTAAACAACATCATTTGTGACTAATGATTTTAAGAGAGCTCTTTGACTTGACATTTATGCCTTATAGTCAGAGTAGTAGACTTAATGGATATTTGTTCAATAAAATAAAAATATGGGGGGGGGAATATCATTTATGCCAGTGCTAAAAAGGGAAATTTTTAGTTTAAGAATATTCCTTTGAGAATCACAGAAAGAGAAATTTAAAATGTAAAACAGGAATGGAACTTATTATGACCTTTAGGATACAGGTACTGATTCATAATATTTATTATCTACATACATGTTTTGTTTATCATGTGTCTGTATGTTTCATCGCTTTGTGGTTGAAAAAAGACAATTTTCACAAAGTAGCTCAAGCACATAGCAGCACTTGTAACCTGGAAGCTACTTTAGGGATTCCCTGAATCAGGCCTTTGATTGGGAATCTCTTCCCTTTCCTCAGACAGCCTAATTTAACAACCCAAGAGAAAGGGAAGTTTTCACTCTTACTCCAAATTGAAAATTTCAGGAAAGGGGTATAATAAGTTGACTGTGTCATTGTAATTTAACATTGACCCAGTAGTCAGGGGCAGATGGGGTTTTCAGAAGACTTGGGGGAGGGAGGGGGAGGAGAGACAAGTTGCAGAGAAAAACAATAAACACGGTTTTCAGAAATGTTTGTGAGTTCCAGCATATCAGTGAATTGGAATCATTTACAGGGTTGTGCATTCCATGTGGTGAGTCATGAGCAGCATCTTTAAAAAATGTAAGGGAATAGATTGAAATGAAGTAGAATAGAAAATATGAAAGGGTATCACAGTCAAGAGAATTTGGTTTCATGAAAGTTTCGTTTTGTGCTGGGGTGGCGGGGGGCACACTTAGTTTAATGATCCAGTGTCACCTTCTTACTGAGTTTTGAATGGGGTTCTCCACATTTCATTTTGCACTGGGCCCTGCAAATTATGCAGCCAGTCCTGTACACAAGCCACTAAACTGAGTGTTCAATAGTTAGGATCATTTTTGCCTATACCCAGAGACCTGTGGCCATCGTTAGCTAACTACTCACAGGGCACAAGATACAAGAAGAATGTATCTTTAATTCTCAGTTAAACTTAGTTACACCCATTGCTGCTTAGTTTTACTTTACTTTTTAAAAATGGCACTGAACGTGTTCCTCATTAATCTGCAGCATGCTAATACATACTGTAATTAGCAGCTGATTTCTTAGCTCTCTTCCCCAATGGTCCTAGGCTGACATGCTCGGTAAGGATGGTCAGAAACCAATCATTAAAGCCATCGCAGTTCTAACTTATGTTTAATGTATGCCCATTTTTTCTCATCCCCTTACTGCCCCCACATTCTTTAAATAGGCTATCAACTTATTAAAAAGGAAGAGACAGCTTTGAATTTAAAAAACTTGCTCCCATGTTATATATTCATTAAGTTGAGTTTCTAACAGATAGTGTGCATATGCTAATGCTTCCTTCTTGTCTGGAGTTAAACACTGAGCTGGGATAATGGAAAGACCAACCTCACCACCCCCCCAAAAAAAAAAAAAACACTACTTAAAAACTATGGGAAAACTAGGTAGAAGAATGTTTTATTTTTCATACCCTAAATAATCAAAATCTTGAAAACAGTCTTATCTTTGCCTTGTGATTCAATTTCCAAATCGCCCAGTGCTCAGCAAGAGCCCCTTTAGTACACACGCAAAACATATATAATCTTTCGTCTTGTTTGGTTTTAATTCACATCCACTAAAATATGACCAGTAGGTCCAATTCCTCTTCCACTGAGTAGGGAGGTCTTGCCTAAGGTCATGCTCTGGAATTTGTCAAACCTGCAGGCAAAGTTCCTAAGATGGAACTGGAACTTAGAGCAGTGTGGCTAAATGGTTTGCAGGTTGGAATTTCAGATGCTAGCTAGTACAGAGGTAGAGTTCTTTTCAAAGGCAAAGACTATAATGAAAAAAAAGCCAGGGGGAAGAGGCTTTCTCTGATAAAGACCTGTTGTTGACACTGATAATAAGCTCCTTGTTTGGTTTTGGTTTTTTTGTTGTTGTTTTTAATCTGGCAGATCTGGTCTTTGATTTCAGCTGAGACTGGTTTTTTGAGTCTTAGATGGAAAATGAAGTATTTAACTGCCTTTCCACAAATCCTCCAGCTATTGAGCACATATAAATGAATTAATATCTAATTGGATAAAAATCCTTCTGTTATTAGACATTGAATGAATGCTCCCCAGTAGATGTCTTCCTGTTTCTTCTCTAAGCCATAGAAAGTGCCTTTTGAAAAATGAAAGATAAATGTTAAACCTAATCTTGTTGAATGATATATACACCACTTTAAACACCGAAATGAACATAGAATTCTTAATATTCCAGACCATATGCTAAATTCTAAAACCAACTTGAAATTTTCAAATTGTGCCAATCATTTTGCTAATTATTTAGTCTCATTAACCACTAAGCATCATCATGAGGAGAAACTAGTGGTTGGTGCTATTTCATTCCAAAGTACACGGTCCCCCATTAAAATTATGTTTATCTTTTGTGCTAAGAGAAAAGGTAATTTTTACTAGAATTATTACCATTTTTGTTCTTCTTTTGAGTGAGTATCATGGTCTCACGAAATGAGACACCCATCCATCTTAAACCATCTGCCCACCTGGGTCATAGAGCTGTGTGAGTGTTGAAGGGAGTTGGCAGTTCCTGTTTCTTCTCTCTAGCAACTGCCTCTTTCCATGTTGGTTAGTAGATTTGTTATAGCAGTTACTTAGCTGTTTTTTCTAGGGTGTTATTATGGTGGAGTACAAGAAACAGGCTAATTTCACTCTCTGGCTTCTGGGGAAACGTAGGTCCTTGTTTTATCTTTATTGGCACAATAGTGACAAGGGTTAGGATACTCTTAGTTAAGCCATCTCATTCCACATTGTAATCACCAGAGTGGGTTTAATTAGAATTTAGCATTAAATCAGAAACTCTACTCTGAGTATTATTAGACTATAACCAATCTTACAGAAGCCCATGGTTGAGGCTTCAGATTGACCTGAACATGTTCATTCAGTAGAACCAGTTCAGCCTGCTAGATTGCATTTAGACTCTTAAAGTCCCAAATTCAGTGGTGAGAATTGCTGTCATTGCTTGTACTTTTGAGCACTTAATCTTATATCCTGGCTTGTACTATTTCTAGTAGTTCTAGTGTCACTCTGAAATCCTTAGTGTGATTAGAATAGCTAGTGATGCATATTGGCTGAGCAACTGACCACCTAATGGTATATTTAGAGCAGTGGTTCTCAGTGGGGTTGGGGGATTATTTTGCCCCCTAGGAAGCACCAATGTCTGGATACATTTTTGGTCCTCACAGTTAGGGTGCTGCTGTCATCTAGTGGCTGTTAAACATCCTAAAATGCGCAGCCCCACAACAAAGAATTGTCCTGTGTAAAATGTCAGTAGTGCCCAGTTTGGAAAACCCTGCCTTACAGTAACCCAGAGGACCATCTTACCCAGCCCATTGTCATCTGGAAATCTAAAGCTAGTAGATCATGCATTTGCCTTTTGTCAGAACCTGTTAAAATGCCAGAATATAATAGGCTTTCCTAAGAGTTAATGTGTTAGGGTAATTTCATTTGCCCAATATCATTTTCCAAATGTAGATTTTGTAGAGACAGATTAAATACAAGAGAGCAGAGACTATTTCGGAAAGGAAAGGGCTTACTGAAATACGAAGGTAGCTTAATTAACTTAAGCTGAGGATGGCCATATCTTTGGTAGCCCTCCAGAGAGACCCCATGTAGTCATTGAAAAGGAGACCAAAGGGCAGGCATTTGCTGGGGCAGTCATTCTGCAGAGCATTGGTCCCTTCTGGCAAAGGCTACTCCAGCTGTCACTAGTTGACACCTGCTTTGGGGCTGCAGACTATAGTGCAAAACTGCACAGCAGGCAATCCAGGCATTTGCACTCCCTTGTCTGATCTCTCCCAGCCTGAAGTGAAGTGAACATTTTTGCATTTAGCACAGTTCTCGCTTTTGGACCAAACTCAAGAGAAATCAGACACACCCAGAAGTCTCATCAAATGTGCATTTTTTATTAGTTAGAAATTCCAACGGATAATGAATGGTGTTTATCTTCTTTCTCCTAGATTTTGAAAAGTACACAATCCCCCTTTGAAAATGTTTCCACAGTTAATAAGAACAATTTACTTTTACATTAATGTGTGTTATGTAAGAACTGTAGACCACTGAAAAAGAACTAAGTAATGTTTTTGAAGTTTTAAGGAAATAAGCTTTTCTTTTTTAAAAAACAGACTTCGTTTTCCCCTTCATGCAGTGTTATTTCTGTAGTAAAATAAACATAAAGTGTACCTTTTTTTAAAGGTTTACAGTTCAGTGGTATTAAGAACATTTACGTTGTTGTACAGCCATCATCAACATTCATTTCCAGCATTTGTTCATCTTTGCAAACAAATTCTGAACACATTCAGCAGTAACTCCCTGCTCCCTCCTTACCCCAACTCTCACAACCACTGTCCTTCTTTTCTCTCCTCCCCTCCCCTCCCCTCTCCTCCCCTCCCCTCTCCTCCCCTCCCCTCCCCTCCTCTCCTCTCCTCTTTCTCTCTGAATTGACTACTTTAGGTACCTCATGTAGGTGAAATCATAGATTCGTCCTTTTACAGGCTTATTATTATTTATTTAGCATGATGTCAGTATCACAATATTCCATTGTATTTATACACATTTTGTTTATCCATTCATCCACCAGTGAACACTTGGGTTTCTTCTTCCTTTTGATTGTTTGAATAATGCTGCTGTGAAAATGGGCATATAAATATTTTTTTCAAGCTCCTGCATTTGAAGTGCCTGCTTTTCAATCTTTCTTCCAACCAGAAGAGGAATTGCTGAATTATGTAATTCGATTTTCAATTTTTTAAGGAACTACCATATTATTTTTTCATAGTGGCTGTATCATTTTCTTCCCTCCAGCAACATTGTACAAGGGTTTGAATTTCTCTCTACGCTTGCCAACACTTAGTGTTTTCCTTTTTTTTTTTTTTTATAATAGCCATTCCAGTGGACATGAAGTAGTAACTCCTTGTGGTTTTGATTTCCCTGTTGATTAGTCATGCCGAGCATTTTTTTGTGTACTTACTGGTTATTTGTATGTCTTCTATGGAGAAATGTCTTTTCAAATCCTTTGCCCAGTTTTGAGTCAGGTTTTATTTGTTGAGTTGTAAGAGGTATTTTATGTAGTCTGGATATTAAATCCTTATCCATTACAAATTTGCAAATATTTTTTTTTCACTACAAATGTGATATCAATTTCTTAATGTAATTTTTTTTAGTATTTCAAATAATCATTAAAGTGGTTACCAGATCACTTTAGTAATGAGATAGATTCTCATATATTGTTGATAGGGTTTTTTTGGTTTTGTTATTGTTTTTTGTTTGTTTGTTTTCAGATATTCCCCATCACCTCTTTGACATCTCCTTTCCTCCTCCCTCTAGCCACAGAAAACTAATTTGATTATTGTTGTCACTAGCTTTTTCTTTTTTAAAGATTGATTTATTTTTGCATACAAGCTGGAGTACAGGCCAGAGGCGTGGGGCTGCAAGAGGGTTCGCCAGAGACAGAGTGGGGAGCAGAACAGGCAGATCGACAGAAATACATTGCTGAGGGGAGCAACGGGTGAGGCAGGAGAGGTCTGCTGCGCCATGTGGGAATCTCCCTGGCTGGGCGTCGAACTCATGTCACCACTGCTGACAGCTCCACAGTGCAGCGCTTAACCGCAGCGCCACCAGGGAGGCGCAATGTCACTAGCTTTTATAAGTATTTTTACTTTGTTGAATCATCTGCTATACAAATATCCATTATTTGTCTTTGCCATTCTGACTTTTTTACTGTACATGATTCCATAAAATTTCTTCCATTTTGCTTTCTTATTGCAGTATTTTATCTTAGATCAGAACAGCATTCCATAGTGTGGATATATTATACCTTCTCTAACAAATTGTTTCCAATTAAATTGCCTTGGCTATTGTAAATAGTATTGCAATAAACATATAGCATATGATTTTATGTTTTGGTTGTATTTGATACATAATTTTAATTGTATTTTTTATTGAGGTATGTTGGTTTATAAAACTGTGATTTAGATGTTCAAATTCACACTTCTTTAGATGCATGTTACCACACCTACCCCCAAAGCACCATTAATCCTCCACCATAGTTCTTTGAGTGATTCCCCACCCCACACCATGCCCCATTTAGTACCCTGAATTCTGTAGTCAAATTTCTAGAGTTCGTTTTTGTTTAGTTTTTTCTGTTCCTTTGGTTTTTCTTTTTCCTTTATATTCCAGTTGTGAGGGAAATCATCTGTATTTGTCTTACTTCACTTAGCATAATTCCCTTCATTTCCAACCATGTTGTTACAAATGTTAAAATTCCTCAATATATCGTGTGTGTGTGTGTGTGTGTGTGTGTGTGTGTGTGTGTGTGTGTGTGTACACACACACCACATCTTAATCCACTCATCTGTCTCTGGGCACTTAGCTTGGCTATTGTAAATAGTGCTACAGTGAATGTTGGAGTGCATACATCCCTTCAAATTACTGTTTTTGCATTTTTCAGGTAAATACCTGGGAGTGGAATTGCTGGGTCATATGGTAGATCTGTTTTTAATATTTTGAGAAATCTCCCTCCATTCTGTTTTCCATAGGGATTATAGTTATTTTGGCCCTTCTGAAAAGTCAGGGAAAATGAGATATATGACCTTAGAATTTCCTTCCATTTCTTTGATTTTTAAAAAAATATATAAATGTTTCATGCCAGCACTTCTATAAATTGAAAATTTTCTTACTCTTGGCTAGGCAAGTCAGCCTAATGTCCACTAGGTGGTACTCTAACTGTAGCATGGAGTATTTGCGTAAAGCTGAAGGTAAATTCTCAAATTGTTCTGACAAAGACATTTGCTTCACACAGATATGGTGTTTATGTTATTTTGAACAAACTAGTCACATTAATAAAATGCTAGCACTGAAGGTTAGCTCATCTGTTTCAATCTTCTCCTTGTAAAATAAGAAAACTGAGATCCATTGAGGTTAAGTGACTTGCCCAAGGTCATATTATTATAATTACTATTGAAGCCAGATTTCCAAGCAGGGCTTTTTACTTCTTGTCTCCTATTTAATCTGACTCCGTATGTTGCTACTGATAGTATTTACAAGTCTTCCCAGAGAGTATACTAGAAAGCAGGTTAGTATAACTTCTGCCACATGTGAAGGGAAGTGGACAAGATACTATATTGCTCTTGTGAAAAATCCTTAGGCTACAGCTAAGGAAAATGAAATCACACTATTTTACCTATTAATCTTAGGGAAATCATTTAATGTCCAAGTCTTGGTATCTTTATCATTAAATCAAGAAGTTGCATTACATGTAGATAGATGATATTTAATCTCTGTATTATGTAAAAATTCAGTGCTCTAGCTCTGAGACTAGAAGTCTGATATTTTCCTGATGTAATATGACTTTCTTGTTGAGGGGCATATCTTTGTATTTCTTTTCCCACCATAAAATGGATGGAAATTCCTTTTTAACTTTTCTCATGGTGTTAGATATGATTCTTGCACCAGCTAGCCAGGTTTAAACTTTTTCAGTTTCCACTTTCACTAGTTTCGGTCCTAAATATTAACCAATAATATGTAAGCCTGCAATTAAAACAGAACTACTAACAAAATATAATTATTTTATAGCAATGTATTGCACAAACTACAAAAATAGCACTTAAGTGGAACATTTATATAGGCTTTCCAGAGCAGCTTGCAATGCTTAAGGCTGCTAATCATTGACAGATTTTTCACACACTGTTTTTCACCTGCCTTTTCCTTAAGGACATTGTTGCTGCATTACCAGTGTGCCTTGTTTTTCACTCCATGTCTATTTACAGAACCATCACAGCAGACAGGACATTTTAGACTTTATGTTTGTGCAGCTCAAAACTGTTCAGAGTAACAGTTTTTATTTATCCTTGCAATAAATTTAAGTGATATCTCATCACATTTGATGTATCACAGTAGAATTATCCCTCACCAAAGTCTGTTACCTTCCTTAAAAGTACAGCAATTAGTAAAATTACAAAAGTCAAGGTCATTGTCTCACAACACACAGGGGTAGGGAAAATAATTTAAATGGTTTTATATGTAGAATATTATCACAGCACATAAAAGTGCTAGAAGGCAAAGGGAGGTGAAACCCTGTTCCTTGTTCATAGAGTACACATGTTGGAGTCCAGGACTTTGTTTTATACTTTTTAACTTGTGCCTGGCACTAACCTTTTATTTCATTCTTCCAGATATTAACAAAATATCTGTGTTATTGTCTGGCCTTTCACAGGTTGTGCTGGGGCTAGGGGGACAGGTTGTTTATTGAAGGAGGGGGCATAAGTCAACCCAGCCTCTGTAGACCTCAAGGTCTGCATTAGAGGGAGAATCATTATAGTCCTACAATTGCTGATTAAGGAACTGAACCAAATAGTGGAGTTTTTAAAATATTTTACTTGTAAGTAGAAAATCACATTATCTCAGAACTTCAACAATTATCTGTCCTGTTTCTGTTTTTTGAAAAATAAATACCTAGTGAAGAGTTTATTTCTGATATACTTGAATTTAACAGAAACATAAAAGGTTGCGGATCTGTCATATCCATTTAACACCCAGATATTTTATAATTATGAGTTGAAAAACAAAAAAAAATTATTTGCTAATATTTATTTACTCATAAAGATTAGAGAACTATAAAATTAAGATTTTTTTGCTTGGTGCATAACATTAGGTTCAAATCAGTAATGATAAATAGGCATGATATTGTTTTTAATGTCATATTTACATTGCTGGTCTTTGAAATCTGAAGTATTTATTTTCATAATACTGACAAAAATATGTGTCTTTGGAAGCTTTGTCCATATCCAGATCACTTCATAGCCTAACAATTTCTGTTGAGTTCATTTATTTTTATTTGTGTAATTTATTTGTTTAGTATAATTTATTTTAATGGCCTGTTTGTAGTTTTTAGAAACGAGATGATTTATTTTTTAAAAGTTAACATTCAGCAGTGTCTTTTGAAAGCAACATGGAATATCTTTCAAAATTTTAACTATACACATCCTTTACCTCAGCAGTTTTACGTATTGGTACACATTTGTACAAAAATTTTTGTGCAGACAAGAAAAAGACTAAAAAAAAAAATGCTAACTGAACATCACGATGGTTCAGAAAGTACTCAAAAATCTTTTAAAGCACAAGATGAATTTATATGTAATGTAGAAGTCTCAAAAGTATATTGTTAAATGAAAAAAAGCAAGGTATAGAAAATAGAGTGTACTTCCATTTATCTAAAATTTATGCGTAAATACATACTATATGTTTGTATGTAAGATTTTTCTGAAATGTACAGGAGAAAAGGGAAAGGCAGCATGATTCTAGGGTAGAAGGAATGTCTTTTTGGTGTTAAATTTTGTACCATGTATATATAATTTTAATTTTATTTATTTATTTTTAAAGATATATTTATTTATCCATACAAGCTGGGGTGTAGGCCAGAGGCACAGGGTGGTAAGAGGATTCACTGGAGACAGAGTGGGGAACAGAACACGCAAACCAACTGAAGCACACTGCTGAGGGGAGCAACAGGCAAGGCAGGAGAGGTCTGCTGCACCATGTGGGACTCTCCCTCGCCGGGTATTGAACTCGTGCTGCCGTGGCTCTAGATACCTTCATAGTGCTGCACTTAACCCGTTGCGCCACCCGGGAGGCCCAACTAGTAAATTCTTTAAGGAAAATTTTAAGTAAGAAGAAATGATGCTGTCATTTTCCTCTTTCCATTTCTAAGCTTCAGTTTCCTTATCTATAAAATGAGAAGGGCAACTAAAATCTCTTCTGGCTTTAAAATTCTATGATTCATCGTTACTCTCACTGCCATGAGACCTATCCCATCCCACCCTGATAAGCACTCTGTCCTCCCAACAAGCCTGTTGTGGCCTGTTCCATGCTTTCATGTATACTCTTAAGTCTGTTATCTCACCCTGGTGATTCTGTTATTTACTGAGGATCAAAGTTTTAAATTCAGGGATTGAACTCATCTCGAAAGTTGATTTTGGAAAAGCAAAGATTTCATGAAATTTATCCCAGTGAAATGGAAGCTTCAATTATGTTCTGGTTGTATTAAAACATAAACATGTTGAGGACCTCCCTGGTGGTACAGGGGTTAAAGACACAGCGTTATCAAGCTATCACCAATTATTGCTCCATGAGTTCGTTCCCTGGCCAGGAAGCTGGCTCACTTGGCACAGCAGACCTCTTCTGTCTCACCTGTTGCTCCCCTCGGTAGTGTATTTCAGTACATCTGCCTGTTCTGTTCCCCACTCTGTCCCTGGTGAATCCTCTCACCGCCCCCCTCCCCAACACCTCTGGGCCTACACCCCAGTTCTTATATGAATAAATAAATCTTAAAAAAAAATAACATACTGACCACATTAAACAAATAAAAATAAAAAATAAAAAACATGTTGAAAACTTGTTATAACTGTTTTCTAACAGATGAGACTCTATCCCTGCAAGCACAACAAGCATTTTCCCATTTTTTTTTAAAACCAGCAAAAGAACCGTGCTCAGGTCCTATGATCATGTAATAATCTCTCTCATTTTCAACTATTTTCATGATGATCAACATTTACCAGGTTAAATATCTCTTTCCCCATATTTCCACAATTACTCCCATATTTCCACAATTACTCCCGTATCTACTAAGTAATTTTCTTTCCCTTTCTGCCTCCTCCTCAGCTCATACATCCTCCTGATTAAGAGGAAAACTGTCAGGTTAGCAGATTTGTAATGAAATCACTGCACACAAACCTCCCACTGAGTTTATCAACTGTTTTATCAGCCTATAGTTGCCCAGTTTCTAGCTCCAGGAAAACTTGAATGTCCTTTCTTGGCTTCCCGCAAATCAACATACAGCTCAAAACAAAGAAGTATATGCACATTTGAACTGCTCTGACAGTTTCTAAGCCTGCTCAGTCCAAATAGGTCCCTAATGCTAAAAGGAAAATTCTAAAAGATAAAAATATTATCCTGTAATATTAGGTGAAAAATATTACATACATTTAAAGTCATGTCAAAGAAAAGTTTATCTGGAAACCTCAATTACAAAAGCATTATTTCCCTCCAGCAGCGGGACCATCTTTAATTCTCTGTATGTACTGCAGTGAAAGGACACTTGCCCCACCTTTGCTTTCACAGTATCATTTTTATCCATTAACAGTTTATGCAAATTGATCTTTCTTCAAATACTGGCTGCATGTATTTTTGAGATGATTTTCCTTAGGGATGTATCTCAGCATATACCTCAAAATATAAGAATTAAAGCAACAACTAAACTGAAAGTCCTGAACAGGGTTATTAATGTTCTAGGAATATAGTTTAGCAATGTTTAATAAGGGAAAGATGTGTATTTAGAGAATCCAAAAAATATGTGTGACATACCGATATTTCAGTGGTGACTAAATATCAAAGTATTAATTTCTAAACAGAATTAAATGCTAGCTTTTAAAATGAAAATTAGGGGCCTCCCTGGTGGCGCAATGGGTTAAACGCAGTGCTGTGGAGCTGTCAGCAGCGCAGCAGACCTCTCCTGCCTCTCTTGCAGCTCCCCTCAGCAGTGTATTTCAGTTGATCTGCCTGTTCTGCTCCCTACTCTGTCTCTGGTGAATCTTCTCACTGCCCCACACCTCTGGCCTGTACCCCAGCTCTTGTATGCATAAATAAATATATCTTTAAAAATAAATAAAATAAAATGAAAATTTGCCACTAAGGTCCTACTAATATAATATATCCAGGGCTGGGACATATGATTATGACAGAACAGGGGAAGTCTGCATCTTAAGCCATGCTTTTTATTACTGGGACCATTAAAATGAAATAGCTGTTACGACTTACAAACTTGTTATGAATGTTAACTGAGATTATTCATATAAAAATATATATTTCATCAAATATTTATGTAGTAACTCAGAAACTGTGCTAGATGCTTTGGATGCTCTAGTCTATACTTTAAGAAACTCCCAGCCCAGTGAAGGAGACAAGTAAGTGGGGAGTGGAGAGTGCAGTGTGGCAGGAAAGCACTTTTTTCCCTCGCTAGGGAAAATAGTGCTTCTACCTTTCCTTCTCACCCCCAGTTATATCACCACATTCCCAAGGATTCTCCACAAATATTATTTAAATTTGAATCTGATTGCAAGCATCCTTTAATATGTGAAAGTTTATTTGGGATCTGAAGAAAATCCTGAAAGTGGTGGTATCTACAGAGCCATCCATGGGCAAAATAAGAATGATAGACGATTTCGCAAAGGGACTGTTTATCATCTTAAAGCCAAGAAAACATTTTACATTTAAAATCACTTGGGAGGAGGTAAGAATTCCTAAGCAGAGTAACTTCTCTAGAAATGCAGTGAGTTTGCATGCAAGTACTTTAGGATTAAGAAGTTTACCAACAGACATAGTTCAATATAGCAAAACAAGGAAACAAAGAGCCTTGGACTGAAGAATGAGAAAATTGAATTACAGTCTTGGCTTCACCAAAAGTGCTTTGTGGGTTTTGGAGCAAGTTCATCAACCTTTGCAGGTCACAGTGAGATCCGTTATTAACAGAGAACATTGGGTCGGGATGAACTCAGCATTCCCTTCCAGTTTCCTTATGCTTCAGGGGGAGTATAAAACCACTTGTTCAGATCAGTCCTATTAGAATTGCTCTCTGCCTGGCAATTCCTTTGATTTAACAAATACATTCATTAAGTATTTACTCTGCCTGCACAGTGCAACTTCCTGTAACCCATGAGCGAGAAACCTTTAATATCACATAGAGGCACTTTCTGATAAGGCCCTGAATGACCCATTGGAGCTCTTTCTTCACCTTAATTTTTGAAATTTCTAGTGTATATGAATGCTCCTACCATTTTTACTGAGGTTCATTACCTGCAGTTTTGCCTAAAGACCTCTGTACATCATGTTTATTATGTTTTATTATCTATTTGACACTTCAGCTGCAAACAGAATTACTTGCCAGAGCGATTAACTGACCATTGACTACGTATTTTATAAAATGAAGTGGCCTTCCCTTTGTGTGCAAAAGATTTCAAGTCATTTTGATTTTGTCATCCACTTCCGAGAGAAGCATTTACAAGCACTCTTTGATATATGGGTCTCTCACACAGCCTGAACATGGGCACAGAAGCCCGCAACCATCATGATCAGTGGCACCTCATTGCCCTTGGCAGGGCCACAGTTCCTGTTAGAATTAATGATGTTATCTCAGTGACCTGTTTTTTGTTTTTTGTTTTTTGTTTTTGTTTTTTGAGGTCTCTCTGTTCCTTGTCTCATTTCCTAGTTGTCTTGGCAGTAGCCCTCAAATTGCAATTACAGGAAGTAAAAGGTCTTCCTTGTTTATTACTAAGGATTAGGAAAGTTATTAACTCAAATGCAGATTCTGACTCTTCACATCCACAGGGTGGCAGATTTGCTTTGAGGGCATAGCTCCCTTTACCCCTCAGTCCACAGGCTACCTAACCCCCATTATAAAATTTTCTACTTTTAAGCTAACTATAATTAGTTATGTATTTTCTTTACTGGGTTTTATGGAAACACATTCAAAGAACATATAAGTTGCTTACTGAAGATAACAGCATCTGCTTATTAATTTGAGTGGTTATCTGCCAAGTTCACCTAGAGTTAGTTCTCAATATGGGATTATTTCAGCCCACAAATTCAGTCATGGAAACCGCCACTCTAGAATATCCCTATTCCTCTAGAGAGCATGTGGAATCATTGTAAATCTTAGCAAGGCAAAACCATAGAGAAAACTGGACAGACTTGCCCAAAATCAAGGTATCAGGCAGTGGCTTGTGGGAAAGGTAGCATATTACTGATTCCCATGCCTATGTAGAAGGCACATATCTAATAGTTCTCTTAATCAGCTTTAACTGCTGCATGGGATTCCACTGCCTATACGTATTGCATGCTATTTGGACCAAATGAATAGACCAAAAGGGAAAAACTTAGAAAGACAAAGCGGGGTTGGGGCTCCCTTTATTACACTTATGAGTTGGTAGTGTCGAAGTCATTTTAGAGTAGCATTACCTCCACTACTTTACCTTTCATCCTTGTTAAAAATCCTTGACTACCTGGTATTACATAATTATGTTGATTATGTTATGGAGAGCGTATAGAAATAAGACACAACCATTATTCTCCAAGAAGCTCATGGTATATTGGGGTCATAATAACATTGACAAGAATAATTGTAGTGAAGAGTGAAAAGGGCTTAATATCACAAGTGATCTTCACAAACTATGTGTGATTTCAGAGAATGAAGAGATTTTTTTCTAGCTTAATGACTGGGAAGGCTACAGAAAGAAATGCTCTTAAGCTGAGGCTCAAAATAAGACATTTTTCAAGGAGAAAAGGATTAGGGATTTCCAATCAGAGATTGGTGAAAATAAAAGTAATAAAACCAAATGCCCAGGCATAGTCAGGGAAGGTGAGCCTCTCTGTTTGGCTGTAGAGGGCATGGGTTTTGCCTTGATATGCTATCTTTAAAATGACCTTGACTGACTCGTATTAATACATTTCCTAAGTTTCATAATGAGGCTAGCCCGATAATCACTAATGGGGTTATATCATTGCAAAACCCTCTTTCCATTTAAAACGTTCTTATTTAAGGACTTACTTGTATTTGCTGATTAAGTAATACTGCATTAGGGGTAAAACTGCTGGGAAGAGGATTTGTTTCCTTGTTTGTTTTTCATACTTTACATTTAAGAAATACGAGTTTTTAAGACATCTGTTCTTGATCATCCTACGATAAATACAAGGGGTCAGTATAGTTGAAGTTGTTAGTCCATGCATTAGGAATCTTTCACATTGATAGAAAGGAATAATAAAATTTCTTCCTTCATTTTATTTTGGCACTTATAAAAGGAAAATGTTTGCAGCTGATTTTTGATGGAGATAACATCTCTAAAAGATGTACTAGATGTGAAAAATGAAATATGCTTTTGCCAATCAGTGCATCTACCACAAGATTTCACTGTGTCCATTGGCTACAGATACTTTTAAGTTCAGTCTTGTAAAATATTTGCTATTGTAATATAGTTGAGAAGACAGTCTGAATTAGTAAAGAAGCATATCCACAATATTTTTCTTCAGTATATCAAAGATCCATTACTGGGTCATAAAATCCTTTTAATGGGTCTTATTCAGCATTTTTTTTAAGTTTTTTTTTTTTTTGCATACAAGCTGGGGTGCAGGCCAGAGGTGTGGGGCGGTGAGAGGATTCACTAGAGACAGTGGGGAGCAGAACAGGCAGATCTACCGAAATACACTGCTGAGGGGAGCAGCGAGCGAGGCAGGAGAGGTCTGCTGCACCATGTGGGAATCTCCCCAGTAAGGCATGCCACAGTTGCCAACACCTCCACAGTGCTGCGCTTAACCTGTTGTGCCACCAGGGAGGCCCTTATTCAGCATTTTTTAAAAGACAGATGGTTGGGATGGCATAGGGAGAATAAAATGCAATTGAGTAGCATAGGGTACATAGTTTAGTATAAATATTGTTTCATGATAACTGTTGTTTCATGCATCTTTAGTTTCAGTTCTGTGTCTCTATGTATGTTTTAATGGATTGTGTATAAACTGTTTTTTTACTGTGACTTGTGATCAGTAGTTTGAAAACATTATTTTGAAAAAAATACCATTTTATCTTTTGGCTGTGTACATAATAAGTGGAATTACAGCAACAGCTCTAAGCCAGGAAGACCTCTCCAGTTCCCAGGAACTCATGGTTAGAGAAAAAGTGATCCACGCTTAGCATGTCATTTATGTAAATAAGCATGTCTAAGTACCTCAGTTCTCATCAGAAACTTATTTCCATATATACACATGACTGGGAAACCAAAACAAGGAAAAGGAAAGAAGTGAAGGACCTGCTGACATATTTAAAGCTTTCTACCTGTTTTCTTTGCAAATGTTCTGTTACTGTGTTAAAGCTATTACAACAAGGGGTGCATTAGGGTGAATGCCCAAGATGCCTCACTTTCTGGAGGTCTAATTGATAATCAGCTCACTGCTTCTGTACGGGGACCACTTCCCCCATGAGAGGTTGGAAGCATTGCATGTTCTAGCTGTATTCCAGGGTCGAGGCAGCTGGGGAAAGAGAGGAAATGTCAAGCCCATCTGCAGTATTCAGGGCCTGGGGGACAGTGGAGAGTGAAGACCTGATGAGGCTGAGAATGTGGAAAATGGAGGAGCTGGGAGTTTTGGGTATAATCAACCATTGTAAATCTGAGAAGCCAGGGTCCGGGCAGGAGATATACCCTACCCCCAAAGAATCACTATAAACCTTTACAGCTTTTTATACTAGGAGAATCTGATTGTAATAACTGGAGCACACCTGACACAGCACCTGGAACTGGCTCAGGGTGGTCCCTGGACCAAGTGCTGCACTTAAAGCTCACCCCATGAACTCATGTTCACTTATTAAACACTGTCATTTGTATTTTACTTTGGAATTTATTAAACATTTGCCATGTGCATGCCACTGATTTCCATATTCTTGAGAAGAGCAGTTAATGTTTCCTCTCTCAAATTAGGGAGGGTTGGAAATTTCAGCAAAGATGGGTTAAGTAACTTTCCCTATTACCCAGTGCTTTCAAAGATGCCCTAGAGTCATGGACTTGGTTATTTCACCCTACTGACCTGGGCTGTTTGAAATTGACCCACTCCAGTCACCCTCTATAGCTGTGTTAAGGAGGCAATTTATGCCACACATTTACTATAATGTCTGCTTGAGGCATCGGGCTCTGACAAAGCTTTATGCTTTTCTGCAGAAGTTGATTGGGAACATGGAGAGGAGGAACATCTATTTCCTTTTCTCAGAATAATAGTGAATCCTTGGATCTTTCCAGGGTCTTTTAGGAAAGGCTCAGTCATTAAATAAACTTTGCCTAGGTTTTAGTCTTACAGTGCTTTGAATGACAAGCTTTAAAAAAAGATAATGTTTGAAGTACAATGAAATGTCAGTTTAAAAGAAAAGATGAATATTGAAATAGTTCACTTAAAAATAGCTGAAAATATTTATCCTGTTAATATTTCTGACACTAGATTTTATTATATCTTAAAGTGTTAGATAGGTGAGCCTCTGGATTAGGAAACTGGAGTTCCAGGAAGTGGGAACCAGACTAAGAACTAAGACTACCTATGTATCTGTGCCAAAAGAGGAATGTTCACCAACCTCTTAAACATGTTTGTTGCCTTTTTTGAATGAAAATATTTTTAAATTTCATATCAATGAATACTATCCAATATAATTTTTAAAAAGCATGAATTTGTTAACTAGGGAAATTCAAACATTGAAACTCAGATCTCTTTATCTGAACAGTGGGAGAAATGAGTACTTTATCTCACATAGATGCAGCAATTAAATACCAAGCACAGAGCACAGATGCTCCAGGAATTATGAGCACACAGGAATTATGAGCTCTAGACACATTCCCAGACTCAGGGAGGTTGTTCTCTAATTTCTTCTTACCTGCTATTGCTTTTGTCCAGGAGGTACAGTGGGTAGGCCTTGGAGCCTTCATGTTACGCTTAGAATACTCAAGATTTTCTAAATATAATTTCTAGCAACCTTACTTAAATGCAACCCATTCTGTCCCTGTTTCCCATCAAAGTTCAGGGTTCTTTGACTTATTCTCTGTTGGCATTGCTAATCATAAAAATTGATGTTCATGATGGTAATAACTGAACCTACATTTATGTTTTGTCTTAGAATCTCGTGTCTCCACAAAGAGACCTGATCTCATTTAGAACAGTTATCGTGCCCTCTTATAACTCCTTACCCTTCTTACTTTCTTTTTACTAATCTTTCTTCTTTGCCTTTTTTAACATGAAGAATCCTCTTGAAATAGTATTTAGAACCAAAGTAGGAGTTGTGTACTGTTAATTTCTTATGATGTATTAGGCAATTTTTATCATTTTAATAACCGAGGTAATACGTATTCATTATTAAAAATTCTGAATGTATAGAAATCTATAGAAGAAAGTAAAAATCCTCCATATTCCCTATTCCCAAACTTGGGTAACTATTGCCAGCAGGTTTGTATCTTCAAAGAACTTTTGTACATGAACCAATACATTTTTTCAAGTTTAAAAATTTGTTATTTTAAAAATCAAATAATGGGGCCTCCCTGGTGGCACAGCGGTTAAGCGCTGCGCTGTGGAGCTGTCGGCAGCAGCGATGCGAGTTCAATGCCCAGCCAGGGAGATTCCCACATGGCGCAGCAGACCTCTCCTGCCTTGCCTGCTGCTCCCCTCAACAGTGTATTTCTGTCAGTCTGCCTGTTCTGCTCATCACTCTGTCTGGTGAACCCTCTAATCCCAGCTTGTATGTATAAATAAATAAATCTTTTTAAAAAATCAAATAATGGTCCACAAGACCAAATAACTTAAAGGCATCTGATTTTAAAAATAGCATTTCTTCAACTGCCACCTCACCACAGTCCTGATAACCAGAGACACTAAGCCTCAAACTCTTATCTCTTGATTTCTGTTATTTCCTTCATATTTCTAAGCATTATATTTATACCCCAACTTCTTGATTTGTCAAATGTAATGTCCTAATATGGTAGATAAACATCATGCTATCTTAATAATCCCACCCTGTTTCTTCTCCCATCCTCTCAACAGAGTTACATCACAGTTTTTTCCATTATTCAGTGTTTATATTAAATGGAAATATTTTTCATTGGTGTTTAAGTACTAAATTGTGGTTTAGTCAATTTTTGGTCACCCTTCTTTCCTCTCTTGCTAGCTGGTTCTTTCTAATTCATCAAGAGATTATGAACTCATTCAAAACACAGTCAACATATCAGATCTATCATTTCCTTTTTTCTTTAATTAGAGTTCTTCCTTCTATAATACTTGCCTTTCATTTCTAATTAGAACTAGTTGCTCTCTTGAATTCTCCATTTCTGGGAGTTCATTTAACTTTTTTCCTATGTTGAGTTCCCTGTCTTTGGATTCAATATTGTCTTCTTTCATGGTTTATTATTTTATTGGAGCATCGTATTCTCATAGCTTTCTGAGTAAGTGTAAGAGTTCAAGGGAGATAGTTGTAAAATTCTACCTATCTAATATGTCCATGTTCTAACCTAAAGTTGATTGCTATTTTGGCTGAGCATAGAATTGTCAGATATAACCATTCTGAAAAATCTTACTCCATTGTCTTAATGCTCCCCTTCAAAAATCCGTGGCTTTTCTGCTTCCTTTTTCTTTATATACAACCTGTTTTCTGTGAAAATTTGTTGAATCCTTTTCTTTCTTTGTCCTAGATTTTGTGAATTAGTAAGGGAGAATCTGCTGGGGAAATCTGGCCTTTCTGGAGCTCTTTGACCTTGAGATTTAATTATAAGCAATTTTAAGTTAGTGTCCATTTGACACTAACTTCCCTCCATTTTCAGTATTTTTCATCTGCTCTGATTTCTCTGTGCTGAATGGAGTACTACGTTCTCTGATTTATTTTCTTTTCATTTTTCTGAACTTTGCTCTCCAATTTTCCATTTCTTTTTACTTCTTGTCAAGTTTCGTAGAGTTCTCTTACAAACTTTTTTATGTTTTCAGTCAGGATCTTTTTTTGTTTGTTTGTTTTAGGAATGTCTTTCATGAGGATTTTTGTTCTTTTCAAAGTATTTTCAGCTTTCTGTAGTGATTCCTTTCCTCTGGTTTCTTTTTCTCCCCTCTCCCCCCTTTTTTTTCCTGTTGCATGCCTTGTTTTCCATTTTTCATGTGGAAATTTTCTTCAAAGGTTTGATATTCCTAGGTATTCTACAGTAATGAGAGACTAAACAGCTTTCTTCTCCCTGCCTCCTCTAATAGACATTTCTCTAGTCAGGAGTCTGGATTTTGAAGATAATAATGAAGGGCATAACCCAGCTGTTCCTTAGTCCTCCACTGAGGATGACCCCCACTGGCTTCTTCCTCTGCTTCCAAGGCCCGGGTCACACCTCCAGGCCTCATGTTCTGAATGAAAGAGCATCACTTGAGTGTCTCTGGATCCTACATTTACACACACATTTCAGCCGAATTGGAATATGGAAAGGTATTTAGCAGCTTTCAGCACCCTTTATGGGCCGATGCTGCTATCACAGAGTTGTCAGATGTGCTTCCTCATCTGTGGTTGGATTTGTTTCCCAGTTTCTTTATTAGGGTTTGTTCATTTTGTTGGGCTATCGGGGAACAGAATAAAGTAAATATGTCCTTTCCTAGAAGTTTCTGAAATTTTCTTTCAAATTCAAGTTGCTGGTATTTTTCAAAATTCTTGAGTCATTTCCTGCTTTTATTTTCATTCATGTAACAATTTTTGAGTACCTACTAAGTATAAACCAGGTTAGAATTTCTTACAAGTTATTACATTACCTACTTACCCTTGATTGTGTGGTTTTGTTCACAGCTTCCCCCCACCCCATTTATCTTTTTAAAAGTTTCAATCATGTGGAACTTCCTTTGTAGCCACAATGATTTTTTAAAAAGATTTATTTATTTATGCATACAAGCTGAGGTGTAGGCCAGAAGTGTGGGGGGTGGTGAGAGGATTCACCAGAGACAGAGTGGGGAGTAGAACAGGTGGATCTACTGAAACACACTGCTGAGGGGAGCAGTGGCTGAGATAGGTGAGGTCTGCTGAGCCATGTGGGAAGCTCCCTGGCTGAGGATAGAACTTATGCTGCAGTGGCTGGCCATAGCTTCATAGTGCTGCGATTTAACCCGTTGTGCCACTAGGGAGGCCCATGATTTTGGAAATTCTTTTCCCCTTCATTAAAATCCTTTGAATTAAGCATTACAGATCCTATCTTTAAGACTGACTAAACCCTTCAAGGGTAGTGTCACTTTTAAAGACACGTTATGAAATTATACAATATTCACATCAGTCATGAATTTATGAAACTCTTGTTATAGATGTTCAGCAAAAGAAAAAGGGAAAAGGATGAACAGAGAGAGAAAATCGGTTATGCAATGACATAGAGTGAGATGGAGAAACAAAATCTGTTGTTCCCGCAGTTTCTGCCCATCTCACCTCGTGTGCGCATCTCGCAGTGCTCTGTGTGAACTCAGTGATGCTGACTTTTTATCCAGCAAAGCAAATGACATGCACAAACCAGACTTACATCTGTTGCTTAATATAAGAACGATGACCTTTCCGATCACTAGAACAACAGTCTGAATCAAACATGGAACTCAAGGTGGTCTTGTGACCACAAATGGACACCTTCAAAATACATTTTTAAGGGTGACCCACCTTGCACCCTGATACTCATTATTATTAAACTATATTCCTAAAGTCAGCAAAAATATATGACATGTGCATCTTTTCTGTTTTCATAGTCATTGAGAGCCCATGGTCGCTGTCACCCCAAATTCCTTCCACTTTCAGTCTCTGAACTTCCACTGGGTAGGTCAGACTTAGATCAGGAGCAGCTTTTACTGAATCATTTACTGGGCCTTATGGAAGATGAAAATGTTGGTGGGGTTGGAGAAGACAGATTTAGGCCATTTGAATGAATATTACAAACATAAAAACTTAAGACTGAGTGCTGGCTGGCTCACAGTACACATCTGTCCTTAATCAAACTGCCTGTCTCACTCTGCCTCTGGCAGTTTTGAGATTGGTAGTATGTGGGTCTGCTAGAATCCAAAAGCTTCTTAAGTCACCATTCTGGCTATGCAGCTCAGCCTTCTCAGTACAGAGCTTATTAGGCCAAGTCAACTAATCAACCACTAACACTACAAAGGTGCCTCTTAAGTTAAACGAGAGCAGGATGCTTAAACCTCCTAGGACATGAGTATGCATTACGAGGCATGACCAGGAAAGCCTGGGGAGCCGTTGACTGATGTATCTCTCTATGTCCCAGAGAGTTTCAGCAAAATGCCTTGTTAAACGAAACAGGTGTCTAGAGTGAAGGCCACGTTATCAAACTTCAAACAGTGGGCCATGAAACTGGGCTATAAATTTAACTCAGATTCACAGACTCCTCTCCCCAAAAGTTTAGATAAACATACTTTCTTCTTCCTAATTGTTTTCTCCTTATCCTCTGACCCTGAAAAACTGATTCTGTAAAGTAAAAAACTCTCACTAAATAAAAGGGCCAGGTTCTGCCTGCTCAGCACCATCCTGCCTGTTGCTCCATGACTCCCGTTTATCAGTGTGGTGTTGCCCGACGCGACAGTAGTATCCATTTCAGTGATAGAATTAGTTCTGATCATTTCGTCTATTACTTTTATTAAAATATTCTAGTCTCTAGCACATTTTTATTTGTGAGTCCATAAATTTTCCAAGGTAATTATATTGTCTGAATACCTGAAGAGTCACTTCTCCTCAAAGGTTTTATATTGAATGTACTTTTTCAAGGCATTGTGCCAACCTTGAACCCTCTACCACTGAATCTCCATAGTAACACTGTGATACAGTCCAATAATTGTGTTTCTGTGACCACAGGCACCGATTTTTCCCTTGTGAATTACTGGTGTTTGCTCATGTGCTAATCTTTCCAGTTATTCTCTCAGGTCATTTCAAAGTTTCCTGCTTTCTCCATGATAGCTTAATTATTCTCTTCTCCCCACCCCAAGTCCCACCTCCTTTATTTCACTCTAGAGGAAACTGATTTTGTGTGGTTTTAAGGTTTCTGTTGTATATAAAGGTGTTTGTTTGTATTGGACTTATCTCTGATATCACTTGGTTATTAGCTTCTGGAAGAGATCATTCATTTCCTTTATAACACCCCAAGTGAAATTATATCTACATAATGGAACATTATTTTCTTTGCCCAATTTAGTAATAAGGTCACATTATAAATGTTTTACAAAAACATTTCATTGAAAATGTTTTAAAATCATTAGGCAAATTTTTATCAGCATAAAGAACAAAAAGAAGAAAGCTCTTCTCTAGGGTAAAATATTGAAACCTTCCATCATGACACTTTATAGCCAGTTCTCAGGCTTTCATTATTGTGGTTATTGCTTTTTTGTTGGAAAAATAATAAAATTTATAATAGCCTTTGCAACTTCTATAGTAATTACTGTCATGTGCACATTGTACAAAAAGCTAGGGTTTAAAAAATGGGCGGGGAGAGGAGGGCTGGGGAGATGCCATTGTTTCTAAAAGCATGCTCATGCAAACATAATTGAGCCCTTTGCAGCATTCAAGTGAATTTCTTGAGCCAATAAGTCATTCAAGATGGGGCTGAATTTTTTTTAAACTTTATTTTTTATGTACAGAAGACACAACAACATACATTTAGTCCAGCTTGGTGTGGAGTTCTTTAGCCTTCGCCTTTTCTAGTTTGGCAGTGTGAGCCACAGATTTTAGACCCAGCACTTTGCCTCCCAGTGAGGACAGACCTCATAGTATCTGTCATTGTAAACTGGTCCTGATCCATTTCCCCAGCTTAACCAGGGCTCCTTTGTCTTTCAAGGTAAACTTTGTGAAGGTGACAGTGGTACAAGTCTTACTGTGGGCCAGTCGTCCCAACCTGTTTTTTCCCTTGATAATGCAGTAGGGAACCCCCATCTTCCAACACAGGGCAGGAAGGAAGATGGCCAGCTCCATGGGGTCCATTTATGTGCAGTCACCACCAGCTAAGTCTTCCTTTTCTCCACTAGGGTGGTGACAGTGTTAACCCCTGCTCCAAGGACAGATGCCCTCTTAGAGGGGACAGCCCCTTTGCCTGCGACTTTCTTATCAACCCAGGCTAACAATCTTTGCTTCTTCATTTGCTTGACCTCTGGTCTATACTTACGGGCCAGCTTAAGCAGTTAAGTAACCATTTAGTGTCCCAAGTCTAGTGTGAATTGGTTAATTGCAAGAGGCACTTTCAACCACTTACAGGGAATAGTCCTTTGTGCTATAGCCTGATATAGCGGAGACATTTGACAAAACAGGTGAGCTCCATTTTGGGCTGGATCTCCTATTGAGTGCCAAAGGAGAGTCACCATTTCCTTGTCCTCCTGCTTCTTCACAGTGGCAGTGGCTAGGGTGACATTCTTCGAACCCTTGGAATTCTTTCCTTTCAGGATCTCGGGCAGCTGCAGGAGAGAGGGCTGCTGATTTTTTTTTTTTTTTTAACACAGACAGTAAATATTGCTTTCAAAATGTGCCAGTACCTTAGTGTGTACTGTCAAATAAAATTACTGGGAATAGGACAAAGATAAAACAAATCACTGAAAATGGCAGATAATGCATATAACAGAATTTTAGCCAAAAGTTTATCCCAAAATCCCACTAATTGTACCTCTCAGTAAACACATAAAACAGAGCTGAGTAGTTTCAGTTTTTCATGTTTATTTTCCCTGCCTTCCCTTCACCTTGTTCATCAGTCAACTGAAGGAATAGAGAGTAAAAGAAGGGACTGAATGAACCCACACATAGATTATTAATAATAGCTTATTAGCTGAGAATATTTATGGAATTATTTTTAAAGCTACTTAAAATAACATGAAGAATATATCTTCATCTTCAAATGTGGATTATTTCACAATAAATTCATTAGTTTAAAAAGACAGATGCATGTTATTACAACATCTGGAAAGGCATTTTTTACATGTGTGTACCATCTGGGTAAATAGGTCTACTGCCCTGACTATAAAAATTAAGCAAATGAATTTTAAGACATTGATGTTTTCTTATGTCTCCACCCCTGTACTGTGAAAAGGAAAATGGAGGCTTTTTTTCTTTTCTTTTTTAAGAAAAATGCATTTAGAAACTCAGTATCTGAGAATAATGGAGGGGGAGGAAGGAAGGTACTGAGAAAATTAAGGCTAAATGACATTATGACCAAATGGGGGTGGGTACACTTGTGGCTTTATTTCCACATAACATGTGCTTTGTCATACATTATAAAGTCTCTGCACATAAATAAGTAAATGCATTCAGGTTCTTAAATATATACATATGGAATGTTGCTCATAGCTGTGATAGTTACTTAAGTACATCCGAGGTATGTTACTTAACTTGTTTTTTATCCATCTCCTCACCTAGGAAATAGGAATCACAATAGTACCAGCTGCTTAGAGTTGGTGTAGAATTAAATGCTTTTCAATGCCAGGAATCAGGAAACAGTGGCAGTTATTGCTATTGTACAGCTTGTAAGCTAAGGTTATTTTTCACATTTTTAAATGGTGGAGGAGGGAAATCTAGATATTTCATGATCCATATAAATTACATGAAATTCAGATTTCAGTATTCAAAACCAAGTTTTGTTGGAACCCAGCTACAGTCATTCACTTTGTTGCTACATCAGCAGAGTTGAGTAGATACAAGAGGCAATGTGGTCTGCAAAACCTAAAGTATTTATTATCTGACCCTTTACAGAAAAACCCCTTCTGTATGCGAAAATACTTCAAACAATGTCTGATATATATCTGCACTAAAATGTTAGTCATTATCATTAATATTATTAACCTTTACATAAACTAAATATCATTCACCTAGCCAGAAAAACATGTTAGTGTCTGAAAAGTGCCAGCTTATATCGTTCCTAAATACAAGATTAAGAAAGGGGAAAAATCCATTACTTTGATACATTATTACTTAAAAATATAAAAAGTCCTTAGGAATATAATGCAGTAAGCACATTTTACAAGGGCTTATGTTCCAACTATTTTAGGTGTTCCTTATGAGAAAGTTTCAAGCCAGCAGGTTATGTCTCCTTTCTCCTTGATCTTCTTATCATAAGGTAAAGCTGTGTACTGCCGTCCTGTTCCAAATTTACTCTGATTCTCTAAATTCTCCTTTTACCTTCTATTGGATCCTTCACAATGGAAATTCTGGCCTCATGCCTAAAGTCTTTAGGAGATAAAAGAGAAGGAGAAAAAGAAACCAAGAGTTAATGACAAAAATTTTCATGTGTATGTGACCAGGTCACAAAAATGTAATCCATACAAGTCCTTTAAACTTAATCTGTTTGGACAAAAGCAAACCAAATTCTCATCCTAATACTGGTATTACCCTATCAAGTTGGCCAAAGAATTAGGCAGCTGCATGTTTCTGGCCTAAACTGCCCATCCAAAAAATATTGAGGTAATGAAAGAAATATTCTTCCAGATTACTTTATTTTGTTTCCTTTCATTCCCATTTTCTTAAGACTTATACTTTGCTGGCATAAAAACACCAAACATTTGCTCAGATTCAGTTTGATGCACTGATGCTTAGGTGGTTGGTTCATGTAGTTAGAACCGTCTTTCTGGGACTGGTCAGAGTTTCGGACTACCAGGATTCCAGCTCAATGGTATCATCCAAGCCCAAGCCATTTTCTTTTCAGTCCCTTACGTCTGTATTACACAGCACATTTCTGTTTCTCTTTATTCAAAATCTCCAGTGGTTGAATCAAGTCACTATCATCTTAGAATCAGAAAGTGGACAAGAGAAAGAAGCAGACATTCAAACACACTGTGCTCCTTGCTTATATAACTCTAGGAGAATTTGCAAAATGCCTTTTCAGGTTGATGTATTACTTTCATGCTGGCTAGACCAAGAAGCCAAGTTGGCTTTAAGGGAAAAACCCATTGAGAAACTGAAATTTGATATTTGTAATAAAGTTAGAATTGTTTTATAAGTTAGAAGTACTGAAGCTATTTGACCTCAAATGTGCTTCAGAAAACTTTGGAACACCCAAAAGTCAAAATGACCAAAATTTCGTAAGGAAAATTAAAATAATGCTTAATAAGTTCGGTATATAAAGAGTTCATACAAATCTATAATTAAACATTTAGAGCAAAAAGCATGAGCAGATAATTTTCACTGGGAAAGACATGAGCATACAAAAAGCGCAGAGACTGTAGGTTGTCAGCAAACCTGTTAAAATGTTCACCCTTACTGGCATTCAGAGAAATTCAAACCAAGACAGTGAGCTATAATCATTTTCACTTTGTGTTATTTATCATTTCATGTCATGTGCAGTTTGATTTAAAATAGATTTTGAAAAGGTAGAATACCCTTCTTTAGGGGAAGCTATAAAATGAGAAAATTCATATACTGCTAGAGGATGAATAAGATTACTCATGCCTTCAAAAAAATAAATTTGGTAACCTGTTATGAAGAGCCTTAAAATTCATAGTAAATTTTGATATGCTGAAAGAATATTTTAACTATAAAAATCTCCATACATAAATTTGTAAATTAGAGTATTTCTTATAATAGTATAAAAACTATTTACAAGGCAATTATATTTATGAATTTTAAAACAGAAAAATCTTGGTATGTGAGGTTGAAAGCAAAATACAGATTTAGAGTTTTATATATAAGTTAATCACAGTCCTTTAAAGCTGTACTGTCCAATATAGTGGCCACAGGCCCCATGTGACTATTTACATATAATTTTACCAGTTAAGACTAAATAACATTTAAAAATCAATTCCTTGGTTGCATTAATCACCAGGTGCTGAATAGCCACATGTAGCTGGTGACTCAGAATTGTCTAAACTCTGAAAGTCTATGTGATTTTCCCATTACCTCAAAGTTTTTTAAGCACCGATAATACACAGTGAACTGGTGCAAATCGATAGCACCAATAATACACAGGTCCACAACTATACACATAGATGAAAGACTGAATGAAAATAAAACACAGTGGTTTCATGTGGGTAATTCAACCATGGGGATTTTTCTCTTTCTCCTATTTATATTTAAATTTTTCTATTTCCAAAGTACGGTTTTTCTAACATTTTCATGCATTTTATAATAGAAAAGAAGCATTGACATTTATTTTAAAATTTTTTTGGAAATGAATAAAAGTGTACCTTGGGGAAAACCAACTAAAATGTACTATGTTGAAGTTTTTTTGTTGTTGCTGTTCATTCAGATCAGAATTTCAGAAACTAGTTCCTTAGGGAATTGGGAGTGCCATGGAGTTGGTACTCTGTCTTGGGGGAGTTGGCACCACCATTTGCACTGTTTACTGCTCTTCACAATTCCTAACAAGTGGATTACAAATGGAGTCTTTTGGCTCTTACTTGTGCCCTGGAGCCGACATTAAACACTCAGTGTGCCTGACCAGTGATGCTTAAGGAAAAAAGAATCACTAGTGTCTATGAAGATCTGTATCTTCTTCTTTGTTCATTTTTAGATAATTTGAGTCTAGTTCTGTATAAATCAAGCAAACATATACTAAGTAGACCTCCATGAATGAGCAGTGGCTACAAGTAAATAACCTCATTTGCAGTAGAAACACTCGCTTATTCAGCCAAATCGTGTCTTTGAATTCTTAACACAGAGCTGATGAGCCCACTGAGGCTCAGAGTTAGAGTACACCCACTCAGGTGTCAGCCACATTCTGTAGTTTTGTGTAGTTGTTTCTTTGATTCTTTTGATCACTGACTCCAAGCATGACTATGCGGTTAGTGGTTGCTGCAATATTTTATGAGTGGGAACATAAGTCAAGTAGTTTATGATCTGTTTGTGATGCTGAATAAGTAATTGTTCTGTCCAAACTCTGAAGGTAAATCTATATCTTAGTTATGTAAAAGTTAATGTTTTTTCTAATTAGCTCCAGTTGGAACAAATTTGCTGCTGACTTAGACAAGTTTGCAAAGGAAGAGCAACTGGTCCTTATAAGATTCAGGCTGGAAGAAACATCCAGCCAACCAGCCAGATATTTAGTGGAGGGAGAGGAGTTAAAATGAAAATGACAGCACATAGGATTTAAGTTGATTTTGTGATACACAAATTTTTCAAGGTAGGCGTGGAGTACAGTTGGGGTGGAGAGTTCCATTTAGCCTGAGACATGTCAGAGAGCAAGGAAGCGATGCTCTCTAGCCACTAATGGAACTCTCCCTAGGTGACCCAGAATGGTGGGTAGAAATGGATTACAGGAAAGATGGGTGGAGGTTCAGTGAATTTTAAAGTCAGCAGTGAGGCATTAAACATCTTAGGCCTAACTTGATGAGGAGAGTTATGACAAAAGAAAATGAATATATGTAATAATAGTTAAAGAGTAAACTTTGGATTACAGGTACAGAATATGGATCACAGGGTAATTGTAAGTAGAAAGATCAGTATGTTATAAACTTGTCTTTAAAAGGAAGCTTTCACTTAACTGCAATACTGAAAAATATTAAGGGATAATAGTCCTAATACTCTAAGTTTAGGACTGAGGGCTTCACATTAGAAAAGGTCATGCATTTGTTGTGTTAACTCTCACCCTTATTGAACCTTCTGCTTAGTTTTCAGGGATGTGTCATATCTTCTTGACCCTTCACTCTGTCCTCCTCTTTCTCTCCTTTTATCCTGCAACATACTCGATTTGCACCAGTTCACTGTGCAAATGCCTGCTCTATGACCTCATCTCATTGTCCAGAAACCTTAGACTTGGAGCTAATAGGCAAATATGTTCAAGTATGTTCTTTGCTTCTCTAAATATCCTGTGCAGGGAGAATACACTGACACATAGACAGAAATTATAATATTAAAACCTTCAGGAGCTACCTTCAAACCCAGGGAGTATACCAGATTTGATCTCAAATAATCACTTGCAAAGATTTGCAAAGACTAAGGAAATTATGGAGGAAATGACATCTGTCTGGCTGAGTTTAGTATCCTTACCTTCCTATTCCTGTTGTCTGATTTGGATAGAAGAAGTGGAATGGCAGGAGAGCTCTCTTTCTCATTCCACCTGCTGCATTTGTCTATTGTAATCTGTTTTCTTGGTTTGATCTGAGGGTGAGGGCATTGAACATTTTTGGAGATTTTGAAGATTCTCTCCCTTAACATACAGAGAATCTTAGGCAGAAATGTTCTCTAAGTGAGCTAAATTGGCAAAAATGTGGAAAAATCCTGATTTCTGATAAATCAGATGACTGTGGATTTTAAATCAGGGGTAGATTTACTTTGTGCAATTCCAGGGAATGGAAAGATTTCACTGAATATACAGTATGGCTGGTGATTTGAGATAAGCAAACTCTTAGCAAGAGATTTTTTTTTTTTTAAGATTTATTTATACAAGCTGGGGTGTAGGCCAGAGGCATGAGGCGGCGAGAGGGTTCACCAGAGACAGAGTGGGGAGCAGAACAGGCAGATCAGAAATACACTGTTGAGGGGAGCAGTGGGCGAGGCAGGAGAGGTCTGCCGCACCATGTGGGATTCTCCCGGGCTGGGCATTGAACCCGCATCGCGCGCTGCCGACAGCTCCACAGCGCAGCGCTCAACCGCTGCGCCACCAGGGAGGCCCCTAGCAAGAGATTTTTATGTAGCAATTTTGTCAACTCTGACAATGGCTGCTATTGAAAGCTACTGTCCTGGGGTCTTGGCCAAGTGCATTGTATGTATTATCTTCTTCTGTCCTTCCAAACCTGAGAGCGATGAGGAATCTGAGGTTCAGTCACTTGTCGGAGGTCACCCTGAATATCTGAGACAGAACCGTGTTTCTAACTAGGGCTGCAGCTCAGAGCGTGGCCCTTCCTTGCTTCCCCAGACCCCCAAACTCCCAACTACAGGAGCTAGGCATAGAATGCGTTTTGAATTCTTCTGGCATTGACATCAGGTAGGACACAAAATAATGTGATTCTGCCGGACATGCAAAGCCAAACATACCGAGAGGGAAGAAATACACAGGAAAACAGCTTACAAATTTTTTTCATTAGGCCTTGAAGTTGTCTTCTGATTTGCTGCATTTGTTTGCCCAGTGGGCATATGGTAAAGAAATATATGCCTAAGAGAATCTGTTTCTAGCTCCTTGTGAGGTGGTGAATTTTTCAAACTATTCAATGTTTTTTAAACTTTACAAGTCATCATTTTGATTAAAATTTTACATTTATTATGTCATTACAAGTCATTCATCTTGCTCTTTGCAAATGCCCTTTAATAAGCAAATTAAGGTGTTTGGTAATGAATTATGTCTGAGAAGAAATAGTGAAGCTCATCACTAGCAGTTCAAAATAAAGAGTAGTATTTAAAAGGTAGTGTTGAATAAATTCCTAAAGCTTTATAAAGTTCTATATTCTGAAAACATCTTTTCTGATCAACTCCAGAAGCAGAAAGGGTGCCAGTGAAAGCAATACCCAGTGTAGGACACCTGAGCTGCACATTTTTGTCACCTGCAGTGTATAGGAGGCAGCCCCCAAGCTGTAGGCATTAGAACTGAGTCAGTGTGTGTCCAGCATATGCCTTAACCTGTAACTGAAGATCTGAGTTTAAAAGATTATAAGATATGATAAAATATCTTTCCCTTCTGAGTAACCTCACACTTCACATACATGCTCATGTGTCCACTCTGTGTCCTTGTATCTGGGCCTCACTCACTTGTGTGTATGACTCTGGGCTTTTGACAGAAAGCTCACAGGACATGGAGCACAGCCACCTCACCAGATTCTGACTGGTTTGCATCTGAGAGTAAAGGGTATCCCTTTCACCCCGGTTTCTTCAGGGTACATTCAGCCTCTCGTGACAGCTGCAGCAACTGATACAGTCATGTGTTATGTCACTTAACAATGACGATATCTTCTGAGAAATGCATTGTTAGGTGATATTACTGTGTGACCGGTGAGAGCAATGGCACACAGCTGGGTGAAATGGTATAGCCACAGGGATTGCAGTCTGTCGTTAACTGAAATGTCGTTAACTGAAATGTCCCTACGTGAGGCATGTTTGGATGACTTTCAGGCCATCAGTAGTGCTTCAACAGTCTGCATACTTAACCCTTAAATGAAAACTGGACACTTAAGGACTATTTTCTAGATCTTATGGTGAATATAAATCAATGTAGTTTATCAATGGAGAGGCAGGCAGATGAGTGACATGTTTCATGAAAAAGAATTAAGGGGCAGTGTCTAAATTATGTTCTTTGATAAGAAAAGTAAATCTTGTGATAACATCATTTATTGGCGAGATAATGAAGAGTAGCTGCAGAAGTTATGGGATGGAGCTTCAAATATTTGTTATAGCCCTCATTTTTGCCAGAGGGAAATATTAACTGGGCAGAGAAGAACCTTAGCCTACTGAGGAAATTTGAATTCTCTGTAGTAGCCTTCTATACACTGCAGGCCACTAAGTGTGTAGACATGAAATATTGTCCCTTTAGGCTTGTTGGTAATTTTTTATGCAGAGATTTGGGCCAGGTCATAACCAGTTGGAGTCTTGGGCCAGATCCACTGGATCTGGCCTTTTCCTCCAGGGGAGGGAGATTTGCATGTGAGCCAAAAAGAAAACAATTATTTACCTCCGAGCAAATGATTGCCTCTCAGTGAGCTGCGCTGGAGTTGGCACTTTGATTTTCCTACCTGCCAGCATTGTAAATAAGCAGGCACTGAAACTCAGCAGGTTATTTTAGGAGCAAGACAGGATGGCGTGCACGTGTTCCTTGTGAAACTTAGCGTGTTTGTACCACTCCAGCCCATAAGATGCAAATGAGGAGGAAATGTTTTGCATCCTCAACATGGGGAATTTTCTTAATGTACAAGTTGCAAAGATCAGAAGCCTTGATGAACTATTTCATACAGATTTTCATGGACTTCTTCAAAGGGTCTGTTTAAATTTTTCTAGGTTTTTTTCTTTCCATGCCTCCTTGTAATCTCTCCATCTGTCACAATTCAGCTCAGAATTATCTTTTAAGTCTCCCCTGACCCATTTCCAGTAAAACCTTTCCTTCTTGTGTGATCCCAACCTCTTCAATTTACCTCTTAGGGGTACGTCCTATGGGCCTGAATTGTACACTGACACTACTATCTTCTCCAGTCCTCCAGGACACAGACCTTGTTTCCAGCATTCTGCCATTCCCAGCATTAAGCAAACCTTCAATGTGTGTCTGCTGAATGGTGGATAGAAGAGGAAGAGTGTGATATGTGCTGACAGTGAGAAAAGGGGCCAGTCCTTTGGGGCTCAAGGGAGGGCTGCTTGGGAAATCTGGATTGAATTGGACCTTGAAGGATTAGAGTGGGGATAGCATTACGCTGTTGTATAGTCACACTGCTGTGATAGTGAGCCTGCCTGTGTGGCGAAAAGAACACGTAGGGGTCAGTAGTGAAGATATGCACTGGAGTCAAGCCATGCTAAGCAGTGAATGCTGAACTGAGGAACTTTTTTATCTTACAGGCAGCATTAGTGATCAGGGTGAGATGTTAAAAGATTAAAGGTGTAAGACCCCTCCTTGATGACTTGAAATTTTTCTGACAGTCTGACCAGAGAGGGCACTCAATGGTCACACTGTTGCTTTTGTCATTGCAATGTGAAAGCAGGTTAATCTGTCCTTTCCTGAGGCCAGGGATGAGATGAATGCTTCCACTGTACCTCTTGTCTTCCTCCACTGGTTCCAGTCCATGGGAGGAGTGGCTGACTTGACCATCAATGCCCTTGGACATTCAGGCTGCTATAAATATAGTAGACTGGATGGCTTGTTTAAAAACAAAACAAAACAAAACTGATTTCTCACAGTTCTGAAAGCTGGGAAATTCAGAATCAGGGCGCAGGCAGTTTTGGTGTCTGGCAAGGTCTAGTTTCCAAGCTCATAGATGGTTACCTTCTCACTGTGTCTCCACATGGTAGACAGGTAGGGGAGTCCTCTGAGTCCTCCTTTATAAGGGCACTAATCCCGTTTATGAAGACTTCACCCTTGTAATCTAATCATAATGGCCTAACCTCCTAAAACTGACACGTTGAGGGAAACGGAAACATTCAGTCCATAGCTCGTGTAGTCTAGGCAAGACTAACATTTCCACTAGGTCACCAAGTTTGCTTGCTCAGGGCCAATCCTCAGGCCTTGTGGCCTCTTTGCTCTTCCTATCTCTGCCTGTGGTGAGAGACCAGGTAAGACTATCTCTGTCTTCTCTGTTCCAACTTTCTCACAAGCATGGGGCCACCAGTCTTTTTTTTTTTTTTAATATATATTTTTATTGTTATTTATGTCTTTTATATTTTGTATTCCCCTTGGGTAGCCCACCACCAATTCATGGGGCTACCAGTCTTTGGGGAAACAATTGCTTTCAGTCCAGAAGTGATGGGTGAGAGTGACAAGAAGCCTACACCTCAGGCATAGACTAGGACCACCCTGTTAACACGGAGCCCAGTGTTGGCATAGTATTCGTGAAGATCCATATCCTCACGAATCAACTGATAACTCCAAGAGGAGTGGTGATTAGCCCCACCCTCCAGACTGCCTGTAAACCTGCCCACAAAACTTGTTTTCATCAGTGCCATATGTGTCTCATAATTTGCTGTTTTGTTTTCCTTGAAATCTCATGCCTTAACAAATTACTGTAAAGGAAGTACCACGGGGTCTTCTGGATATGCTGTTCCTCATAGACTTCAGTTTTTGCTGATCAGAGTGGATAATGCCTTACACATTCCACCACCTTATAAAGCATCATGAAAATCATATTTATGATTATCCCAGGGGCTTTGATACAGAGCATCACTTTGTAAATATTCTGCCATGGGAAGGAGAGAGGAGGCACAAGAAATTTTCACTGGGGAGTGAAAAACAGCTCCTACAGCAGAAAGGTTCCTAATTGGGAAATCATCCTAATTGGGAAAAACAGCAAGGATGGAGCCAGCTCAGTTAGATTTTCAGTGCAGGACTGACACTCAGCTGGATGTGTGACTTGCACATCTTATCACGAAAATGGGAGAGAGCATCGCCTTCCTGGGTGTTGACTGTGGCTCAGCAAGCTTTCTGCACTTTCCACTTCGGAGTGTGCTCTATGAGCCAGCAGCATCAGCCTCCCTGGGAGCTTATTAGAAATGCACGCTCCTGGGCTCCACCCCCCCACCCCCCACTGAATCAGAATCCGTGCTTGAACAAGGACCCCAACTCATTCATAACACATGCTCTCTAGAGAAGCCCAGCTAAGCACAGTGCCTCACAAGTCGGGAGGCTGTTAAAATGCAGATTCCTGGAGCTATCCTCTGAGGTTGACTTTGGCAGATCTGGTTGAAGACACTACCAGATGTTGATGCTGCTAGCCAGCTACCCACCTTGTTGCTCCCTAATTTTCCCCTGAATTAGAAACTCAAGCCCCTGTCCACATAGCACAGGGTAAATGGGGAGATAGGCAAGAATAGCCCCCAAATTCAAACATGGCCAGTTCAATGGGAACTGGAAGGAGCCCAACCAGAAAAGACCAAAGCAGGACCCTGTCCCTGGGGAGACCTTCAACACCCCTTCTGGAGAATGCTAAATAGAATGATAAATCTTAATGGACACTCACTGGTTGATGCCAAGGGGCATATACCCACCCTTCTTCACTCTTAAAGACCACAGTATGATTTTGTAGAATCTCTCTGTAACAAGGAGAAAAAAGTTAACTCTCCATTAGTGATGCCACTATCTTATTAATCTTTAGATTCTCTTAAATTCTTTCAGTTCTTATTAGGGCCTTTGCTTTTCTTCAGTCCTGAAATTTTCAGCCTGTAAAATCTCAGACCGGGAGACATAATTTCTTAGTGAATATTACTTCCATGGCTTACAGTTTTACTACTGGTGATAACCAGTGAAAGACATATAGATAGTAAAGATATTTTTAAGGAATATGCATATCAATTATATGAAAGAGAAGTTCATATAGTGAAATAAACACTGTTCCTTGAGCTATGGTGTAAACTTTCATTATATCAGTCCCACATTTCATCAGTATTTAATAACCTAAGCAATTGTAGGCACAGAGTTTAAGGTTGAAGAGATTGCTGCTGATTTACCAGATTTTGTGAAGATAGCTTTTTGAAAAATGGGTCTTTTCAGCTTGATTTGAATTGGCATACTTTACAAAAGAAGAAGCCAGCCATGTTCAGGATCATAAAAATTTCCCTTGGTGAACCGAGTTTCCTGGAGATTTCCCAGGACCACAGTCAAATAGAAGCATATACTTGGCCTCTGTAACCCTGCACAGTGAAACTTAGAGAACATTCTAATTCTACATCAGGAAGGCAGAATCTGAGCAGAACTGATTAATAACTTGAGCCTCCAGTCATCCCTCAAACATCATTCATTCTCCTTTATGGATTTCAGTGGAGGATATAACCAGGTATATCAATTGAAAATATTTTATTTTAATACCAAAAATACAACTCTGACTTAAAAACTAGAAGGTATTTATTGGCTGATATTAATAACAATCAATGGAAATAACCCAGTTCAGGGGTGTTCTTTTTCTTTCACTATCTAGATGACAGCTAGAAGCTCCTGGTGCTTTCATTTCTCGCCCACATTTTTCATGAAAGTAAGGTTCTCTGTTCTAGAGTTCCAAGCAGAAGTTCTGGAATAATTAGATGAGTTGCGCTGTTCGGTTAGACTGATGACCATAAACCAGGAAAGGAGCATGTTCAGTCATTTTGTCTTGGATTCAGAGCCAAACCTTAAACCAAGCCTGGTGCCAGGGGAATGCTCGGTGATGAACTGTGGGGCTGCTCGTTAGTGTGGGGCAGCCCCCCTTGCCTGAAACTCAGTCTCAACATCTAGAACTGAGTATATTGGAAAGTGTCATCTGTGTCCAGGAAAGAGAATGCCGGGGAGCATGGCTTTTATAGCCTCTGATCCCCAAGTCTCCTGCCTTTGTCTGGACCCATGTGTGGGAATGTTTTAGGACATGACTATGGGAGGAAGGAACTGGTAAGGAGAGGCGGAAGAGGCTGGGAGTTTCTCTAGTTTTTGACTGAATAGTGCAAAGGAGTGATTTGACCCAGGAGTAGCCTTGATTAATGTCTTCATTTAGTAGAGAAAACTAATCCTTAACACTTTGTGGTCCGCTCACATATTAGTACGTGTTTTTGTCACCAGTATCAGGTGGCCGCTCACGTATTAATACGTGTTCATCTAGTCTCCAGTTTTTCACGCCATGGTGGATTTATTTGGAACTACTAGGAGCTATTTCTTTGATCGTACTCAGTCTAGAAGCTTTACACATTGTTTTGGTGAAAGTGTAAGGTGTTTTATGAGAGATATTACAGTTTTTTTAATATCCAGTAGTTCAGGAGTTGTGTGTGTTTTATTGAATGCTTATACCATTCATGGGGTGGCACAGAAAATGGCCGGCCACAAGGGCTGGTGAATTTAAAGGGCACCGGGACACAAAGTGTTAAGATTCAGTTCAGCTTTTCTGTTTACCAAAGGTGACTTTCCTAGTATAGTTTCAGGTGAGAGCACTTTTTCACAAATGCTGAAGGTGAGAAGTGCTACATTTGTGTCTCCAGGTAATTGCTATCTATATCTCCACACATTATAAGAAAATTATAGTGAAACATAGGGAGAAAGTGTACTCCGATAAATGGGAAATGTATGATCTAATTTTTGTTTTGTTTTGTTTTCTATCAGGAGATATAGAGTCAAATAAACACAGCTTAGGAAATGTAAAATGAAACCTGATACTTAGTTCTTAATTCAGATCTTAAGTATTTGGTCATGAATAAATCCTTATTTGTGGAAATTTATGAGTTTGCCTGATACATCATGATTCTTAGGGTTTGTCTCTTTCAACCTTAAAAGTTTTTTCAGCAGATATTATTCTCTTCTACTTGTCAACCTGAGAGTTTTCATAATGAGAACAACCAATATGTGTTATGAGCCATTTGCACATAAATCCTGATAAAAGTTACAGCCCTGCCCAAAGCTACAAAATTGAATGCATGTAGAAGATGGATTGGATTTGCAAAATAAACACCATTCACAGATTGAGTAATCATGTAATTCACACCTTGTTTTTCTGATGATTTTTTTCAGAACCGGATGGAAGAAAGCAAAGCACTCTTTAGAACAATTATCACATATCCCTGGTTCCAGAACTCCTCGGTTATTCTGTTCTTAAACAAGAAAGATCTTCTAGAGGAAAAAATTATGTATTCCCACCTAGTTGACTACTTCCCAGAATATGATGGTAAGTCAGCACTCTTAGCCAGTGGCTGAGGACATATTTTGTCTCCCAAGAGTGTTGCAAGAATGTACATACTAATTGTGTATCAATCATTACAGTTTCCTTCTTACCTCCCTTTTAGTCCAAGTCAGTCTGCTTCTGCCTCTAGCTGGAGAGAGAGAGAGCACAGTTTTGTGGTTAAGAGCCCATGCCCCAAAGCAAAGCTTCCCAGCTTCATGTTCCAGTTCTGACAACATGATATTTGTAGAAACATGATCAAGTCATGTCTCTGCTCCTTAGGACCAAATACATGGGACTCTTTTGTAGACAATAATAAATACCATGAGTAGCATGTTAGTATGATGCCTGACATATAGTGAGTATTCAGGAAATACTTGTTTAGGGGAGATTTCATGGCCCAATGAAGTCTCATTATCCTTAGGGGCAACATCCATCCCTTAAGCTCTTACTGTAGCACTTGGAAGCTTTAGCACCCACATCAATAGTCCCTGTGCTGTTATCTACTTAATTCCTTCGTATAAAGAGATCTTACCTCCCCAACTAGATTGTGAAATCCTGATTGTCTGGACATGACACCCAACCCATTCTGAGAAATATTTGATTTATTGAAAGAGTCCCAGCCACTACCTTATAGGAGCTCATGTGGCAAAACACATACCTCTCTCTCCCAATCTCGATACGTACTTGAGTCTAGATTAGGAGTGGCAAACTATATCCTACCACCTGATTTTATTAAGTTTTATTGACACACCACACCCATGTATTAAATAGACCCTCTGTGGCTACTTTCATGCTGTGAAAGCAAAATTAAATGCTTTAATAGATCAGAAGGCCCACAAAGTCTTAAGTATATACATATTGACCCTATCCATAGAAAGATTATCAAACCCTGATCTAGATGCATAGTTGTTGGAACACAAGATTTGAATGTCACAGAATTCTGGCTTTGCCTCTTACTGGCAAGGTTGCTTTAAACAAGTTTAATCAAGTACTCAGTTTCTTTGAGTGAAAAGAATTGAATGGGGCTTCCCTGGTGGCGTAAGGGTTAAGTTGCAGCACTGTCAAGCTATTGCCAGCCACTGCAGCATGAATTAAATTCTGACCAGGGAGCTAACTCATATGCGCAGCAGACCTCTACTGTTTCTCCCACTGCTTCCCTCAGCAGTGCATTTCAGTAGATCCGCCTGTTGTGCTCCCCACTCTGTCTCTGGTGAATCCTCTCACCCCCTGCACTTCTGGCCTATACCCCAGTTCTTGTATGCATAAATAAAGTAAATCTTTTTTAAAAAAAAGAAAATAATTGAATGGAATAGTATGTGAGTCACTTAACACAGTACCTGGCACAGAGAAAAAGCACAAATACGATAGTACCTGTTGTAGAGATGTGTGTAACAGCAAGATTACAGACTGCTGTTTAAATTACTTCGTCAGTATTTGGTATCTGGATAGATATTTGTTAAATAGTGTTTTTGTACTTCTAAAATCTCCTCAGAAAGGTAGCGAATTCAAATTTGGCTTTATAGCTTTCCATATGAATACAAGCACCCGCGGGGTGGAATTTCCCTCCTTTTTATCTGCACGGGATACAGTTCTAAGGTGGGGGAGATATTAGTTTAGGGATGTTACAAGAGACAGTGCTCATCCTCCTTCCAAGTACGTTTCCTTTTGCTATTCTTTAAAAACAACTATATCCACTTTTACTCCTTTTAACAGGTCTGTGGCCCACCACCACGTCATAAGTGCCAAAGACTGTATCCTCAGTGCATCCTTCACTTGCCACAGCAACAGACTAGTTCTTAAACATAACGTCTACCTGAACAAGGTGGGCAGGCACAAAGCATCTGCCCTACTCCTAAAGCACACCTGCTTGCCTCACATCTGGAAGGAGACAGAATTCATTTTCTCAAAATTTGGTGAGAATCAGCAGGTGGAACTGATTTCTCTCCCTCCCCCCCACCAGACACACACCAGCACACACAGCACCTGCCTTAAGGCCAGCACGTTTTCATGAAGTGCTGACGTGCAGGAAACACGGGGAGATACACCACAGCCTGGCGCCCTCTGCTCAGTGCAACACACACAGCCACACTACACAGGGGTTGATCTTCCTGCAGTGAAAGACTCTTCCATCGGATGGGTGTTTGGGTCTGTTTTTTGTTTCTCTGTGTAACATCTTCCTAATGTCTTTATATATCTCCTTTCTCCAATACTTTCCCCGGATTTCCAATCACTATGAGCATTTTCCTTCTAACATGTGTCCATTGTGAATGTCTTAAAACCTGAAGATGTTTTTCCTGCTAATAATCCCCCCGTATACACTTAATGTACATGGGAAACTGGTCACTGAAGAAAAGACACTGATTGTTATTCACAAAGCAAACCCAGCTGTCATTTCTTGAGACTCAAAGCCTTGCAAAATGAGCTAGGACTGAAAAAACTCCAGGCCCAACCTGCAATGTTTTCATAATAAACATGTTTATAATATTATAAATTTCACACTTTCACATCTCTGCACTTACAAGGTCTTAATCATCATAAATGCCATTTCTGTATTTCTCTTCAGGAGGGGAAATTACCATTTCCACATGGACTTGAATTGCAAGATTGTTCATAGACACTGAAATTCTGTTCCTGCTATGATGGCTATAATGATTTCTTTGTAATACGTCTATGTTTATTCAAATAACATAATTTGTGCTTAAAAGCATAATATACCGCACGTGCTCTTCAGTGAACCTGAGTCTATTTCTAACACTCTTTAGGGTTAAAAAAAAAAAAAAAAGTAGACGTTTCTTTCCCAAGTAGAATAAGTACAAAACATATGGAAGTTCATTCACAAGCCAGAAAGGTAGTGTTCTTTTATGAAAATGAGGCTTATCCAGCTCTAACAATATTAGTCTTACTTTTAAGTAATTTTTACTGCTGCTATGGGATTACCAATAGTATATTGAGAAATATAGGACATATATATACTTATTTAACCGTAGTATTTTTAAATTATGACTATTCATTATTTACTATGATACTTACCTTAGTCTTAATCACTAAAAAATGTTTCAATTCTGGGTGTTCAAGTCAAAAACTCAATACTTTTCTTACTTGTACAAATGAGTATATTTTCATGGCTCTTTCCTCCCAACTGCTGGTAGCGTTGGATACATACTCATTGGGTAATCCCCAATATGCAGTAAGGTTGGTACACAAAGTACTCAGGTTGATTGCAATTCATGATGCGGTTTGTTAGAAATGGTGGTCAGGGCCTCGGGTTCCTCCGAAGATTTCATCCCAACCAGTAGGTCACAAGAAAACCTAAGCTTTCAATCTGAGAGGATCTTGCCAGACAAGAGAAGGTAGAGAAAGAGGGGATTATAGTCTGGTCTCCTCTTTTCTTTATATAGAACTAAAAAATATATGAAATGCATATACAGAGAGCCACAAGTACAGATACGCAGGCAGTACTTGATAGGGGACAAATTGACAAGCGAACTGCAGGTATCTGCTTGCACACTTATTACATAAGTGAAACCAGCCCAATTAACTCATTTCACCAGAAGTTAAGCTGTCACACCCCTTCTGAAGAGCTTGCAGTGGCTCCCAGTCAACCAAAGAATTGGGTAAACGTAGCCTGGCTATCAAAGCCATCTGCCTAGTTTCATCTGACCACATTTTGTGGGTGGGTGGGTGGATGGATGGATGCATGGATGAATGGATGGACAGATGGGCAGATGGATGGGTGGATAAAGTGACAGAGAAGCAGTTATACACAATAGTGTTGGAGAAAATTATTTTAACAGATCGAATCTCTGTAGATGCCATTTTCTTTTTATTTTTTATTTTTTTTTTTTATTTGTCCATACAAGCTGGGGTACAGGCCAGAGGCGTGGGGCGGCGAGAGGGTTCACCAGAGACAGAGTGGGGAGCAGAACAGGCAGATCAGAGGTACACTGCTGAGGGGAGCAGCGGGCGAGGCAGGAGAGGTCTGCCACACCATGTGGGATTCTCCCCGGCCGGGCGTTGAACTTGCGTCGCCGCTGCCAACAGCTCCACAGCGCAGCGCTTAACCGCTGCGCCACCGGGGAGGCCCTGTAGATGCCATTTTCATGAGCATTGGTCCAATAAACATTAAGTAAAACCACCAGCCGTCAGCTGACAAACTCTCTCTCCTTTGATCAACAGGACCCCAGAGAGACGCTCAGGCAGCTCGAGAATTCATCCTGAAGATGTTCGTGGACCTCAACCCAGACAGTGACAAAATTATCTACTCCCACTTCACATGCGCCACAGACACCGAGAATATCCGCTTTGTCTTTGCTGCCGTCAAGGACACCATCCTCCAGTTGAACCTGAAGGAGTACAATCTGGTCTAATTGTGCCTCTTCAACACCACCCTTCCCTTCCCTGGTGGGCTATTGACGCTAAACAAGAGGGACTGTATTTCTGTGGGAAACAATTTGCATAATACTAATTTATTGCCGTCCTGGACTCTGTGTGAGTGTATCCACAGAGTTTGTAGTAAATATTATGATTTTATTTAAACTATTAAGAGGAAAAACAGGATGCTGAAGTACAGTCCCAGCACATTTCCTCTCTCTTTTTTTTTAGGCAAAACCTTGTGATTCAATGTATTTTAAATTTTCAGTCATGCACTCACAAAGAGTTGTTTCTTTCTCTCTTTCTTTTCTATCGAGCAAAATGAAGCCGATTTCCCTTTTCCCTAACCCATACTTCCTGATTTCTCCCAGGTTACAATGGCCTATCCTAGTTCCATTCTCGGTCAAATTTCTCTTTCGAATGATACCGTAACGACAACGTCATTCGATTTAAGCCATCAACATCAGCTTAATTTAACAGTCTGTAGTTTTTGCTGAAGGATAAGTATTAATACTATGATTTTAAATGTATTGCTCTGGATACACACATGGGTTTTTTTTAATATATAAATAGATTGTTTTGCCTCACTTTGGGCTGGGACAATGGATTCCCATCTAACCGTTAAGTGTCATTTCTTTTGGATTTCTACCTTCAGCCATACCTTGGTTGCTCAGAGGAATGTGCAGAATTCAGTAAGACAAAGGCAAAGATAAACAGGAGTCCTTTCTTTTGAAATGCCATGTGCCATTGTCCTTCTTCCCTTCCTTTTTTTCACCCTGTCTTCAAATCGCAGATGCCAAAAAATATGCCAACAGACACTACATTACCCCAGTGGCTGCTACCCAGAAACTTTTCATAGGTTGTTCTTAATTTTTTCCCTTTGTTCAACTTTTCCTCCCTATTTTTCTTAGTGTTTGGGCCACAGTTTTAACTTGACTTCTACTATGGGTATGTGTTGCCAAAGCTGGCTTTTTGTAAATCAAAATGAATAAGAACTTAAACAATAAAAGCTGGTATCTTAAAATAAGAGAGTAAGACTGAAGCCTAAAATAAACAGCTGAGAATGAACCTGAAAACACCAATTGCCAAATAGTTGTCAACCGTAAATTTGATTCTTGTGGTCCATTCTTTTCTTTGCCCTTAAGATCACATTGTTTAGTGTCCATGTTACATGTCGAGTGTCCAAATCACAGTGTGGAAATGTGTCCCATGTGATACAACATGAAATCTGCTTGTCACTCTTAATTTGAAGTCAGTTTTACTCCTCATTTAAGTTCTTTAAGGTCAAGTAAATCTGCCAAGATCATTGGTTGATAGTATTACCTGTCATCTTTAATTTTTTTAATCTGAAGTTACTGCTGGTTTACCACTTTTGGGACCTTCTTAAACTGGTGACTGGTTAAGCTGACCTTAAGGAAAACTTGTGAACTCAAAGTAACCTCAGTGTTCTGGAGAACATGCATTTATGTAACTGAACCTACTAGAAGAGATGTTTGGAATTCGTTATGTGCAATTTTTCAACAAATGCAAAAAATATAGCACATGTATTGATGAACTTCTGTCATTGAAGAAATTTAAGAAAGTAAGTCATGATTGTTTTAAACCTGCTGGGAAGTTAGAATTAGGCCTTAACACTGGTCTCATTTTAACTACAATACTATTTGGCAAAGGTCTAAACTTCCACATAAATCACTCTTTTGGAACAACAGAGGAACGAGAAAACTAATGACTTACTAGATGAGATACAGAGTTACTAAATGGTAATGGAATGTTCTCATTCTTTACTCTCCCAGCCTCAAACAACACAGGTTATTTTTTTTTTCCTTTGCTCAGAAAGCACCTACAATTTAATTAAGAAACAGACTGTCTGTAGGTATAGTGCAATTATGAATGCTCTAATCATTGTACATACATCTTGATATTGCATCATCCGTACTGGCTTTGTAATCATTAATTTTTTTGGCAGATTGAATGTGCTGTATTGATATGTATCTATGTAATTGTATGTCTTATAGCTAATTCACATTTTGAATAATGTTATTTTATTTACTTTTTTAAGAGAGGAGAATGTAAATTTGTCAGTTTATTTCTGACTAGGGATATTTTTTTTTCCATTTAGAAAAGAAAAAAAACTTACTATCATACAGAGCGGTACTAGCATCGTGCTGTATAAAATCATTTGCACATTCCTGAGTAGAGGTATACTGATTATAAGACCCAAAGGCAATTTCATAGCAAAATACGTAAAATCAGTTGGAGCTTTTATACAAACATGGAAACCAACTTTGTAGAACTTTTGCCATTTGACCTAGGATTGGAATATGAGCTTTTATACAATTCATATTCTTAATTTGGCAAATGCACAGTTTAGTATTACCTCTCTGATGGCCTTTATTAGAAAGGCAGTTTTAGAAGCTATTGTGATCCACTAAGGAAATGTTTTAACAGCTAGAGACCACTGCTTGCCTGACAGGGCAATCTTAAATTTGGTGCAGCGGAAAAAAAAAGAAAAAAGTGAACAACATGTGAAGGCCTACAAGTGTGTATAGGAGAAAACCTCATCACAAGATCATTAAGTGTTACAGTTTTAGGGACTCAAGATATTCTATTTAATAAACCTATAGTAGATGTAGTTGATTAAACCTGATCTCAAAGCTCAAAGAAGCTGAGCAAAACAGGGAAAGATTGTTATATTTGTCTTTATGAAATCGGAAAGGACTCGCTATGCAGAATTGAGGTTTGTGGTTTCACTGTTCATCTTAGGGTGCATGACAAGATCCCTTCTCTTGAGAAAGGAAAAAATTGATCACCCTAGCTGCAGTGATGCATAGACACCTAATTGTATCCACACTAGTCAATCGAAGATAAAGGATTTTCTTTTTTGTTTTTTGGGGTTTTATTGAAGGGGCTAGGGGTGGGAAGGGATTCTTTTCAGTTTTGTATAAAAACAAAGTTTACTCATGCTTTATATTATATTGTGATTGCAAGCATTCTAAGCGTGTGCCACTGGACTCCTCTTGTTGATGCTCTAGGTAACGGAGGCCTGTGGCAAGTTTTATGGTGACTTGGGCATGTCTTATTCAAAAACAAAAACCTTTCTTCAGCATACCAAGGCAAGTGGCCATTTCATGACTCACTTAACACATTGCAGTGTACCAGTTTACAGATGATTTTTCCCCTTTTTAGCGTGACAAGGCAGTTCGGACCGACAGAGAATTCCTTACTTATAAATTGGAGGTTTGTTCTATGCCTTACAGAGCTTAAATTCAGAAGTTTGTGCCTCATATCTGAAACAAAGGGAAACAACACACCCATTCAAAAGTAAATAAACCCCTTCAAAGTTTTGAATTTTTTTGGTAACATATCCATGTAAAGAGCTCTGTTGAATGTCATGAGTAAATCTGGGGGGGAGGGGAGGTGAAATCTTAGGATCTTATGTATGTTATTTACTAGCAAATGAGCTATAAAAGGTATTTGAAGAACACCTGAAACTTGTATTTTTTTGTAGATTAACTAGCAGGACTAATAATTTTTAAAGAAAAGGTAATTCAGCTAAAGGGCAGTTTACTTTTTGTACTTCAGGCTATCTTGATTGTCAAGGTGTACGAACTGTCATTTAAGATATATACTGCCATGTGATTGTAAATTTTAGTGTTTTAAGTAGGAATTGGTGAAAAGCTAATTTATGCTGGATTTGGGTCAAAATGACTTATTTGCAAAAAAAATAATGGGAAGAAAGGGCTGCATAATGAGATACTGCAAGACTCAGATCTTGGGTAGATATAACCTTCAAATTACCCTCAATTTTCCCTTTGTTTTCAGTTTCTCAAAAAGAACGAATGAAATGACATATAGCAGAATGTTAATCCGTATGAAAATAAAGTGTACCCAAATATTGTAATGTATATTACTGCTCTTATTAAAATTAAATAAGGGTTTAAAACCACTTAATTGGTAATTGACAGCATCTCAATTGACACAAATAAGGTATGCTTGGAATATATTATTTTCTTCCAAAGATGTTTCTTTGGCTAGAAATACAAACAAGAAAATAAAACCAATAATATTTTATGTTTATCATATTTCCAGCATATGTAGCGTTAATAGATCTGTCTTGGTAACTCTGTCTTTGGGATTTCATTTTGGTTCCATCCAACTAAGAGAAGAAATTACTTAGCTGTATATGATTAGCTGGAGATTTTGGAACCAGACACCTGCTGTTTAGTAGCAACTTAGTGGAGTCTACCTTGTCATTTGTTTTTCTCGCAGAATAACAGACCACTTCCTGCTGTCTTCCCAACTACCAGTGCCCTTTTCAGTAACACTCTTGCCTCTAGGACCATCTGTTCAAAGTATGCATATACACCTAGCACATAGTAGGTGCTCAAATATTAATTTCCTTCTTACCTCCTCTATCATGTATCCTCCATTTCCCCATATGATTCCAGCCCAATAGTTACATGTAACAAAAACATCTATTGGGTAAAATTGGATCTTACTTGGATGAAGGAATTCTAAGATTCATATAAGCCTTGGTAAGACACACACACACACACACACACACACACACACACACACACACAAAAACGGAGAAAGATTCTTCAGTAGAATATTTTAAAGTTTAGGAAAGAAAGATGGAAAATTACTATGTAACTTTGTTCAGGTTATTTTGACTGAAATATACGGTTTTAGTGGATTTCTTTTCCTCAAAAACTTCTAAATACAACTTCTTGCTGGATTCCTCACCTGTCATGTTGGAAACCCTTACCAGACCTATGTATTTAGGGAGTTTTGTCAGAAAACATTTTTAACTTGCAGTATTTAAAAGAATCATATTTACTGTTCTTAAACTGTCATTCAAATGCATGTATTGTCTATTGTTTGGGGATGGGAACTAGTTTTGCAAAAAACACCTAATGTTGTATAATATTGCCCCAATGATCTTGCTGGTTAAAAATACAGTATTTTTGGCCATAATTTTGTACTACAGTATTCTTCATTCTTGAGTTTTACTTCTCTTGAAGTCTCTAAGCCCCTCTCAAATTGATTATTATAAGAAATATTATAATAATAACTGTACATACATTTTCCAAAGTGTCAGATTCAGTAATTCAAAACAAATCTTTTCCCTTCTGTACTAATCAGAAATCTGTTTCCTTTAGTAAAAATAGTCGTCCTGACAATATTAATCAAATTTGCTTTTAAAAAAAAGTCCTAAATTATGTGGCAATTATCTGTAAAAACAAATACAAAGAGCTGCTCAATAAAGACAAAGAGCTGCCTCTCGGTCGTGACCAGTCTCATTTGGACAAAACACTGGCCCACAGAGGCGATGCTTGGCTTAATGTTTTCCTGCACCAACTGCGGCCGTAAGTGGCTTCACTCAACAGGGAGAGCCGGGCTTAGGTGTCCTTCATGTCCGTGGCTCTTAAAAACACTAGATCTAGACTTTTGAGAGCACTAAAATGGCTTTTTCTCTAGCAATTTTATAAAGGTGGAGTTGATGGTGGCAAGTATTCTTCAGAAAACTGGTGTTTATTATATAGATATTTAAAGATAGAATATATATATATGCAAAACCTGATCCTGCTACTGGTTTTTACAAATGGCAGCCAAATCCTTGCTTATGGAATGGGTTTTGTTCAGAATACTATTTTGCCCATACACTTGAGAGAGGAAAGCCTTCCGTTTAAGGCTCTCCTATTCGTGCATGTTTCATTTCTGGTCTAGTGTCCCTTCTCTGTGAACCTTCCTACTTAAGGGTGGAGAGTCTGTGGACTGACATTTATTACAGGCCTAAGGTGACTGATCAGCTCCCACAACCTCTCTCCAGAGGAGCTGGGGTTCTAAGCCCACACCAGAGCTCCCATTCTGTGCCTTATAATGGGCCAGGCCACTCTAAGACCTTGGTCCTTCTGAGTCATCTTGAAGACCCTCAGCCCACCGAAGCAATGGAGTCACTGAACATTACTGGAGCCAGGCTTTTGATCTTGACCTTCTGACTCTTAGAGCAAGTCTGCCTTGTTAGATTTTTTTTCTCTGCTATCTCTCTGGAAACAAAAAAGCAGCCACGTGCCACAGAATGCTATTTCAATCAGTGACAGACCACCTATCTGACCCCTCAGGCTCTCTCTAGCTGGACTGGGTGGTAGACTATACCAGGCAGGTGTGTAAGTACACTCTGACGCTCACACAGCAAAAGAGCTGACCAACTCATTTCTCAGAACATGCCCCTGTCATTAGATGACACATTATGCGAGCTACTCAGCCTCACTCTTCGTCTTCCCTCTCTCTGCCCATTTTGCCCTTAGTTGTGATGAGAGGCACGTGATGATGAGTGCTGCCTCTTAAGAAACCAATGACAGTATAACAAAGAGGGGGTTGAAACTTGTTACCAATGAAAAACAATAGCTCATTTGATAACTGTCTTGCTTTACTCTTATCCAAATTTAAGTCAGTACCATGCCCATCAAGTTATTTGCAATTTGAAGCTGTTTTTGAACATTTTGATCAGGGTTGGAAAGTACAAGGCAGTGGTTAAGGGTAGGGTTCTGGCTTTGTTTTCAATTAGGCATTACCATTTGGTCCTCTCATTGCCATGATTAATTAAACAGATCCAGCTGTTACAAGGAACTAAACAGTGCATTGTAGGGGAGTCCCAGAGGTCCCTGCTAAATGAGGCCTCAATTATAATATGTAGGTTTCTTAAAATCTAAGATACGCACAGCAGTTCTGAAAAGTTTTTTCCTTTGAATTTTTATGCCTGAAGACTTGGAATCCTATCTGTGTTGACTTCCTGTTTTCAAGAATGCAAAGGCTAGAGTATTTTTCTATTCAATAAGCCATGGGGGTAAAGTAAGACAAAGCACCCTCTTTAGTGAAGAAGCTACTTTAATGAGAAACCTGATTTCAAGGAGGTGCCTGGCAGGGCATCCTTGGTGCAAACCTTCCACAGTACTCACCACATTTTGGAGGAGGTGTTTGGTTTTTGTTTTTTCAAATTACTCAGTACTATGGCCTGTTCCCTAGAGTGGACTGCATAAGAGCCCCTGAAACTTTCAATCTCTTCCCAGTTTGCCCAGCATACTTATAAGGTTAATTTTCAAAGTATCTCTAAAAATGAGAGGCCAGTAAAGGACAGTCTAGCAAATGAAGTTTGTCAAGCCCTAGAAACCTGCAAATGAAAATTCCACACCATAGCAGGCTGTCAGGAAGGGGACAGAGCTGCAGAGACTGCTCGCATCTGCTTTTGGTGCTTCTCACTCAGGACACCCTGCGTGTGAGGAGTTCCAACCTGCCTGCCACACAGTGACCATTCAGGGCGCTAGTCTGGGTGCCCCTGATGCACAGGGCCATGTCAAGGGTTATAGTATCGGGAATTATATTCCAGGGATCAGAGGAGTTTAGCAAAAGGAACTTCCCTTTCATTTTGTGGATCACACAAGTGCCCGCCCCAGTGTTGTCTGGGAATGATGAATAGTGAGAGGGGGGTGTTACAAGGGTGTGGTACTGATAGGGGGAGTGTGTGCCGATTCCACCAGACCCAATTTTAACCTATGAAGTGCTGTCACTGAGTTGAGGCACGAACATTGGGCTTTCAAGCTGCTTCTGCACCACCCTCCATTCCTCAAGTTAATGCTTTTCTATAAACCTGGGGAAACGCCGCCCTGGCTTCTCTCCCAGAAGGTGTAAGAGGGTGGTCCTCAGAAAATGGGGGTGTCCCAGGACTCCACCCCCACCTCAAGCCAGAGAGATCCAAGACACCTAGGACTACGAATCCCATAATGCCATCATCACCGAAGGAAGGATGCTGAGGACTGAGGGTGGAGTTAAGCAATGGGTTTTTGGGGGGTTTTTTTGGTATTTAAAAACCAGACGTGAGCTTTGAGGGGGATTGCTCGTGGTTGTGGATCACCAGTTTTTTGGAGTGCGCTATTGAGATTCCAGCTCAGCGGAACTGGTAGGACGCATTCACCAATTCTTTATCTTTTTCCCTTCCCTTTTTGTAATTAATAAACCTTTTTTTAATTAATTTTATTGTGTGTATCTGCACACAATAAGCGCACGGGTGAGAACCCACAGACAGGCACCCCATTTTATATCGGGGCTGCCCTGTAACAATTTTGGTGCCCAGTGTGGTTGGACACGGCACCCGTGGTTTACCAGCCCAGGTTCCTCTCCTTGCGCTGGTCACTTTAAAGCGCAAAGTGATTCTAAAATATCTGGTACTGATTTTAAAAAAGGGTTTTCTTAAATACTAGTCATGGGTTCCACCAACAGTTTGCATGAATCTTTCTCCACCCCCTAATGTAAAGTCTGCTATTGACAAATTAATGTCTTTGTTGCTTAAAATGCCCAATTGGGAACCCACCCAGGGGTTCCACTCTGTACAGAGGGACCTGGTGTTTCTCTTTTACAAATTTTAGTGTTAGTGGCCTGTACTGGCTGTTGTATATCTGACTGTTTAAAAGTACTGTAACTGTATCTGCTGTAATTACATGCTGTGTCATGTACAATGTTGCTACTTATAATTATGCCAATCAAAAGAGCTTCTCCAATATTCACCATGGATATGGCGATAAAAACCAAAAGCGGGGAATATAACCGGGCTGAGTCCAAAGTTCAGAAAATGTGGTGCCCCCTGGAGGGGTTTGCTGATAAGAATGAAAGCCCCAGGGAAAATGCTAAGTTTGCAGTTTGGGGTGGAGAGTCTGATGAAAAATAAAACGGACTGAAGGAGAAGGGGAATTCAGTTGCCATAATGAAAAAAAAGAAGCAGTCGCCATAATGGCGGAAAAGAAGAATAAATCGCCATGATGTAGGAATGGAAGAGGCAGTCACCATGCTGAAGGAATAGAGGACGTAATCGCCATGATGTAAGAAAGGAAGCGACAGAAAACGTAGCTGCCAAGATTGAGAGTTTGGAAATCAGACGCCAGAAGTTTTGAGCCGCCGAGATACAGAGTTTCGGATTGAGAGTTTTTGGAATCTTCAGTGACTTTGGGGCCAGTGACTTTGGAGGCTTTGCAAGTAGCCAAGCAACGGAAACTGCTCCCCGTTTTGTCTTTACTGCAGCCAAAGGAAGAAGGCAGAGGCCCGAAGAGGGCGCCTTCCTGAGATGTGCAAGTGCAGTCTGTTGTGCTGTCCTGGGGCACCAGGGCAGTTCTGGGAGCATCTCCAGTTGTCTTTTGTGTCGTCTTCGTCCTCGTGAGTTGGAACCTGGCCTACACTCTGGCTGTTGCGTGTCCGCAGAAGCAGGAAGATGCCATTTTGGAAATGTGGCCTATTGTTTGGAAGAGGAGCTCCACCTCAGCAGTGGCAGGAAGACACCACCTTTGTTACTTTTGTGGGACTTAAGGGACTGGACATTGCTTTAAGTAAGGTAAATGGCCATATGTTGACTTTAGTAAATCTTTGCTTTTCCCTGTTTGTTAAATAAATCCCATTGTTATTGTTCCCTAAGCCTGAGTAGTCTTGCAGTTGTGTGCGTGGGTGCAGAACCAAGATAGTGACCGGTAAGCAATTGGGGCACTGCCTTTGGCGATTTTGAAGCCCCTTTTGCCCGCTATCAGTTTTGGCACCCAACGTGGGTGCCAAAGGTACATTCCCACCCACTGTGAGTTGGGGTAAGAATGGAGACCCAGGAAACTGGGAAACAAGAATTCAAAACTGATTTGGACATTAGATATACTAACACCTTGTGAGAGTATGTGTCACGTCCTGATCCCCAAGCAGCTCAATCTTTGCTGAACAGAGGGGAAAAAACCTGTACAAATGTTCAGTTCTGTTGGTTGACAAAATGAATCCTAAATCTTTTTAAAATTAATCTTTATACATATGTGGATATACATGATTTGATGTTAAATTATGCATAATATACCTGTGCAAATATTCATGGTGTACACAGACTTGCTTATACCTTGGTTATCAGAAGCATTTTAACTCACAGAAATTCATACTGACATGAACAAGAAAGAGAAAGATCATAAAAGCCACAGTTGACATTTTCTATTTCTAAATTTTTTCTCACCAATCTTTCCAGGTGTCATTGTTAAAGAGCTCTGTCCTGTCTATAAAAGAACACCTAATTATGGCAAATTTAACAGTTGTTTTATTTTTAAAGACAGATGAACCTAGCCTGGTGTTTCTATGTCTCTGAGCGATGAGGGACTGTATTTCTAGGACAGACAGGGCAGGGTGTCTCTGAGGTGTGAAAGCTGGAAATCTTAACTGAATTCGGAGGCCTGCATGTTCAGGTGTGCAGACACACTCATGTCATCACTTCCACTCCTGAATTAAGTATTCCTCATACAGACCACTTCCTACTGGGCATGACAGGTTCCCGGGCGACACGTGTCTTCAGAGAACCACAGACTCAGTGGATCTCAGGGTTTGGACCTCTGCTTTGTGTCCAGGGGGTCACTGTGGACAGTCCTCTTTCAGGTTAGATGCTGCCAGCATTCACTGCCCACAGAGTAGAAACCAAAAAATAAATCTTCTCAGGCATGACTTTCAACCAGTGAAGGACAAGAGGTGATAGTAACACACTGCAGCTCTGGTCCTCAGGAGCTGACCAGGCCTTTGTTTGACACATTCTCAGAGGGACCCAGCAGGCCTGAGTCCCAGCTGCTGACACCAGAACCCTCTCAATAATGACCCTTTTGTTGGCTTGGCTCCCTCCGGTCCTTCACTTCTCTGCTCTCACTGGGTTTTCAGGGGTGACCCCTCCAACAAACAACTTGCACCAAAATCCTGCAGTTTATACAGGGTCTGCTTTGGGGAAGATCCCAGTTAAGACAATAAGGCAATTAGGGATGAATTTTTATGTGGGGGAATTTTTATGTAGGAACTCATCAGGAAACAGTGACAACCAAGGCTAATCAATACTTTGCCTTCAGTGGACTCCCAACTGCAGCTGAGGGGTGAGGTCAAGATTAGCACAGCCCCCAGCTACAAAAGCCTCACAGTGGAAAACAATTGTAAAGATAATATTTATTTTAAAAAATCATCTTTTCCGGACCTCCCAAGTGGCACATGGGTTAAAGTCTCAGAGTGCTCAAGCTATCCCCAGCCACTGTGACAAGAGTTGGATCCACAGCCAGGGAGCTAATCCACGTGGCTCAGCAGACCTCTCCTGTCTTCCCCATTGCTCCCCTTGTAAACAGGACTGAGACCAAGGTCCAGTAAAGGTGGTGCCCCCCGAGGGGGTTGTTGATTAGAATAGATAGCCCCAGGGAAATGCTAAAAAGGTATTATAGTTTGGTGTAGAGACTGACGAGAAATAAAAGGGACTGAAAAAGGAGATTCAGTCGCAATGATGTAGGAATAGAAGAAGCAGTCTCCATGATGTAAAAGAGGAGATTCAGCGGCAGGAAATGTAGCCGCCATGATTGAGAGTTTGAAAATTAGTCACCAGGAGTTTGTTTTTTGTTTTTGTTTTTTTTTTCTTTTCGCTGCCCACCAGGATGTAGAATTTTAGATTGAGCGTTTTTGGAACCTTCAGTGACTTTGGGCCAGCGACTTTGGAGGCTTTGCAAGTAGCCGAGCAATGGAAACTGCTCCCAGTTTTGTTTTTACTACAGCTGAAGGAAGAAGGCAGAGGCCCGAAGCAGGCGCCTTCCTAAAATGCACAAGTGCAGTCTGTTGGGCCGTCTGGCCTCTGTAGTTGCTGTTTTCAGTGTTGTTGGCCTGGTCCTGTGCTGGGGCACCACGGCAGCTCTAGGGGCATCTTCAGTTGTGTCCTGTTTGTCTTTGTGAGTTGGAACATGATCTATAGTCTGGTTGTTGCGCGTCTGCAGAGGCAAAAAGATGCCATCTTGGAAATGTAGCCTATTGTTTGGAAGAGGAGCTGCACGTTTGCAGTGGCGTTGTTTCTTCTTTGGGACTTAAAAGACTGGGCATTGCTTTAAATAAGGTAAATGGCCATATTTTGGCCTGTGTAACTTTCTGTTTTTTCCTGTTTGTTATTGTTCCCTAAGCCTAAGTTATTGTTCCCTAAGCCTGAGTAGTCTTGCAATTGTGCATGCCGGTGCAGAACTTATGACAGGTAAACAATTTGGGCAGTTCTCTTGACCAGTTTTGATGCCCCATCTGCCCGCTATCACCCTCAGCAGTGTATCAGTAGATCTGCTTGTTTTGCTCCCCACTCTGTTGCTAGTGAATCATCTCAACACCCGCACACCCACCCACCCCCAAACCCTCGCACCTCTGGCCTACACCCCAGGTCTCATAAGCATAAATAAATCTTTTTAAAAAAGAGGTGGGGGCCTCCCTGGTGGCACAGCGATTAAGTGCTGCATTGTGGAGCTGTCCGCAGCAGCGACACGAGTTCGACACCTTGCGGGGGAGATTCCCACCGGGTGAGATTCCCACCGGGTGCAGCAGACCTCTGCTGCCCCGCCCACTGCTCCCCTCAGAAGTGTATTTCCATCGATCTGCCTGTTCTGCTCCCCACTCTGTCTCTGGTGAACTCTCGCTGCCCCATGCCTCTAGCCTGTAATCCAGCATTGTATGCATAAATAAATAAATCTTTAAAAAAAAAAAAAGAGGTAGCCTCTAGGAATAGGAAAAGGTGATCTTTTTTTCTTAAAGATTTATTTTATTTATTTATGCATACAAGAACTGGGGTGTTAGGCCAGAGGTATGCGGGTGTGAGAGGGTTCACCAGAGACAGAGTGGGGAGCAAAACAGGCAGATTGGCTGAAATGCACTGCAGAGGGGAGCAGTGGGGAGAGACAGGAGAGGTCTGCTGCATGATGTGGGGTAGCTCCCTGGCCAGGGATGAAACTAGTGCTGCAGTGGCTGCTGATAGCTTCATAGTGCTGAGACTTAACCCCTTGAGGGAGGCCCCTACCTCTTTTTTAAAGATAATAATTATTTTAAATTGTTGAAGAAAAGTGAGACATTTCAACCTTATAGTTATTCTGTTTAGTTAGAAGGCTGCTTTACTGCTTCCCTTCACCTGCCCACCTCTGGTCTTGGAATCTAGGAGGGGCACCCATCCAGGCCTGACTAATCAATGCCAGATGTGGCCGATAAGATGCCTCCTTAGGGAAGCAAACACACTGTTGTGTTGCTCTTCAGGCTAGTGAATGGTGCTGACATAATTAGAGGCAGAGGAGAAAGAATGTTCCAGTGAATTGGCACATATGGTAACATTTAGCTGTTGGTAGAAAATCAGAGATGAGGAAACATACATTGAAAACTATTAGAAAAATAAAAGGAAATTATATAGGCCATGTGTTAAAAGAAAATACCTTCCTTCCTTTAAAAAATCCTAAATTTCTCTAGCTTTTGACAGTAAAGGTATGCCTTTAGGAGAAACAAATTAAGGAAACAATGCTTTAAATCTTGCGATAGGACTTAAAAATGAGAGCATTCTGCCAATACAAAAACTATGTGCCACAATTTTGTTAGAACTAATGTATGAGTATATTGTTATAAAATATGTTGGAATGTACTTACATTGTATCTAGTTATCGAATATCAATTGAGTCTTGGACTAGATTGTGAAGGAATGCATTTTTGAATCGGGGTTACATACCTATATATTTTGAGGTAGTCAAAAGTTGAACAAAATTGTTCTTAAAAATCCAATCTTTAGAAGTTACTGTCAGGATTCCAAATTATTTCATAAGACTGAGTTCCTTTTACCCAAACACTTTTGCTGGCTGTAACTATATTAGAAAGAATGAGAAGCTATTTCCAGAAAGAAAGAACAATCCAGTGATGGCTAACACATTTCAAGAGAAAATCACTGAATGACATCCATGTAAAAGGATGGGCTAATATGCCTGGGACTTGGGATATGATTCAAGTAAACTAGAAAAATGTTTAAGTAAATTGATTGTTTTTTGTGGAACTAAACACTGACAAACCACTTAGTGTTTCCAAATATGATTCAAGAAAATCTCTAACAAAATTGACTTTACATAATAAATCTATTTGATAATTTTCCTTTCCTTTATTTTTAATATTTATTTTTACATACAAGCTGAGGTACAGGCCAGAGGCGTGGGGTGGTGAGAGGGTTCACCAGAGACAGAGAGGGAAGCAGAACAGGCAGATCAGAGATACACTGCTGAGGGGAGCAGCAGGCGAGGCAGGAGAGGTCTGCCACACCATATGGGTTCCTCCCTGGCTGGGTGTCGAACTTGCATGATGCGCTGCTGACAGCTCCACAGCACAGCTCTCAACCACTGCGCCACCAGGGAGGCCCCAATTTTCCTTTTCTTAATGGATATTTGAGAAAACTTTTTCAGACATCTGCTTAGAAATTCATTTACTGTTTTAAAAATGTTAGATAATGTAAATAAAATTTCTTTACAACTTCAAATATTTGGAATACCAGAAGAAGAGAGAGAATTGTAGAGAACAGTAAAGAAGCAATTTTTATAAAGCTTTGGTGGATAGGACTTTTCTAGATACATGAAATGCATCAAACCACAAATAGTTCAAGATATTCAATAATCCCCAAGGAATAAAAATCGATGTATACCTATATATTCAATAAACGTGCTGAAAATGAAATGAAAAATACTGAAAGCAGTAAGAAAAACAGAAGAAAATGACATAGATTTATAGCTTAGTCAACAAAAAAATGAAATCCAGAAGACAATGGAGTGTTATCTTTGAAATACAGGGAGAACATAACTACCAACCTATCTTCCATGAAAATTCATGGAAAGAATGAAAAGATAATAGATTATTTAAAGATAATCAGTTTAAATTATGAAGAAAAGTGAAACATTTTGACCTTCAGTAAATGGGACCAGATTTATACCCCTCCCCCAATTTAAACAACTAGAAACCAGAACAATGTATTTCATATATTACATAACAGGCAATGTAGGGTTGTGACTCCTGAGAGAGAGAAAACAATTAAGATAGCCCTATAATCATCTTGGATTTCTTCTTGGGAATATTTTCATTATGATAGTGAAGGAAAGGGAATCCTAAAAAGAGCACAGAGATTAAAGGTATGAAAGGCTTTATGTTCTGGAATGCATGTGGTATACCACCAGAATAAGGGAAGGACACAAAGAAAGAGCTCCAGAAATCTGAATAAAGTTCCCACTCTTGGGCCTGCTGCTCAGTATTGAGGCATTAACCCATAAAGAAATTGCATATTGCCAAGCAAAAAATAACCATGAAACTAAGCTTAACAATTCTTAGAGCTCACACAGAGTTGGGAGGTGCTTAAGTTTCAACCAATCATCACTGAAGATGCTCACTGAACATATCCTAAAGGTAGGGTTAAGTTAAGCTTTTAGTAAAAGCTACTCTAAGCCCAATATAGCAAGTGTTAAATCAACCTTGAAGGGATTAAGCTGATCTGCTTAACTGACAGAGCAAAATCCAATATTTTTGAAAGAAATACAACAAATCCAGGACTCAACAGAAAGTACATAATGTCCAGTATCCAATTAAAGCTTGTAGACATGTGAATAAGCGGGAAGATGTAACTTAAAACTTATTTGGGGTATGGAAAGGCTTGGAGCGGGGGACTGCGGGAAGGAACAATCATTGGAAAGACTCCTGGAAATGGCAGAGATGATGGAATTAACAGATAAGAACTTTAAAATAGTTATTAGAAATATGTTCAAGGATTTTAATAAAAAACTAATAAGGAAGGAAATGGAACCAAACTATTAGACATGAATAATGCAATACCTGAAATGAAAATTTCACTGATGACTTTAAGAGCTGATTGATATAAATGGATGCCCAGATTTGCAAGGGTTGGGGACTAGTGAGAAAAATATTTGAAGATATAATGGCAAAAAGAACATTTAAATTTTATGAACACTGTAAACCCACAGATTCAAAAATTCAATAAACCCCAAAATGATAAATACAGAATAAAGAACAATAAGGTCTATCACAATCAAGTTACTGGAAGTGAGTTGATAAAGAAAAAAAAGCAGGCTGAAAAGTAATCAAAAGGAAAAGCCCTGCATTGGGGCATTTTGACAGCTCCAGGAGCATCTCCTGTTGTGTCCTCTCCTGTCCTCCCAAGATGGAACCTGGCCTACAGTCTGGCTGCTGTGTGTCCGCAGAGGCAGGAAGACGCTGTCTTAGAAACGTGTCCTATTGTACAGGAGGGGAGCTACTGGTCCTCAGTGTCAGAAAGACGCCATTTTAGCTGCTTTTTGTTTGGGATTTTAAAACACTGGACACTGCTTTGGCTCAGGTAAATGGCCATTTTTGGCCTCAGTAGCGCTTTCTTTTTTTCTAATGGTTTGTTAAATCAATCTCATTGTTGTTGTTCCCTGAGCCTGAGTAGACTTGCAATTATGCACGCAGGTGAAGAACTCAGACAGTGACCAGAAAACTATTTAGACAGGTCCTTGGTGGGTTTTAGTGCCCCTTACTGCCTTGTTTCAGTTGGCAAGCCAACCAGGAGGGGGAACCTGTGGTTGACCTTGTTTTGGTCACCTTAAAGCACAGAGCAATTGCAAGACACTTGGTAGTAACTGATTTGAAAAAAAAATTTTTTCTTGCGTACTAGACATGGGTTCAACCATCAGTTTGGGTGGTTCTGCTTCTTCTCCACCCCCTGGTAAAATATGGGATTGACAAGTTAATGTTTTTATTGCTGGGGAGTATGTGGACATATAGTAAAAATCTGTACACAAATCTTGAATTTGTGTTTATAGAAGTATTCTTGGTTATGATGGTATGCATACTGTTTGGTCAAAAAGAAGCCCATTTTAAGGTTAAACATTCTTTTGAAAAGCTGCAAGGGCAGATACAGAAATTAGAGGAGAGGGTAGAGAGGGCCCTTCAGCTTCCGGGAGAAAAGAGACCCATTTGGTGGCCCAAAAGAATGGTGAGTTAGCTGTCTCTTTTCCTGATAGTGGTGATGGAGAGACACAAAAAGAAAAAAGACAAATGGTTGTTCAAAAAAACTCTTTGGGCAGTATCCTTAGCTGATTTTAGTAACCCTTGCTGCCCTGTATCAACACTAGTAGCAAAAGAATAGTCTAGGAAAATGGAAGCGTGTTCTTTCAAGGTTTTTACAAGTGAAGTCATTTCATATTATTTGAGGTAAATGGTGGTAAGTTAAGGATGCATATTATAAAGGTGAGAGCGAAATTTAACAAAAAGGTATAGCTCATAAACCAAAAGACAGAGTGAAATAATAGAAATAAGTACTTCATAGTACAAAATAGGGCAGAAAAAGAAAAATAAAGGATAGGTAATTCCAATATGAAACAGCATATCCATAGATTTAAACCTAAGCATAACATTAATTATGTTAAATGTAAATGACATACACACCCAGTCTGAATAAAAAACAACATAAAATAAATGCTACTTACAAGAAAGATTGTATATAATTACACAGCTATGGTAAAAATGAAAGAAGACTTCCAGTTTCCATACCAGCATGTAATGAGCTTGGAAGTTACCAATTCATTCTAAAAACAAGTAGAGGGGCCTCCCTGGTGGCGCAAGGAGTTAAGTCTTGGCACTATGAAGCTATCAACAGCCACCGCAGCACAAGTTAGATCTCTGGCCAGGTTGCTGACCCACATGGCCCAGCAGACCTCTCCTGTCTCACCTGTTCTCCTCAACAGTGTATTTCAGTAGATTCACCTGTTCTGCTCCCCACTCTTGTCTCTGGTGAACCCTCTCACACATACACCCCAAACCTCTGGCCTACACCCCAGCTCTTGTGATACATAAATGAAGAAATCTTAAAAATAAAAATAAAAACAAATAGAAAAGCTGACAGCAACTCTTCTTAGATCCATCAGAGAGGTGAGGTCACAAAGCAAACTGCTGTCCCCCAAAATGATAGATACAAAAAATGACAACTTTCTTCGGCAAAACCTCTGTGGAGCCAAAATCAGGGTAGAAAAACCTGAACTAGAGGCCAGCGTGGACAGGAGGCTCAGGGGCAAAGGTCTACAAAGGAGAAAAGATAATCTTTTCAACAAATGGTACTAAAACAAGTGCCATCCACATGCAAAATAATGAATCTAAATTCATTTATGAGTCAACCTTATACCCTTCACAAAAGTTTACTCCAAATGAATCATAGAACAAATGAAAAGTACAAAAGTATTAAACTCCTAGAAGATAACAGGAAAAATTCTAAGTGACCTTCAGTATGGCAAGGACATTTTAGATACATCAAAGACTGGTCCATGAAATAAATAATTTAAAGGTTGTATTTCATTCAACCTTTAAATTCTGATATGCAGAAAATAGTGCTGAGAAAATGAAAAGACAAGTCACAGCTTGGGAGAATATATTTGATATGTGATAAAGGACACAAAGTGTTCTTAAAATTCAACAGTAAGAAGACAAACAGTTCAACTGGAAAATGGCCAATGATCTGAACAGACTCCTAACCAAGAAGATAATGCTTGCAGATTGCAAAGAAACATAGGGAAAGATGCTCTACACCATATGTCATTAGGGATATGCAAATTAAAATAATAAGATACAATTATGTGCCTATTAGAATGGCCAAAATCCCTAACACTAACAACATCAAATGCTGATGAGGATATGGAGCCACAGGAAATATCATTCATTGCTGGTGGGAATGCAAAATAGTATAGTCACTTTGGAGAAGAGTTTGGCATTTAGTACAAAACCTAAACTACTGTTACATAAAATCTAGCAATCACACTTCTTGCTATTTACCCAAATGAGTTGAAAACTCATCTCCACACACAATCTTCACATGGATGTTTATGGAAGCTTTTTTCATAATTACAAAACTTTGAAGGAGCCAAGACATCCTTCAGTAGGTGATTGGATAAACTGTGATATATTCAAGTGGAATATTATTCAGAGATTAAAAAGAAGTAAATGCTCAAGTCATGAAACTTTAAAGTCATGTTACTCAGGGAAAGAAACCAATCTGAGGGCCTCCCCGGTGGTGCAGCGGTTAAGCGCTGCGCTGTGAAGCTGTCGGCAGCGGCGACGCGAGTTCGACGCCCGGCCAGGGAGAATCCCACATGGCGCGGCAGACCTCTCCTGCCTTGCCCGCTGCTTCCCTCAGCAGTGTATTTCTGATCTGCCTGTTCAGCTCCCTGCTCTGGCTCTGGTGAACCCTCTCGCCGCCCCATGCCTTTGGCCTGTACCCCAGCTTGTATGTATAAATAAAAATAAATCTTTAAAAAAAAAAAAGAAACCAATCTGAGAAGCTACATGCTATATGATTCCAACTGTATAACTTTCTGAAAAGACAAAATTATGGAGAAAGTAAAAAAATTTGATTGCTAGAGTTTGGGGGAAGAGCAGGAAGGATGAACTGGTTGAGAACAGAGGATGTTTAGGGCAGTAAAACTATACTGCCTGATGCTATGTTTGCCGACATGTCATTATACATTTGTCAAAATCCATAGAATGTACACCAAGAATAAACTCACTCACAGAAACTGTAGACTTTTGGTGATGATGTGTCAAAGTAGGTCATTCATTGTAAAAGTGTACCATGCAGGTAGGGGCTGTTGACTGTGGGGAATTCTGTACATGTGGGGGCAGGATGGGTGTATGGGCAATCTCTGTACCTTCTGCTTAATTCTGCTGTGATCTCAAAACTTCCCTTAAAAGCCTATTTTTTAAAGATAGTAAAAAGATGGGAAAACATCATGTAAATAAAACTTGCCTGTATCAATAGCTATAAAGTAGATTTAAGGAATATTATCAGATATAAATAGGGACATTTTATAATAATAAGATGTCAATTCACCAAGACATCATTATTCTAGATACACATGTATTTAATAATAGCTTCAACCCAATTCACATTATCTCCTCATTCTTTTCCAGTCACCACCCTCTTTTTCTCTTCAAAACCATCACTCGACAGAATTGTCAATATTCTTTTATTTTTATTCCCTGCTTTTTCTCACTCCTCAGACTTCTCTGGTGTGGCTTCTCACTCTATCAGAGCTTGGAAACAGCTCTCACTGAGCTCAGCGTGATCACTAAATGCAGAAGATATTCTCTAGCCCTTTCTTCACATTTCAAAAGTATTAAAACCATGGGCTGCATTTCACATCTTGTAACAAACTCTTTTTCTGCTATAAAACTCTCCCTGCTTTTCTTGTCTCCTTAGTCTTCTATCTCCTAACAGGTTCACTAAGCCCTGAAATGCTAGATAATTCTGGGGCTTGTTCCTAGCCCACTCTGTGTGCCACGTATGTGCCAATGGTTCTTAAGTTAATATCTGAGCCTGACTCGAGATTCATACAGCATTTCTATTGCCTACATGATGTGCTAGTGGATGAAAAGACAACTCCATGCCAGGAGGTATTAAATTAAATCTAGTATTAAAGACAGGTATTAAATCTAGTCTTGTTCTTAGGTCTTCTTTTATATTAACCAAATCTTCTCCATCATCAAGTCATGGTAATTTTACCTACTAAATGTTTCTTAAATGCACATTCATCATTATCATTGCTATGCTGGTTTAAGATGCCAAGATTTTCTACCTGAACTATGGCTATCACCTCCTAACTTGTCTGTGCTGACCTAACATCCATTCAGTGGCCCCTTAAATCTGTTTTTCTTTAAAGCAGTCAGAGGAAAAAAAATTAACACATTATATAGTCCTTCCTCCCACCCAACTTAAATTCTTCAGTGATTTTTTAAGATAAAGCAAAGCCTTTACATAGCCTACAAGGTCAGGTTCCTGTGGCTCATGCTCTGTGTTCCTACTGCATCAGCCTTCTTTGCACCCCTTATCCTCTCCATGTTGTTCTGCCACAGACCCTTGCTCATGCTAGCCTTTCTCCCTGAGTAGTCTTCTCTTACCTGCATCACTAAATTAACTCCTTTCTTTGAGCTCAAGCTCAGATCCTTATGGAATCCTTCCCTGTTATCTCTAATTAGCTCCAATAGCCATACTATGGCCTATTGTGGTGCCATATACTTCTCCACTGTAGCAGTAGATAAACATGTATTCGGTTTGTTATAGTCTATTATCAATACTTAATATTTTTATCTCCCTGGCCTCCCTGGTAGCCTAGGGGTTAAGTCTCAGCGCTGTCATCACTACAGCCTGAGTTCATCCACAGCCAGAAAACTAACCCATATATGGCGCAGGAGACCTCTCCTGTCTTCCCTGCTGCTCCCCTTAGGAGTGTATTCCAGTAAATCCACCAGCTCTGCTCCCACTCTCTTTCTGGTGAATCCTCTCACCCCCTTATCCTCTGACTTATAACCCTGTTCTTTTTTTTTTAAGATTTATTTATTTATGCATACAAGCTGGGGTGTAGGCCAGAGGTGTGGGGTAGTGAGAGTATTCACCAGAGACAGAATGGGGAGCAGAACAGATAGATGAACTGAAGTACACTGCTGAGGGGAGCAGCGGGAGAAGCAGGAGAGGTCGCTGCCTCACGTGGGAATCTCCCTGGCCCGGTATGGAACTCGTGCTGCAATGGCTCTTGATAGCTTCATAGTGCTGCACTTAACCCGTTGTGCCACCAGAGAGCCCCTATAACCCAGTTCTTATATGCAAAGGTAAGTTAAAAATCCTTGGGGGGCCTCCTTGGTGGCACAGCGGGTTAAGCGCAGCACTATGGAGCTGTCAGCAGCTGCAGTGTGAGTTCAGTGCCCCGCCAGGGAAAATCCCACATGGCTCAGCAGACCTCTCCTTCCTCGCCCGCTGCTCCCCTCAGCAGTGTATTTCGTCGATCTGCCTGTTCTGCTCCCCACTCTGTCTCGGTGAACCCTCTCACTGCCCTATACCTCTAGCCTGTACCCCAGCTTGTATGCATAAATAAATAAAATGTCAAAAAAATCTTTGGGAAAAAAAGAATAAAAGGGGAAAAGTTATTTTAAAAATATTTCTATTTCCCATTAGACTACAAAGAACTTCAACATTGATTGGGGCTGTTTAGCTCACCAACGCGTTCCCAGTATTTAACAAATTTCCAGGCATACAGCAGGCACTCAAATGCTCACTGACTGAATAAATACATACATTCGGATAAATAGAAGGCTTTCATAAACAGATATTCACTACTTTTCTTTTTCCCTTCTTTCTCTCTTGATTGCTACCCTCTTTTTTGGAACAGGACTTGTATGATACTCTATGCTAAGGTTGTCGAGCCTCAGGAACAAAATCATATCCCATGGAAGAGAATTCCTTTCAAAACTAAGTAAAACTGAAAGGGCTCAGATGATGATAAAGAGGTGGTTTGGGAAATCAAACTAGACTATTAGGAAGACTTCAAAGACTCCCTGACAACAGGTTTAAATACAACTATGAATGACTAAACTTTGACACTGCCCGCTACTGCCAGTGGGAGTGTGGGGGGTATTATAACGATCACCCAAAGATGTCTACATCCTAGTCTCCAGAACTGTAAATATGTGATATCACATGAAATGAGGAATTAAGGTAATAGATGAAATTAAGGCTGCTAATCAGATGACCTTAAAATAAAGAGATAATCCTGAATTATCTGCGTAGACTTAACGTAATCACAATGGCCTTTAAATGTGGAAGTGGGAAGCAGGAAAGTCAGTGCTGAAGTGATGTAAGAAGAACTCACCTAGGCATTGTTGACCTTGAAAATAGAAGGGGATCATAGGCCAAGGAATACAGGCAGCCTCCAGAAACTGAAAAGGCAAGAGAACAGATTCTCTCCCAAGAGACTCCAGAGAAATGCAGGCCTGCTCATACCTTAACTTTTGCCTAGTAAGACCTGAGTCAGACTTCTGACCTCCAGAACTGTAAGATAATTTCCAATGTTTTAGCCACTAAATTTTTGCTAATGTGTTACAGCAGCAGTAGGAAACTAATGCAGTAAATCAACACTTAACCTTGTCATTGATTTTTGGAAAACACAACTAGTGATAAAAGTGGAATAATACTTAACTAAACCAATTTTATCAAAGGCTAATTGCTATAATTAAGAGTTGAAGTTCCTACAACATATTTCTGGTCACGAAAGCATCACTAAATGTCTAAATACATATCTGAAAAATTTCTAATATTGAAACAGAAATGGAATTCATTTATTCATTTTCCAACCTGCTTATTTCAGTTCAGGAGCTCAGGTGATTTGAGATCATCCTGGGAGCTTAGGGTGCAAAGCAGGCCCAACCCCTGGACAGGATGCCTTTCCATCGCAGGGTTCACTCACACACACGCTCACTTAGACTAGGACAATTTGGACAAATAACTCAACCTAATTACACAGCATTGGGACACAGAAGGAAATCAGAGTATCTGGAGAAAACCCATGTAGGTACGGGGAGAATGTGCCAACTTCACATAGTGACGTCAGTGGGAAATGATTATTTCTCATTAATGTTATAATGAAACAATGTTGAACAAAGACATTATTCAAGAACTTCCCATATAGGACCACAAAATCTTTTCCTATTGGCATGTTGGCCACAACGTAAAAATGCCCTTTCAGAGTACCAATGGCACTCATCAAAGAGTTGTGTCATACAGCAATGGCCAAATAAGTCCCAGCTGGCCTTGTCACTGCAGGAACTACTTCATTAAGGGAACCTCCATGTTCAGAGACATTAACACACTCTTCTCAGCGCTCTCAGCCTCCTTCTGAGCCTCACCCTTGATATTCTTTTCAGTCATGTTCTTTGAAGCTGCAGGCTCACAAGCCTGGATGGCCACAGAAATTCTCCTGATTGCCACACTGAACACTACCCTCCTTTCTCATAGTTCTACCAGAGTAGCGTGCAGCCGGTGGCCAGCTTGAGCATTAATCATTCCATCCTTGAGCTCACTTGACATGTCAGAACTTTGTAGAGCAGGAATTAATGGTTCAGCCTAAGTCTTCTGCAGATGGAGTTGTGGTTAATAAATTGCTTAAGACTTTCCAAAAGTAAAAGCTGGAAGCCATGAAATTTTTAAGAGATAAATATGTTTTGAAAAAATATGATGTGGAAAGAAAACTATGCAAAGCACATTCTTTAAGTATTAGTGCATTTGAACAATGCTGAAACACCAAGTGGACTAAGTGTACACTGATCTTTTCTTATTGGCTTGCTGCCCCACTGTGCCACAGGCCTTGCTCTTTGCTAAACATTAAGCTGCTTTTCTAACCCTTTCCTTCCTGATATTGGCAGTCAATGAAATTAGTTACTGAAACTCAGTGGATAGCAAAATTAATACCTTAATTTCTTGGGTTTATTTATTGTTTCTTTTCTGTCTTGCCTCTTGAAATCAGTTATCTTGTATACAAAAATCTGACTTTCTTCCTAGACCATTCCCCTTGCTGACATGGCCAACAATCCAACTCTTAAAGAAGGAGCTCCTGGCCTGACCAACTTTTTCCAAATTTATCCTGGTCTCCTACTGAGTAGAAATCTGGACTTTTAGCATTGCAAATTTTGCACTGAACCTGTGCTCAACATATGCAACTCACATATCAACTTCCCACATGAGGTCTAATCCAGGGGGCACATGGACTCGAGGGCAAAAGGTCAGAGGAGGAGGCCAGAATGTATTTATTATTTATTTATTTTTTTAAGATTTATTTATTTATACATACAAGCTGGGGTACAGGCCAGAGGCGTGGGGCGGTGAGAGGGTTCACCAGAAACAGAGTGGGGAGCAGAACAGGCAGATCAGAAATACACTGCTGAGGGGAGAGCCAGCGAGGCAGGAGAGGTCTGCTGCACCATGTGGGATTCTCCCCGGCTGGGCGTCGAACTCGCATTGCGCGCTGCCGACAGCTCCACAGCACAGCACTCAACCGCTGCGCTACTAGGGAGTCCCCCCCAGAATGTATTTATGGTGATGGTGAGAGGTCACTCTTCACTCTACCTTCAGTATCATGAGCAGATGACCCTGTGGTATTCATCATTTTTAGAACTGAGCACAAGAACCAATGGAGAATCTGTTAACTTGATGTAGTTAATTTTCTTCCCTGTCCCAAATAATTTCCCATAATTGTTTTGCATAGATTTTAACTTCAAAGTTACAAATCTCTTTTTTTGTGTATGCAAATTTTTAAATGAATCAATGAACTTGTGATTAAAAGTCCTTCTTAGAGCCAATTCAGCTGTATTTAGAGAACTTTAGGGAGTATTATGATTACACATAGCCAAATAGGCCCTACACACTGCACTATTATTGCGAGTATTGGGAATAGATTTCATGGCATGTATCACTTTTCTCTGCTAGCTAAGCTGGTATAAACACTATGATAATCAGAATAAAGGGAGATGTCATCTCTGGCAAAATCAGCTGTATAGAAAACAGTCTCAAACTTTAAAGAAAAAGAAATACTTGAAGTTGAAAGTATAATGACATAGGAAATATACTAAAACTTAAGATTCTGGGCCTTCCTGGTGGTGCAGGTGTTTAAGTCTCAGCACTGTGAAGCTGTGGGCAGCCACTGTGGCAGGAGTTCGATCCCCAGCCAGGGATCTGACCCACATGGCGCAGCAGACCTTTCCTGTCTCACCTGCTGCTCCCCTCAGCAGTGTATTTCATTTAGTCAATGTTCCTGTTCTGCTCCCCACTCTGTCTCTGGTGAATCCTCTCACCCCCCACACATCTGGCCTACACCCTAGCTCTTGTGTACATACATAAATAAATCTTTTTTAAAATGGCTTAAATATACCAGTTAAAAGACTGCTGTATAGATTAAAAAAGCAAAATATGATCCAAGTAGATTAAAAAACAAAACATGATCCAGCCATATACTCTTCAAAAGAAACTTACTTGAAACATAAAATTGTCAAGTTGAAAGTAAAAAGATGTCACACAAACATCCATGAATGGGAAATGTCAGTAAATATAGAAATGTTATCTAAAATAACTTTAGATGAAAGAAAAATCACCAGACACATGCAGAGACATTATATAACACATACAGAGGATTACTCCACTAAGACATAGCAGTCCTAAATATGTGACCAAACAGAGCTGCAAAATATGTGAAGCAAAAACAGAACAGAAAGAAAAAATAGCCAATTCCAGAGCTAAAGCTAAAGACATCAACACCCCTGTCTTGATAAAAAATAGAACTTGGCAGAAAATCAGCAAAGATATATGGAAGAGTTCAACAACACCATCAACCAATAGTATGTTAACGTATTTCAAATAGGATCTGTACATATACCAAAAAATAGACCATATCCTGGACCATAATATAAATCTCAACAAATTTAAAGGAATTAAAATTATACAAGAGTACATCCCCTGACCACAGATGGAATCAAACTAGAAATTAACAATAAACAGGAAAAACTTCAAATACTTGAAAAGTATTCAGAGTGTTCTAAATAATCCACAGATTAAAGAGGAAAGTGCAAAGGGAATTTCAAAACACATTAAATGAAAATGAAAATAACACATCAAAATGTGTGGATGCTGGGATCAAAATTCTTAATCTAAATGTATACATTAGACAATAGGAAAAGTCTCAAATCAGTAATTTAAGCTCCACCTCAAAAATCAAAGTGGGGGGGATAAGAGCAAGCAGAATTGGAAATAAGGGTAGAAATAAATTAAAAACTGAAAAAGAAAATCAATTAAGTAAAGAAATGAATCTTTGAAATGACCATAACATTGACAAATCTCTGGAGAGAGAGAGAAAATATAAGGAACTAAAGAGGAAATATCACTATGAAAAACAAATTATAATAAGGAAATACCATGAGCAAGGTACACATACATTTGACAAATTAAATGGATATTAAAAGACCCTACAGCTAACATACTTTCCTTCTAAGACTGGAAATAAACCAAGGATGTCCAGTCTCACTATTCTTTAACATAACCCTGAAAATTCTAGCCAATGCAATAAGGAAATAGACAGATATTGGAAAATAATAGAAGTGTTCTTATTGACAGATGACATGATTATTTGAAAAGCCCAAGGAATCTACAAAAAATTTCTTCTAAAAATTGAATTCATTAAAAATCTCAGGATACCAGGTAAACAATAATCAATTGTATTTTTATATACTAGCAACGAAGAACAAGATTAAAACTATAATGCATTTACAATTGCTTAAAAAAATCCTTAGGTGTAAACCTAACAATATATATACAGGATTTGTGTGATAAAAATGTCAACATGCTGATAAAAGATATGTGGGAAACATACTGTGTTCATGAATTGAAAGACTCAACATTACATCCATTTTCCCCAGATAAGCAGATTTAACACAGCTCCTGTCAAAGCCACAGCAAGACTTTTTTTGTTATAGAGAGAATATTATCTTATATGGAGTGACAGAATAGGAAAGAAACAGCTTTAACAGTTTTGAAAAAGATAAATAAAATGGGAGGAATCAGTCTGAAAGACTGACTTACTATACAGCTATAATAATCAAGATTATGTAGTGTTGGTGAAGGTCTAGTCACTTAGATCAATGGAAAATAGATAACCTGGGGCCTCCCTGGTGGCGCAAGGGGTTATTAAGTCTCAGCCCTATGAAGTAATCAGCAGCCACTGCAGCACAAGTTCGATCCCTGGCCAGGGAGCTGACCACATGGCGGAGCAGATCTCGCCCGCTGCTCCTCAGTTAATCTGCCTATTCTGCTCTCCACTCTGTCTCTGGTGAATCCTCTCACCCCTTTATACGTGTGGCCTGCATCCCAGCTCTTGTATGCATAAATAAATAAATCTTTTAAAAAAAAGTAGAGAACCTGGAAGTTGATCCACACAAATATGCCCAACTATGTGTGTGGTTTATTCCTCCCAGCCCTCTCACCCCTCCAGGTACAAAAGCAATTCATTGGAGAAATATAGTCTTAACAAATGGTGTTGGAGTAATTGGAGAGTCACAAGAACAAAATGTACTTCCATCTCTAAGTCTCATTTATCATGCAAAAACTCACTCAAATTGGACATGGATAAATGCAAAACTATAAAATCTTTAGAAAAAGATAAAGGAGTAAAACCTTTAGAATTTAGAGTTAGGCAAGGATATATTAATATTGACATCATGAGCAAGAGCTATAAAAGAAAAACCTGATAAATTAGACCTCATCAAAATTTAAAACTTTTGCTTTCAAAAAGCATGAGAGAAAATATTTGCATACCACATATCTGGCAAAAGACTAATATTTACGATAGAATTAAAAATTCAATAGTGAACAAACAATCCAATTAGATATTAACAAAAGTAATGAAATCATATTTCACCAAAAATAAATAAAAATGAGAAATAAACACATGAAAAGATGTTCAACATCATCAGCCATCAGAGAATTGTAAATTAAAACTGAGTATGTTCACATATGGAGGAGCAAAAATGTAATCCCCCAAAATAAAATTAAAAATAAAACATAAACCACAATGAGTTGCCATTCTCTACTTATCAGAATGACCAAAATAAAAGTGACAACACCAAATGCTAGGGAAAATATAGAGACACTGGATCACTCAGACCTTGCCAATGGGAACATAAAATCCTGCAGTCACTCTGGAAGAAGATTTGGTAGTTTCCTAGAAATTAAACATACAGCTACCACATGACCCAGTTAGTGCACACCAGGACATTTATCCCAGAAAAATGAAAACTTAGGTTCATACAAAAACCTGTACATGAATGGTCATAACAGCTTTACTTGGACTAGCATCAAACTGGAGACAATTCAGATTCTTTTCTCATGAGCAAATGGTTAACCAAACTGTAGACTGGCTAAAACATGAAAAACTATTCAGCAATAAAAAGGAAACAACTATGCATACATTCAGTGAACCAGGTCAATCCCTAGGGAATTATGCTGAGTGAAAAAGCCAACCTTAAAAATGGTACAAGCAGTATGAGTTTATTCTTATGTTTTTGAAATGACAAATTTATAGAAATGAAGAACAGTGTTGTGGTTGCCAGGATTACCAAGAAAGTGGGGGTGCAGATTAGTCAAGATGACTGTAGAAATATGACACGAGAGATCCTTGCCACCACTGGAATGTTCCATATTCACTGTATCAATGTCAATGTTCTGACTGTGATACGATAGACAAGCTTTCAAGAAGTTATCATTGGGGCAAAGTAAAAGGTACATGGGTCTGTTGTTCTTTTTCTTACAACTGCATGTAAATCTACAATTATTTCAAAATAAATATTTATTTAAAATATTGATTTAATTTCTTTTTTTTTTTTTTTTTTACATACAAGCTGGGGTACAGGCCAGAGGCGTGGGGCGGCGAAAGGGTTCACCAGAGACAGAGCGGGTAGCAGAACAGGCAGATCAGAAATACACTGCTGAGGGGAGCAGCGGGCGAGGCAGGAGAGGTCTGCCCCACCATGTGGGAGTCTCCCTGGCCGGGCGTCGAACTCGCGTCGCCGCTGCCGACAGCTCCACAGCGCAGCGCTTAACCGCTGCGCCACCAGGGAGGCCCCTGATTTAATTTCTTAGAAAACTTTGATATTTTAAAGGCAGATTAAGGCAGTGCTATTCAATAGAAATATCAAGCAAATCACAAGCATTAGCCATCACATTTTCTAGTTAGCAAAGTAAACTAAAAATGTGAAATTAATACATAATTATGTACTTTAAGCCAATATCCATCCCCCAAATGAGCTTACTAGGTAATCAATGTGCAGTTTATTTAGTGAGCTATTTTACCTGAATTGACTTGCTGAGTCAATTCAGACCGCTAGAGCCAAGTTGCCATAGACTTACAACTCACAGTTCTCAATGCTGGGAATTCTGAGATGAAGGTGCCAGCAGATCTGGTCTCTGGTGAGTGAGGACCAGCTTCCTAGTTTGCAGATGGCTGCCTTCTCCCTGTGTCTTCACATGGCAGAGAAAGCAAACTTCAGTTTCTCTTACATAAGGACACTGATCCCATCATGGAGGTTCCATACTCCTCACTTCATTGAACCTAATTACCTCCCCAGAGCCCCACATCCTAATATCACCCCCATTGGTATCACATGCCCACACTGGGGATGGGAATAGAATTATCTCTACCCAAAGCACCTATGCTTGGAAGGCGGCCATCCCCAGGGGAAACAAAGATAGATTATTTTCAGAGATGGTGGAAAAATTCCTCTTATTCTCACCTGCAGTGTGATTTTGCTGTTCTTGCATCAAGAGATGGAAGTTATTTCCCCTCCTCTCGAATTTGGGCCAGTCTTGCTGGTCTTCTAAGAAGGAGAAACTAGAACAACACTGACTGCAAGGATTTTTTTTTTAAAAGATTTATTTATTTATACATACAAGCTGGAGTACAGGCCAGAGGTGTGGGGCGGCGAGAGGGTTCACCAGAGACAGAGTGGGGGGCAGAACAGGCAGATCAGAAGTACACTGCTAAGGGGAGCAGCAGGCGAGGCAGGAGAGGTCTGCTGCACCATGTCGGATTCTCCCCGACTGGGCGTTGAACTCGCATCGCCGCTGCCGACAGCTCCACAGCGCAGCGCTCAACCGCTGCGCCACCAGGGAGGCCCTGACTGCAAGGATTTTTTTTTTTTGCGTTTTTTTAAATTGTTATTTATGTCTTTTACATTTTGTATTCCCCTTGGGCAACCCACCACCTGCAAGGATTTTAGAGGGAAACAGCACCTGTGAGAAGAAATGAGAGAAACCTGGGAGAGTCATCTGGCTTGATACAAGTTCAGCCTGAATGAAGAGAGAAGGTTTTGTGGAAATTTCTAAAATGGTTTGGCAAAACTGTTGGAGACTCTTTGAGCCAGATTGACCAAAAGGGGAGCCCCATGTCTCCTAGGAACAGGTTTGACTTAGTATACAACATGTGGCCTCTACAAAAACTCAGCATGGATTTCAAAGTACAGCAGTTGAAACCTTCAGTTCAATTTCCTGTGGTGGGAGTGTTGCTGGAAAATACCAGATTCTTTTCTGCCTGCCACAATTGTTGAAGCCAAAAGACAAAGGACAGGGATTGAATCTTTAATATGCACTTTAATTAGATCAGCTATCTGATCTGAGAATGGTCCAGAATCATGCTCCAAAGAAAACTGTTGTTCTAATACCTCATATCTAACAGGGTATTTTATACTGTGTTAGACAAAGACAGTTAATTATCAGTGAACAGCCTTCACTCCAGGCAGGTAACAACTTCTGGGAGTTACGTGGTGCCCCATTCTCCTGGCAGCTCCCCGTCAACTGGTATCTGGATTTAGAGCACTTCGCTCCTGGGATGGCTCAGTCTGACAGGAATGGCATCCATGACTCTTCCAGGTGCCTGGAAAACTTAGAGCAAACAGGTCAAATAAAATGTGTTGTAGGGTAAGTGAATTAATCAGGCTTTTTGTGCCACTAGCCTCTGTGGCTATCACCTGTGGCCTTGATGGTGTTGATGCAGAAGGTGCTTAGGAGTGTGGGCACGGGACACACGTGCCTGATTGTGGACACCTGGAGTATGGGTGTGGCCATGCATAAGTGTGCACACCTGATCCTAGAGGGGAGGGCAATCAGGATGGTGTCACTCGGAGGTGGGGGATGGCTGCAAGAGGCTAGACCACGAGAGACTGCCAGAAAGGGACTAGAGAAAAAGTAAAGATTTGTGGGGGGTTGGGAGGCTTGATTGCCTGCCTGCCTGCCTCCCAGCCCCCCTGCCTGGTCCCCTGTTCTGCCTGCCTTGCCTGCCTGCAGACTTGCCACTTACTACATGTGTGCATGCAGATTCCTAAGCTATGCAAGGTGCCTGTCTCATCCCCCTTGCTATTCCCTATCAGGAGACCTGTGAGATTCATTGTCTTGGCCACCATAATTGTTTTGACTAGTGAAATGCAAAAGAAGTGAAGCAATTCCAAGACTTGCCCCTAAGAGACATTGTACCCCCATCCTTATTCTCTTGGAGTATTGATCTGTACTGCTTTATGAAGAACCCAGGTGTCTCAGCTAATAGGCAACACCTACTACAGTTGTGTGAACAAGGCTCCCTCATGATTATCAGCCCAGTCAGTGTTCCAGCTGAATACAACTTGGTAAGTGAACAAGGAAAATTTGCAGAGGAGTCATCCAGCCAACCCACAGAATCATGAGAAATAGTCATTGCTATTGTAAATCACATCATTTTGAGGTGATTTCTTATACAGCATTAGTTGAAACAAAAATAAAGGTGGCTAACACTTGGGTGGCCCAAACTTAGCACATGCCCACTATGCATTACTATAACAAAACCCTCCAGCTGTGCAAGGAGGGACTTATTTTTGATGGCAGCACTCGAACTTTAGAGAGGTAAGCAGAGTTTCAAGAATTTAGGAATTAATTACATCTGTCATTCCTTTAACAGTCCTATACTAGATTTTTCTAGAGCAGTGGTTCTCAAGTATAGACATTAGAACCACCTTGAAAATACACTGATGAAATTGGTTTGTTAGCAGCCTTGGTGTCCGGTTTTTTTTTTGTTTTGTTTTGTTTTTTTAAAGATTAATTTATACAAGCTGGGGTACAGTACAGAGGCGTGGGGCGGCGAGAGGGCTCACCAGAGACAGAGTGGGGAGCAGAACAGGCAGATCAGAAATACACTGCTGAGGGGAGCAGCGGGTGAGGCAGGTCTGCCGCACCATGCGGGATTCTCCCCGGCTGGGCGTTGAACTCGCATCGCACGCTGCCGACAGCTCCACAGTGCAGCACTCAACCGCTGCGCCACCAGGGAGGCCCGGGGTCCAGTTTTTAAAAGCTCTTTAGGTAATTATGAAGTGCACTCAAGCTTGCGCGCCAGTGATCTAAAGGCTTCTTTGTCCTTTTCATATTTTCTAATATTCCGTCTTTGAGAAGTCCAGTGATTGCTGATATGTGGACTGGGATCCAGGAGACCTTGTGAGCATTGTCCTAGTCTTCGCCCCATTCCCTCTTCCCCATTTGTCACTCTGGAGCACTGCCATGCCTTCTTCCTTCATTCTCTTCTTGTGAACTTAGCACACTTTCCTCCCTTCATTACCCACAGCCCCTGTGAAGCAATGTACCTTTTGGTTGAGTGCTGATATGTGGTCAGCTGGTGTGTGTATTGGAGGCAGTCATGGAGAGGATGTGAGTCCTGGCTGAGCTGGGCTATGAGAATTGCAGGGTCCTAATCCTCTTGCCTGTCCTTGGACTCTACCTTCAGCCTATACTAGCCCATATTAGTTTCCTTGAGAAGGTAATGTGTTATTGAGGTCATCTGAACTGAGTATGACTGAACCCCATTAAAGTCTCTACATAAACTTCTAAGATTCTGGAGGATGAATACAGAGATCTATTCACCTTGAAATGGCCACCCAAGATAAGCCTTGTAAGTTCCTTTACTTATCAAAACTGCTACCTACCAGTCTGGAGTGGTCAGCCTCTTTCTTCAGTCTCCCCATGTCCTCAAAGTAGGGAAGTGAGGGGTGGGGGAGGACCAGTTTGTGAACCCACAGCCTGTAAGACCAAGTTGTCTCTAAGTGGGAATCTGATGATTAGTCACACAATGAAATGAATATAATGCCTCCCTGCAGGGACACTCTTGATCTTTCTGACCTCAGGAAAGTCACTTTACTTCCTTCTTTGGCTCAAAGTGCTCATCTATCCCTTAAGTCCTTTAATTTCCTATATTTATGGCCTAGTCTTTAATCTGACAATTGCTTTGGTTTCCATGATAGAAAAGAAAATGACAATATTAAAAGAGCAAGTTTTTTGTTTGATTTTATAGTAATAGCAGAGAACCAAAAGTTGCTTTCATCAAAATTCTATAGGGATATTAAATATATTCCTGCTTGAATTTATTGTGAACCTTGGTGAGCAAACTAGCATTTAAAGTGTTTGTTCAGTGCCAGGAGAAGACATAAGGAAAAGAGATGACGTGGAAAGTCTTAAACACTCTGTTCTCAGAATTTCCACCGTCGATTTGCAAATGCCTTTCATCCCCTCTGAAGCTCAGTGGGTCTGTATTCATATACCTGTTTATACATCAAAAACAGCCTTAATTTAACTTATTGAAACATGTGATCCCAGGGGATAAACAGCATGGTGCTTGTTAAAACTGACTACAGTATTTTCAAGAAGTCCCACGGAATATGCTATAGAATAAAGAGGAAAGGGCCTCCCTGGTGGCGCAGCCGTTAAGCGCTGAGCTGTGGCGATGTTGGCAGCGGTGATGTGAGTTCGACGCCCAGCCGGGGAGAATCCCACATGGTGCAGCAGACCTCTCCTGCCTTGCCCGCTGCTCCCCTCAGCAGTGTATTTCTGATCTGCCTGTTCTGCTCCCCACTCTGTCTCTGGTGAAGCCTCTCACCACTCCACACCTCTGGCCTGTACCCCAGCTTGTATGAATAAATAAATAAATCTTTAAAAAAAAAGAATAAAGAGGAAAAGTATAAGCATGAATGGCCTCTCTGGAAAGATTCTTTAGGTAAAATACTCTTATTGTCAGTCAATGGAGGAGGGGCTGCTATTCTATGATAGCAAATTTATCACGCTATTCCAAGCCCCCCCACTTCCCTGCCTCCAACACACACATATACACATACTCACACCCCACTCTCAAACCTGGTTTAGCAATGGATTGAGTTTTGGAATGAGTTTTCTTTGTTCAGCAGCTATTAGGTGACTAGCCTTTGAAAAGTAGTTTCCCAACTGATGGATACTAACTGAGTCTCCTCAGTCCTGGTCACTAGAGTGAACTTGAAGAAAGAAAAAAAAAAAAAAGTGAGCTCCTGAGAGGGAATTTGTATTTCTGGCTAGCAATGAGGCAATGAAAGAGATTCCAGGCATACAAAGAGAGAGGCTTCTAAATGTCTGAAAATATAGAGCGAGGAAGGGAAATGATGGTATTGGGAACTGTCAAGTGGTGTTTCTAAACTCTGGCAAAGAATTACAGTTAAAGTTTCTGGTGCATTTTAACAGTGTTTGGTGGTTGAAGTTCAAGGGAGGCTGGTTTGAAATAGATTCCAAATAATCATGAAGTTTATATAACAGGGGAAAGGACCAGCTGAATTCCATCTATGAAGTGCAATTGGAAATCTCCTAAAGGAGAATGGGATGGGAGTTGGGGGGGGAGGGGACTTGAAGAGAGAGAGAAGACTGCATAACCAAATATGGCGATATTTAAGACAGATTTTACATTCCTCCAAATAGCACCTCTTACATCCTGTAAATCCAAGTCTGTATTTTGCAGAAAGCAAAGGAAACCCAGCATAGTTATTATTTTATTTTTGAAGAACACAAAGCACTTATTTCATGTAATGATATAAAACACAAATGATGACTTGACATATTAATATATTCACATATAACCTTTTCTATCAGGCTGACAACTCTACAGATTTAGGAATTCACAGGAACTGTTATAATCATTCTGTGGCGCACACTGTATTAGTATTCCAAACATTGATTCCAAGCCACTCTTCTTTTATAGTCTAAAACACCTTCATTATGTTGTTTGATGAGTTAGAGTCACAGAAATGTAGAGGTGAAGTTGTTTTTGGAGATGTTCGGTTTGGAGAGTGGGGTGCTTGGGTTCACTCTGGGCAAAGCTTCACCAGAGCTCCCTTTCAGCAGCACTGGGAGTTCCCCAGGTGAGTTTCTCCGTGACATAGAGCTGTTAGTTATCCAAAAGAGCAGGTTTGTTATGTAAGGGGTGAGAAGGAAAAGGACACCTGCTTAGACACAAGTGGGCAGAAAGAGCTGCCCCCAAAAGGGACAGGTTTGCTCTCAGAGGTGGGCACCCCGGGGAGCAGCTGCCTCTGCTGAGGGAAGTCAGTGAAGAGAAGCACCAGCATGGTGCAGGTCACAGGTGGGTAGGAGGGCTGCTGCCCTGCAGAGGGAGAGAGCTGGAGGGGAGGGGCTCCTGCGTAGGCACAGGAGCGCAGAAGGACTGCTCTCCTTGCCAGTGCAGAGCTTGCACTGGTGTAGTCTTCTCTTTGGGAGGGGCTCGCTCCTTTTGGAGTGCCTTGTTTGTTGTTGACTTTGGATAACTATGTAGAGATTGAAAGGGACCAGAGATTCTACAGTGGCCCTCAACCTCCCTACCTTTACCTCGGGTCTGTGCCCCATGACACTCTTAACAGCAGTCTGACACTTTGCTTGGGTCTGTGCTTTGTCACCTAAGGATTTTTAGTCCCTATAGCTGGTTTAATGACTATGTTGATTATTTTTACCCCTATCTCCAGCTTCCAGCCTTGTGATTCCTTCTTTCCAGCTTTTCTATTCTTATCCTCCATCAAAGGTGTCCAAGGTCACTCCAGCTTTCATTCATTTGGGTTTGTCCTGTGGTGACTGGGCACACAGAACTTTGAGCTCCTCTAAGGAAGTGCCTAGAGATGGCCAGAGCCAGAAGTTGGGAGTAGGGGCACAAACATCATTGCTCTACCTCCGGAGCCAGCACATTTAAATATATAGGGAAGCTTTTCCAGTTTCCAAACCAACCTCGAAATATGGAAATCTAAAGGATTTCAACGTATGCAGAGGCTGGACAAAGGTCGAAAAGATCTTGAAAGCACAATTTTATCCAGACAAGGTATCTGGAGCTATTGAGCTCAGGCAGAACTGTTAGAGGGCAGGATGAGGGGCACCACAGACCCCCAAACCTGCCTGCTCTAGATAGGTTCTGCTATCCTCTACAAGTCTACTGGTTGGCTTTCAGATAAAAACCCTAGATTGAACTGAATGTTTTTAAATGCTGGTAGGCTGGTAGGTACAGGGAAGGTTGTATCACTATATTTTCTTAATCTCAACTGAAATGATCTAGTCATTCTGCCACCCACAGCAAGGGCCTTAACTAAAATAGTTACAGGAGATGTGATGAATAACTTCTTCATCAAGATATGTATTTCAGAAACCGGAAAGTGTCTATATATTTCCGGTAAACAATCCTTACCATATTATAACAACAACAATAAATCAAATAATCAAAAGAGAAACCAAAACCTTAAACCCAAACTTTGGAAAAAGATCTGGATTTTTTCCCACATATACAACTTTCTAGGTAGTTATGTAATGTTTAGTAAATGCTGTAATCTCTTGGAGCCTCAGTTTCTTTATCTGTACAACGAGGTGATAATAATCATAATAATACCACCTAATAGTATCATTGTTATGATTAAATAATATGATAACTAGCACAGAGTTGGTATTAAATAAGTTATTTGTGTTTCATGTTAACATTAGATGGTAGAGTTAGGAAACAGCAGTAACAATTCCTATGAAGTCTCCTTTTAGCAATGGCTTTATGGAGAGATAATTTATAAGTCACAAAATACACCACTTAATGTGCACAATTCAGTGATTTTTCTTATATTTAGAGTTGTGCCATCAGCACCATAGTCTAATTTTAGAACATTTTATAACCTCTAAAAGAAACCCATACCTATTAGTTGTCACTCCCCATCGCCCCTCCCCCCACACCTGGGCCAGCACACACAGAATCATATGTTTTTTATGACTGGTGTTATACTTGGTTCTTGTGGTGTCGCAGCTTGTTCTTGATTTACTTTCTCATAAATAGTAACAGATGGAAATCAAAAGGATTCTCTCTTAGATTATCTCATTGGCTAATTTAAAAAGATCCATACAAGATTTGAGAAGGGAATGGTTAAACACTATATTCTTTCTCATCAACCATTAAATAAACAAATCATGCAATTTGATCAATTAATGTTTAACAGCCTTTCCTTGTTTATTTATTTTCTCTGGATCCATTCCTCAGCATTTGGCCGCATCATGATGAGACTCCTTCCAGCAATGAATGTGTCCTTGACTTTGGCCAAGGTCTGACACATTTGTTCCTACAGAAAGCTCACAGTTACACTGAGCATCCTCTCTAGGAGTCTGAGCAACAGGACTACAGTGCTTAGTAGGGAGGTAGGAGATCTGGTTTTGGCCTTCACTTCCACCAACCTCAGGTGTTTGAGAATCAAAGGAAATCATGAACCAGAAATGCTTTGGAAAGTGTTCTTTTATTAGCACTTTTAGGTCAAATATGACAGTTGTGCAGTTGTTTCACCCAGAGTTCCAATGGGAAACAGATGGCACTCAAATGAGTTAACTGAGGAACCTTTGATAAAGGGGTTATTTTTAAAAGTGTGAGTAAATTAGAACAGGCTTTATTTTTTCTAAATATTTATTTATGCATACAAGAACTGGGGTGTAGGCCAGAGGTGTGGGGTGGTGAGAGGATTCACCAGAGACAGAGTGGGGAGCAGAACAGGCAGATCTACTGAAGTACACTGCTGAGGGGAGCAGCAGGCGAGACAGGAGATGTCTCCTGCACTATATGGGAAGCTCCTGCCCAGGGATCGAACCCATGCTGCAGTGGCTGCTCATAACTTCATAGTGCTGAGACTTAATCTGTTGCACCACTATGGAGGCCCTAAATTAGAACAGTCTTTAAACTCAAGCAACCACACCCATATGTGAGTGCCACTGAGCTGCTCTCCTCCCCCAAAGGCAAATAGTCAAGAGGATGAAGATCAGGCTTCAAACACCCATCTTTTTTTTTTTTTATATTATTTTTCTTACATCATTTTTAATTTTCGGATAGTATTTGATTTCTCCCCTAAGGCAAACACCCATATTTCAACCTCCCTGTCCACCTCCAGGGTTGTTTCCCAGTTCCTTAGGCTGGCAAGTACAGCTAGTGTGTGTGTATCCCATATACGGGGATGGAGAGTAGTCACTACTTGTAGAGGACTATGAACGTCTTCTGGCGCAGGATGGAGCTGGAGTGGAAAGAGAGGTGGGAAGGACAAGAGCCTCTAGCCCATTTATACTCTTACTCTGGACTCATCAGCGTTAGGGTGGGCCTGATATGGTAAAGGGGAACTAACAAGTGATGATGGTACAGCACCCCAGAAAGGCAATAGCAAGGGGCAGTTGATAACACTAAACCTGCCGGGCCAAGGGAACGAGTAGCTTCCAGTACCCAGTAGTAGAAAGCCACCAACAAGTGGTCCAGTGTTTGGTTCAGGAACAAAGTCAACCCATAAGGAGGAAGCCAGAAAAATTCAGACCTATTTCATTCTCTTCTGAATCATTGAAATCCTGACAGAGCTTTCCCTGTACCAAATCTAACCAGAAGTATGAAGGCAAGGGAACACATTAAAGTTGTCCACAAAAGTCAACTCCCACAAAGGGAAGAAAAATGGAGCTCGGATTTAGAGTGTTAAATGAAAAGCATTAAAAAAGAAAGAAAGAAAGGGGGAAAAAAGACCTGCAGGCACCACCCAGACTACACAATAAAAGGAGCCAGGTTATTTCACACATAAACCAAGAGCAAATATGTAATGTCAGCACTGAAAAAGACCATCGGCATCTCCGCTCTGTGAATGTTTAGTCTCTGTCTCATTTCTCTCTCCTTTTCCCCCTCCCTTCATCTCTCCCCAGGTCAGATTTTTCCATGTCTTCATCCCTTGGTATGTAAGTACATCTTCCTTTCATCTCCTCAGCTGACATGTTCAGTCTCAGATCCCTCCAGGGTCTAACATCTTTTACTTGGTCGCGACTCCAAACTCTTAGAAGAGGGAAAATGTTGTCTATTGTGTGTGTGAGGCACCCCAAGCCTCATACAGTCATTTCTGGTCCGAAACATGGGATCATATAGTCCAAACAGAGTTGAACTCGGACCTCCTGGTGCCTCAAAGTTCACCATACTTCTTTTATCCCTAGTCACTAAAGAAGTATAAATGAATTATAAACAGAGGGAGAAATGTAATCAAGTAATGCAAAGTATAGCAAGAAAATATCACTTTCCACCAAAGAGTTTGGTAAAGATAAAAAAAATCTCTGCTAATGACCAGAGCAGGAGGTGGGGATCAGAAGGTCATAAAAGGTTCAAGGAGTATGAATTGGTCCCATCTTTCTGGGAGAGTGACCTGGCAACATCTGTCAAATGTTTAATGACTATGCTGTCTTATTTCCAGTCCCACTTTTAGGATATACACAGAGAAAACAGTCAAGCATATAGACATATTCACAAGGTGTTAATTTCCATGTTTACTTTGGAAACTATTGACAGAGGATGTTATTTAAAGTTATGGTGCAGTGCAGTGAGAAAGAGGAATAATAGGCAGGTGTTAAAAATAGTGGTTAATTGATATCTACAATGCAGATGACATCTAGTATATATCATTGAGAAAAATTAATTGAAACCTTTGAGCAAATCCTTGTCTTTTAGAAAGGTTTTTTAAATTGTGGTAAATACATGTAACAAAATTTATAATTTTTACCATTTTTAATTGTACAATTCAGGGACATTAGTTATATTCATAATGTTGCACAACTATTACTACTCTGACTGTATATTTTCAAAACTTATCACATTAAACAGAAACTCTGTGCTTATTAAGTAACTTCTAATCTACTTTATATTTCAATGAGTTTGACTATTTTAGATATTTCATGTAAGTGAAATCACACAATTTTCTCCTTTTGTGTGTGACTTAATTCACTTTAATATTTTCAAGGTTTCATCCTTACTGTAATGTAATTAGACTCTTACTCATTTTTATGTCTGAGTGATAATATATGGTATACCACATTTTGTTTATTCATTCATTTGATGGTTACTTGGTTTCTTCCCACTTTTGGCTGCTTTGTTCATAGTGCTGCAATGAACATCAGTGAACAGGTATCTGTTTTCAATTCTTTGGGCAGAATATATTTAGGAATGGAACTACTGGGTCATGTTTCAACTCTGTGTTTAACTCTGTGGAACTGCCAAACTATTTTCTATAGCAGTTGTACCATTTTACATTCCCACCAGCACTGTACAGAGGTTTCAATTTTTCTATATCCTCACCAAACACTTATTTTCCTTTTAAAAAATTACTACTTTAGTAGATGTGAAGTAGTATCTCATGGTAGCTTTGATTTGCATTTCTGTGATGATGAATGATGTTGGGCATCTTGTCATCATGCAGATTAGTCATTTGTATATCTTTGGTGAAATGTGTATTAAAGTTCTTTACTCGTGAAATTTCTAATTGAATAATTTATCCTTTTGTTAATGCCATACAGTAGTTTTTTATGTATTATCAGATATATGACTTGTACATATTTTATCCCATTTTGGTTGCCTTTTTACTTTTGTTGACCTCAAGAGGCAATCAGCTAGCAAAGTCACAGCCAAGTTTTATTCATAAATAAAGCAACAGAAAGTAAAAGGACAGAGAGATTGCATTCATGACGATAGCCATGTGCAATTCTGGCTCTCTCCTTGGATCCCTCACCTATTTGCTCTGAGCTGTGCCAAACCCTCAGTTCCACAGGAAAGGAAACAGTGGAGAGTGCAAGGTATTATGGGTTCTGTAGTTTGCTGATCTGCACATATATGGAACTTTCTACTCCCCCGACCTTATTTAAATAAGTTTCTGAACATTAATATTGTTACTTTTTTAGAAAGGTGTTTTTTTTTTTTTTGATAGACTAGAGTTTTCAATTTTGGTGAAATCAAACTTATCTATACTTTTTCTTTGATTTGTTTCGATCTAGTTTTTTTTCATTGCTCTTGTTTTTTGACGTATACATAAGGTATCATTGCCTAACCCAAGGTCATAATGAGGCACCTATGTTTTCTTCTGAGAGTTTATAGTTTTAACTCTTACACTTAATTCTTTGATTAATTTTGAGTTAGTTTTTGTAAGTGGTGTGAAGTAAGGATAGTTTTAAATTTTTAAATAGTAACATTTAAAAACATTTAGTACTTGCATAGTATATCCACTTTGCCTCTTGATTCATAAGGCCTAAGATATTCTATTTGGCCTTTAACAGAAGTTTGCCAATCCTTGTAATCAAAATGCAACCCCTGCAAATGAAGTGCTTAATAAATGTTTAGCAAACAGATTCATTCAACAAATATTTACGAACCCACTGCTGAGTATTAAGGCATCTACCAATGTATTGTGGGATGGGGGAGGGGTTTCAAAGATAAGTGAGAACTCATTCCAAGTAAGCAAGAATTAATTATACATAGTTGGGAAGAAGCCAAATACTGTAGGTTAAAATTTCTTTTGTGTAAAGGTCAATTTCAAGTAATGATAAACCTGAAAGAACTATCTCAAATTGTTTTCAGAGTAAGATGCACAATAATTTGGAAAGACATATGCCACCATGTGCACATGTGCACACTCACATTTCCTTTGCTTTGGTAAATTCTAAAGAAATTAACTGAGATAATGAAACATCAAAGGGGACTGAAACTGCTGTCATAGGAGAAGGAAAAGCACGTGTAACATAGGCATGCCTTTGTTCACCCATTTTCATTAATCAGAGATTGTCTTCATATGTAGCAAAAAGTGCGCATTATTGCTTGTCTGTGGAGCCAAGAATTTAAATGAAAATGCTCTTGCTGCAGGAATCTGTCTCCCTTATGACAGTCCTTTGGCGGTGGTTCAGCCATCCCTGTTCACAAGTGCGAAAGATACACATTTCACATTTTAGTCTCTCTTGGGCAAAATAATAAATGAAGCAAAAAAGAAACTGATTCTCTCATATTTGGGGCTTTATACCACCAGTGATTCCCCAAAATTCTGTCAAAAATATCCTTTGAATGGTATAGCAGTTAGGAAGTTTGACTACAAGTAACAGGAAACTCAAACTGTTACTTAACCCAGAGGCTTCATTTCTCTGCATGGAAGAGCGTGGAAGGTAAGCTGTCCAGGGCTCTCAGGCGCTTGGCCAGACAGCCTTGTTCAGCATGTGTTTTCCTTTATTGAGGTGACATTGGTTTATGACACTGTATGTGATTTAGGGAAATATGCTTACACCTACTCAGATGTATGTGAGCACCCCACCTGCACCATCCAACTACTTAGGGTGACCAACCTGACAGTTTGTGTTGCTGGGGATGCAGGGCTTCTGGTGCTAAACCTCTGAAAAACTGGGATAACTCAGACAAGCTGGACACCCTAGCGCCAGACATGGGGATTGAGAATGCCTCAGCCCAGGGATGTGTACTTTAACCAGCTCTCCACAGGAAAAGCAAGTGTCAAAGGCTGAATGAGAAAAGAGCCTTATTAAATGGTCTGGCCTAAACCCTCATTCTCCAACTGACTCAGGAGTCTGAAGTAGGGGGAAAAGAAAATGAGAGCTGCTGGGGCCTTGAGTGGAGGCCTCTACTAGGGGTCAGAAGGATAAGTTTCTGTATTCACGTACCACTGAGTGACTAAGTCTCAGCCTTGCTTCCACCTGGCAGGAAACTTCCTTTGTTTGGAGGCTGGGAGAAAGAGAAGACAAGATGAGGGAAGGAATATGAAAGGCCCTGTATGACCTCAGCCTTTGGGCCAGAATCAACCTCTTGTCAGTGCTCAGACTTGCTACTGTGAGACAGGACTCTGTTCCCTCAGGGCCATAGAAGCTCCATTATGTGCAGCCCTGGGGAGTCTTGCTGCAACACAGAAAGAGAAACTTGCTTTCCCTCTCTTTACACATCTCTAACAAATCTCAGACTGGCTTACTCTAGGGCTACTCATACTTGGCACTACTGACATTTCTTGTTAGAGGACATTTTACTGGGGGGGCTGCCTGTTGAAGACCACCATCCCCTCTCCTTCCACATTAGCCCTGTCCTCCTGAGTTGTGACAACCAAAACCATCTCCAGATATTTCCAAATATCCCTTGGTGGGGCTAGGGGGAGGAACAAAACCAAAAATGAAAAATTTCCCTGCCTGCAGTGGAAAGGGGTGTGACTCTATTTGCTAAGTACACAGGATTTTTGAGACCTTTCTTTTTCCTTTGGGCAGGGGCTGATGTTTTCATGTCCATGATTTCAGATGTATAATATATGCAACTTTGCTTTCTGTAGTCAAACTTCTTTCTTAAGATTCCCTCTGCAGACCAGTCAGTGCAGGATGAACTTGGTCAAATCAGATCAGACTTAGTCCACTAATGGTGTCATGTCTTTCCTTTTCCTGAGTCCCAAAAGAAGAGGGTGCCCTGCAGCATGGCCTATCACTAGTCCAAGTGGAAACAGCTATAAGTATAAAAACATACTTCACAAGCTCATTTAATATGGAAATAACTCATTCCTACTTTTAATATTGAATAAATGATAATAATTTGAATATATTGGATTAAATAAAATACATTAAGAAAATGACTCTCACCCTCGATAGGTAGATATATGATTTTAAACCTATGCAGAATGTCTGTTCCTCTCTCCATAATGAATCAGTTGGGGGGCTGGGAGAGGTGGTGGCAATTGATTCAAGCCTAGTCAATAAGAGTCAGCTTTGGAATTACTGCTAGAATATTGAGAAATGAAATGTGCTATGGAATGTAATTAAATTACAATTAATTAAAATAGTATTAATATAGGAATAAAAAACCCAGAGGACCAGAATAAACTAAAAAAATGGATTTCAGTCAGATAGACAATGTAGTACATAACAAGAATTGAAGTTTAATCCATTGGGAAAAAGATGGCATGTTTAATAAATGATGTTGGTACAACTGGCTAGCCATCTGGAAGAAAATAAAATTAGTCTCCTATCTTACACATTTTATAAAAATAAACACCAGATGGATTAAATATTTAAATGTTAAGAACAAAATAATAAAAATTGCAAGAAAAGCTAAGATGCTGAATATACAATCTAGACATGGGTATATCTTTTTACAAAGACCAGAACTCTGGATCCTAAGCAAGAAAACTGAGATATTTGGATATATATAAAATATCCATTAGAATGATAAAGATTCCATTAGAATGATGAATATATTATATTTTAAAATTTGTAATTCAGATGACAAGCAGTTGATATACAGTATAGAAGAGCTCTTATGGATTATCCAGAAAAAGACAAATGACCTATTTTTAAAAAATAGCAAGGAATGTAAACAGACATTTACAGGATAGCAAATGCAAATACCTAGTAGCTATGAGAAATGTACAAATTCATGACTAGTCAGGGAACCACAAAGCAAAGCAACACTTTAATATCCCTTCAGGTGCCCAAAAATTAATGAGTGATAACATTTATTGCTGGTAGAAACATGGGTGCTCATATTTTTGGTGGAAATGTGAATTGTTTTCAGTTTTTTTTCTTTTTTGGAAAGGAGTCTGGTTATAGCTATTAAAATGGAAAATTAATATATCCTTCAATTTAGCCATCTTTTCCCTGTGTACATATCCTATAGATAAAAAACCAGAAATGAAGGGGTTGGAGAGTGGGGAGGGCAAAGAACTCTAAGCATTATGGACAGCACATGGGTCTCATAAAGATGAATTAGAAAATTGGGAATCATTTAAAAACAATGCATCTGGTTTATGAGAGGGCAAACCCCCACTGATGGCCGGTCTGCTTAAAAGTTAACACTCTTGCATACAACTGAAATGTCTCATGAAACAATAATACATGCAGCATCCTTTAATATCTTCTGTTTATAGTTTATTCTTTTTATCTTAGAAAAAAAGTGCTGGTCACAATTCAGAGGTGGGTCACAACCACAATTTGAAAAACACTGCCACAAAGTAGGACAGGTGCATTAGTATTAGTATTATTTTAGTTTGGTGAACTTCAGGTCATATTTTTCCTTGTTAAAATTCTAAGATGCTACATTTATCAGAGAGGATAGTATCTTTCCAGCTTGCTACTTACACATTTCTTTGTAGTTCTGAATTAGAGACAGTCATTCCCTCTAAGAGGCACACTGGCAACAGTTTACAATCAATACACACAAGACCATTTTATTTTTTATTTTTTTTAAAGATTTATTTATTTATGCATATAAGCTGGGGTGTAGGCCAGAGGTGTGGGGTGGTGAGAGGATTCAGCAGAGACAGTGTGGGGAGCAGAACAGGCAGATCGACTGAAGTACACTGCTGAGGGGAGCAGTGGGCGAGGCAGGAGACATCTGCAGAGCCATGTGGGAATCTCCCTGGTCGGGCGGGTATCGAACTCATGCTGCAGTGGCTCTGGACAGCCTCAGAGTGCTGCACTTAACCCTTTGTGCCACCAGGGAGACCCCACAAGACCATTTTATTTTATTTTAATTTTTAAAATATTTATTATTATTCATATCTTTTACATTATTGTGTATTCCCTGTAGGTTACCCATCACCGATTCACCTGTGAACCACCACCATAGTCCCTTGTGTGCTTTCCTGCCCCGTTTTGAGCCTTTATTCTCTGCCTCCCTCAATGAATCTCTCTCTCTTACTTGCTTTCCCTAAATTCCTGTTATAAGTGAAACCATTCGATATTTTTCTTTCTTTCTGGCTTATTTCTCTGAGCATGACCCCTTCTAGCATCCATGTTGCTGCAAATTGCATGTGTTTATGTTTTTTGAATGCTGAATAGTATTTCATTGTGCATATGTACCCTATCTTCTTGATACAATCATCTATTTTTGGGCATCTGGGTTGTTTCCATATCTTAGCTATTGTAAACAGTGCTACAATAAACACACACGTGCATGTATCTTTTTGGATTAATGTTTCTGTGTCCTTTGGGTAGATTCCTAGGAGTAGAATTGCTGGATGGTATGGTAACTTCATTTTTAGTAGTTTGAGGAACTGCCATACAGTTTTCCATAGTGGTTGGACCAGTTTGCATTCCCACCAGCAGTGTAGGAGAGTTCCCTTTTCTCTACATCCTCGCCAATGTTTGTTGTTTCCTGGTTTTTTAATATGTGACACAAGATCATTTTAGATCAAATATTGGTTTGTTGTGGATTTGTTTATTGGCTTTTCACCATCTTCCACCACAACCATCTGCTTCTTTCTCTTCTAGTTTCTTTCTCTTACCTCATACTAAGTCTTCTTCATTTTATTAGTCAACTAAAGTTTCTTAATTTAGAAATTCCAACAAACAAGAAAAGCTCTGCCTGTGAGTGACTCATGGACTAGGAAGAGAAACAAATAGGTGGGACAGCACCAGCTGTAGAGGAGAGGAACATGGAAGGTCCCCGGCAGCAGAGAACATGGGTCTAATGGACAAGGGGTGGGAATGGCATCTCAGAAGTCATATGTTTGGGGAAGAAAGTATTTACTTTTGCCCGAGGTGAGTGAAGGACACAAAAGTCATGTATTACCTGGATGCCGTGGACATATTCTGAAAAATGTATCTTTATGTAATTTCATCCTTCTGTGAATGCAACATAAGCAGTGGTTTCTGAATACTTATGGGCCACAATGAACAAATCAACATGAGATTAAATCAAGCACGTAAGAAAATGATGCTACCAAGAGACAGATGACCACAAGATTTGACTCTGCTGCCAGTATAAAATGCTTCATTGTTAAGACTGCTGTGATGTCCCTAGGCTAAAAGGAATTTTCAGATTATCATGTTTTATGTGGTCAATTGCTGACCCAAACATTGACATGTGGTGCATGACAGTCGTTATATTTGTCTGGAGTACCAGAAGATGGGGAGATGTGGCTGAGCTGAAGGGAGCAAGCTATGCACAGCTGTAGGCTATGGAAACCCCCAGGGGACTTCATTCTCAGGGTCTCAGTCTTAATTCTTTCTACCAGACTGTCTGCCTACATCGTCTGGAATGTCTTATTTGAATTCTGTGGTGGCCTGCTATGGGCTCAATGGACATTCAGTGGAAAGACAACTAGTATATCCATGTAAACCAGCACTGGGAGGGTTTTCACACTCTTGTCCAGATTGTTCTCTGACCTTTAAGAGGAATAAAATGGAATTGCAGCACTTTGAAAATAATCTAGGCTAATAAATATTATCTTTTACTAAGAACTCTTTTTAAAACTACCCCTTCCTGGAAAGATGTTGCAAATGAATCAGGAACTTAAAATTATTTTCATCCCACCCCCAGATCTTAAAGATAAGAAAAAATAGAGACATAAAAAATAGAAGTATAAAAATAATTGACTTGTGATATCCCAGTTTTATAGTTCTCATTAGCCATCGCTGCTCAATAACAACTTCAGATTTATGACTATTTTTAACACTCTAAGTGTGAAAATTATCAAAGAAAAGTTGGATATATGAGCTGGGATATCCCTTTGGGCTTTTCTGTTTTACCCCAGCTGTCTAGATATCTTTATTCAAAGTGATTCAATAATTTTATATCAGAGAATTAAAAGAAGCTGAAAAACTGAGACAGAGTCACTTATCTTGTTTGTATGTCCCTTTGGTCTCTTAAAAGGTATGTGTGCATTTCCATAATAAAATTTGTATCCTCCTATGGATATTCTTGTATTTTGATGTTTTTACTCAATATATTAGGGTTCCTCCTAACTCTTTGTTAGTTACATATTTGTTACTCACATGGTCACATAGTTAATAGTTCATTGTATTGATATAGCTTAATTTTTTTTTTTTTTTTACTTATTCCCTGTTGTTGGTCACTTGGGTCGTTCTGAATTATCATTATTATTAGAAATAAAACTTTTGCACATAAATCATGGATTCTCTGGTTAAGGGGATGGATATGTTTAAGGTTTCTGGTACATATTATCAAATTGAACACCCAGGAAGGTTTTGCAGATTTGCCATAAGAAATGTTCCCTATTTTTTTTAAACCTTAGTGACTTTAAATAACAGATTAGTTATTCCAGTTAACTTGGAGTTCAAATTTGCCCTCATTTTAACCATTAAAAAATACTAACAATTATGATTCAACCATTTGCTTGAAAAGCCAACAGGTTTAATTCCCAAATTATAAATGAACATATAAGAATTAAGGGAGAGTGCGACTCAGTGGCCAAAAATCAAATTTGAAATATCCTGTAGGGGTCACTGTTACTGTCAATTTATGCCTGGGAGGAAACTAGAATCTTGCATTGATGAAATTTGTACTTATATATATATATTTTTATTGCAGTGTCGCTGATTTACAATTTTGATTGTGCTTTAGAGGTATAGGATCTTTCCCTTCAGGTGTTTTACCACACCACACCCTGCAAATTTAGTTTTAACGCCTGATTCTTCTACATTTCCTAAACGGTAAAATAAATCACAGAACTTTGCAATCAGATAGCATTGTTATGCCAAGCTCTTAATATAATGAGACATACCTCCCTCTCCACTCAATATGCTCCTCAGTTTCAATTGATTAAATATATACTTCTCATATAAAAGGCACTTATGGTTGATCTTAATAGAGGAAGCATTAGCTAATTGCCTAAGGTCGTGAAGTGTTTACATGGCATAGGCTGTCTTGAGAATGGAGGACAAAAACAAGGATTGATGTGGATGAGAGAATCCCCTCCCCCACCTTTCCTTTTCTCCTTTTCTCATGAACCTCCTTGCCCTCTGATTCAAACTCGACAAAGAAGACAAAATCAGACACTGTAGGTGCATTTTATGCCGCCGATTGAGTACAAAGCGGTGTTTAAAATTTTTTTTTATTAATGCAACTCAATTATGACCCGACATTCCGGGAGCCTGGCCAGTATGGCTGGGCAGACACACCTTTGCAAGGTGACTGTCAGGCTGTAGGGCTGGGGCAGGGAAAATGCCAGGTGCTGCTGGTAACTAGTCAGTACTCTACAAAGCAGGAGTCTTCCTTATCATAAAATGCAAAGTAGCCAGCTGTTTTCCATTTTCTCCTCCTCCGGTGGTGTAGGAAGAGGCCGGGAGGATATTTACCGTCTGCTCGAGCACTTCTCTTAACAGAGCCCAGCGGCAGTTACTTCTCTGAACGCAACACCAGTGCGCTCAGGCCCAGCCGCACCTTTCAAGAAGGCTGCTGGCTGACCAAGCTTTGGCCAAGTCGCGCTGGGCTGGGGCGTCCGGGAAACTGAAGGAGCCGATCTAGGAAACCCGGGTGTGTGGCGGTGAGGCTGGTGTGCGTGTCTCAACTTGGGGTCAGAACAGACCGCTCCATCTGCCTCCAGGAACTCTGTGTCCCGCGGCGGCGGACGCTCGGCTGAGTTCCACTTCTCTCAGCTGGGAGGAGTTGAGGCTGGGAGTTGGCAAAACTCACTCACCTGTCGGAACCCGGATCTGGGCAGGGAGCAGGGCTTGGCGGCCAGAACGCGCTGGTTACCGCCGCCTCGGCAGGCCGCCCTCACGCGCCGGGGCTCCAGTGCCAGGGAGATAGTGTAAGGACGGTTTCCGGAGGCACCGGGCCCCGGGTCTCGGCGCCCCTGCTCTCTAGTTGCTGCTATCCCCCCACCCCCCAGGAGCCATTGTCTTGGCGTACCCTGAAGACCAACTCTGGCAGACTTCAGCCCTGCAGGTTCTGACGCTCCGCCTCCTGCCTCTTGGAGCCACTAAAGCCTGCAAACCTTTCCGCCCTGTCTTAGTCTGCGGTCACTGCGGAGGTTTTCGGAACTTTCCAGACAAGGGCCACTCAGGCCCTTTCAGGCCCTTTGCCTCCTGCTATCACCGTAAGGTTTTTACCTTGCTTGGGAAAACCCTAAGCCCGGAGATCCTTATTTCCCTCCTGCACCGACGCCCCAACTTTTTACGCGCAGCCTGCGCCGCTCTGACTGGGTATCCGCTTCCTGTACCTAGGGACGTGAGCATCTTCCCGGGCCCCCGCGACGCTTTTAACCTCCGCTTGCCCGCGTCCTTCTTGGGGGTCAGTGAAGGGCCGGTGAGCCCGGATTCCAGGTGCACTAGAGCGTTCCCAGTATTCGGGGTTCGCCCTCACCTCAGAGCCGACCCTCGAGGACAGATTGAGCCCCGCAGCGCAGAGCCCCTTACTCCGAAACTCAAGTCGGACTTGGTCTTTTCTCCAAACCCGGTGCACATCGCAGATCGGCCGGGCGAGCTACGGGTGGAAGTTCCGGGCGCTCAGGGCTGCGAGGTCCCGTCGGGTACCGCGCGCACCATGGCCGGCTGCTGCTGCTTGTCCGCGGAGGAGAAGGAGTCGCAGCGCATCAGCGCAGAGATCGAGCGGCAGCTTCGCCGGGACAAGAAGGACTCGCGCCGCGAGCTCAAGTTGCTGCTGCTGGGTGAGTGATTGAATTCCCCTCCCCCTCCGCTTCCTTGCCCTGACCCCCACTGGGTCTGGAGTCTGGGGCTGCACGGCTTCCTCCTCTTTCTCTAGGGGCTCGCGGATGCATGTAAATTGGGGCCTTAGGCGCCAGTCTTTGGCACCTCCAGCTGGGCGACTTTCGAAGGCATCCTTTTCCTCCCTCAAAACAAAGGCTTAAACGGAACTTTGACGCTTTTATTTTTTTCTCACCTGTTTAACTTTTTCCTGAAACTCCCATCTGCCCCACCCTATGTGACCTTACAGCAGGTATTATCCCCATTTTAGAGAATTAAAAATGGAGGCCCGAAAAAAGGTGAACTTGCCCCCGAGAAAAGGCAAAGCAGATGTCATTTCAGTCTTGGGGTAAAGCCCAAACCCTAGCCACTCCCCCGACGGTGACCCCTCTACCTATCTCCTGGACTCGCTGATTGAGGAATCTTTACCTTTCCCTTCTTTCAGGATATTAGCTGGCAAATCTTTCTATTGTAGCTGGCATGCAAGTACTTCCAACTTTGTTCTTTCATCCCTTCTAGACAAGAACCATCCTCTCTCAGACCAGATTATTTATCATTAGTATAAGAAGCCACCCTCCCAGAAAGCTTCAAGAAATGCGATCTAGCTAAAACAAAATAGAAAAGGCTTTAGTTAGTATTGCCTTCAGACCTGTGCAAGAGAACCTCCTTGCACGGAATTGTTGAGTTTAGAACCCAGAATCTGGCCACCCCAGCCCGTTTTCCTCCCACAGGACTAGGTGGGAGGCCTTTCTCTATACCCCAAGCCTGCTTCAGGGCCTGTGCCAGCTTGAGGGCAGCCCCTACCCCTCAGGAGTGCCCAAAGGGGCAACTGTGCTGGGGTTGTGGAAGTTTCTTGGAAATGTCAGTAGGAGAGCCACAACTGTGTCCCGGAGGCCCCTTTGGGAAGAGGTGAACCTGGTTGTGGAAAGGAAGAAGGTCTGTTGATCTGCTCGGGTTGCCCGGTCCCTTCAGGATCTGGAATTCAAAATTGTACCTGGCCTTCCAGTTTGTTATAAAGTTGCTTTGTCAAGGGAAGAGGATTCTGTTCTAGTTTGTAAGCTTGATTAGCACTTTAAAGTAATTATGTGGGCCTCATTTGTATTCTTGCCCCAGGTGGCACAAATAAAAGGGATGGGCCTGGCTTTAGCTTTGTCCTTTCTTTTCAAGGACAGGCTGAACCCTGTTTCATTTAGAAATATTTTGATTTGTGTCAGTGTATGAAGTGTGTGGAATATACCCCGAGCTTGACAAATGCTGGCTCGGTGTACAAAAAATTTGAGTAGTAAGCTGAGCTGTACTGTACTGGTAATAAGCGTTTTTGCTTGAAGTAAATACTTTCATTTACACTCAAACTTGAAGAGGAATATTTGTCAGTAAATTGCTTGCCCTGGAAGTCGCATTCAATCCGGACAGCTAGAGCAACTTCCTCATTTCTTGTAGGCCCTTTCTCAACCCTCTCATGTCCTCAGGGGGCACTGCCTGACCTCCAGGATTTCTAGGCTTTTTCTTGTGCCCTACCATGACTCTGTGCTGGTCACTCAGAAACTGCTAGAAACTGTTTTCAAACCACCAGGAGCTACCCAGAACTCCAAGGGTGGACATTTATTTAATTTTATTTATAAGTTTTCATGTTGTTCATTTTTTTAGAAGTTTAATTTCTTAAGACAGAAAGAGAAATATCGAATGGTTTCACTTATACCAGGAATTTAGGGAAACCAAATAAGAGACGTTCAGCGAGGGAGGGGGAGGATAAGGGCTCAAAACAGGGGAGAAAAGAGCACAAGGGACTATGGTGACGGTTCACAGGTGCCATCGGTGGTGGGTCAACTATGGGGAATACACTATAATGTAAAAGATATAAATAATATAAATATATTAAAAAATACATCAGTTAAGCAAAAAAAAAAAAAAAAATTGCTTTCTTCTCTCAGGTGTAGTTCCCATGAAATTACCACCACCAAGCCACCTGTGAACCATCACCATGGTCCCTTGTGCTCCTCCCTCCCCTGTTCTGATCCCTCTCCCTCCCCTGCTGAGTGTCTCCCATTTATAGTTTGCCTGCTGGTTTTGTCTTTATTTCCCTGATCCCCAAGGGTGGACTTTTAAACCTCTGATTTCTCTCACTCTGTGGGAGTAGGGCACACTTTTGTTTTTTCTGAAGACGAAGGAGGAGGCAGTGACTCAGAAGATACGGAAATCAGGGAAAGGGATAAGCTGTTTGGTCTGAAGTCATTAAGTTTGTATGAAAAACTCACCTGCTGTGGCGACTCAGGTGAATGAGATGACCCTGGTGAAATTCCACAGGTGAAAACACTTTGCTAAGTGTCAAGAATCCCATGAGGTTCGAGGAATGACTTAAAAAGCCAGGAGCTCTGTGATGAGGGAAGAAGCATTTGAGACCGTTTGAGGACATTTCCTAGTGCATTCACTGGTGGGGTACCCTGTTCCTGGTCAGTGTCTACAGGAAAGGTGAAAGCTGTTGTTTGGTTAGGGTAAGTGGCCGCAAGATGTCAGAGCTCCCAGTAGAAGGGCTGGGGGGCCAGGGTGTAAAGGGCTGGTTGAATTTAGTGGAAATACCTTATCAGTTTTTCAAATAAAGGAGGATAGAAAGGGGTTCTTATAAGAGCCCCCATGGGTACTATTCAGTGGAGAAATAGCAGCTGAGTGGAGAGAAATGTGATCTTTTATTGATTTTGGTATCAAATGAGACTTGGAAGTGTTGCTGGTTAGCCGATTGAGTGCTGCCAGCAACTCTGACGGCTTCATTTTGTATGCCCCTAATGTTGGAACCCTCTGGAAGGAATATTTACTGGGGAATTGGATTTAACTTATGCTAGTATGGGAAGGTGTTAAAAATGTGCATTAGGCCAAACTGCCAGCATTCACATCCTGGCTCTGCCGTGTCATAGCGGTGGCCTAACTTTCCTCACCGTTTTCTGACCCTGAATTCTTCGTAAATGCCAACTATTCATTGCTTCACTTTTGAACATTTTTAATGACTGATCAGGTGTCATTTTCCATTTGAGTTGCTCAATTCTAGGTCCTATATCAGTTTGTTTAAATAGTCCTGGTAGTGCTGTAACAGAAATGTTTTGCTTTGAGTTTGCCAATCTGTGTTCTGACTTGTAAACTAATTTTAAAGCTGCACTTCCTACTAAACCAATGAGTTGAAAATCTGAGTCCTAAAAAGTTTTACTGTGTTGAGTATAACAAAGTTCCATTTTTTAATACATTCCTGGACTGGTAGTGTTTTAGAGGAAACGGTGCAGATAGTACGTGCTTCTCAGTATAAAGTGATAGAATTTTCTGACTTTCCAAAGAGGAAAAGGAGTGACATGGTAAGTATACTCCAGTTCCTTCCTCTTTCAGTCAATATAACCGACTTTTCCAAAGTGCCAGTCATGGGCTCAGTGCTGTTTCCAAGTCCTGAGTTGGAGCTACTTGTTTATAAGTAGCTTTTATGAGGAAGATGGTCATGAACACTTAAGAGAGATAAAGGGTGGAGCTTCTGGTTGAGGAATTTTGAGTGGGGCCTTGAAGAATGGGGAGGGCAGGATGCTGATAACCGTTCCTATTTGGTGGCTTGTGCGGGACACACACAAACTTCTCCCCACCCACCAAGAATAACTTGTGAGATGGTAAGTGATGTTCTCAGGACCTGACATGGTATGGAGGAGCCCTCCGGGGCAAGATTTCATTGAGTTTTTGTGTTTTATCTTAAACATTAAAAGAGATGTTAATGGAAAAATGCTTGGTTTTTTTTTTTTTTTTTTTTTTTGGTGCCATAATATGGCTCAGAAAGGGGACTATGTGGCTTTCTGTGGCTTATGTCCATCCTAGCTGAAACACACTTCACCAGTACTTCCTCCATGAGGCAGCGACCAGCCTCTGGAGGCCTCTCAGGTGGCAAATGCAAGGTTTTCACTCTTCTTTCAACCTTAAATGAATACAGAACCTTTCTAAATAATGGACTCTTACCCTTTGTGCCTGTTCCAATAAGCTTAATTGAAGTATGATTTACATTTTATAAAAATCAACAATTGCATGTGTTTTAACAAATGTGAACAGTTGTGTAAGCTTTAACCTTGATATAAAACATTTCCATGTGCAAGAGTTCCCTCTGCTTTTCTGCAGTCTCTCCCTCTCAAATAATTGGAAAATATTTTTTATTTTGAAATGATTTGAAAGAATAATAGCCTAAAAAAGTTTGTATGCCTGCTTTCCAAATGATCTATAATTGACAATATACCCCGTTTTATCTGTGTGTTCTCTTCATTGGTGTACTCAAGGTTAGTCATATACATCTTAGCCCACACCCATCATTATATCAGTGTATTTATCTCCCAAATAGAGATGCTCTTTTATTTTTATTTTTTTTGTGCTGGTGCCCTTTAAATTTTTTTTTTTTAAGATTTATTTATTTATACATACAAGCTGGGGTACAGGCCAGAGGTGTGGGGCAGCGAGAGGGTTCACCAGAGACAGAGCGGGGAGCAGAACAGGCAGATCAGAAATACACTGCTGAGGGGAGCAGTGGGTGAGGCAGGAGAGGTCTGCCGCACCATGTGGGATTCTCCCCGGCCGGGCCGAGCATCGAACTCGCATCGCTGCTGCCGATAGCTCCACAGCGCAGTGCTTAACCTCTGCGCCACCAGGGAGGCCCTAGAGATGCTCTTTTAAATAAGCACAGTTCATTTATGAGGCTTCAGTAAACTTCACCTTGTATCTATTCTGTAATACCCAGTTTTGTTGGTCTACTCATTAATGTCATTAGTGACATTTCACCCCCCTCCACTACGGGGTCCAGTGTATGTGCAGATACCACATTTAGATCTGAAATTTAAAGATTTTTAAATTTCAGAACATTTCCAGGGCTCTCATTGCTTTTATGACATTGAATATTTGAGGAATATCGTCCTTTCTGCTTTTATAAATAGAATGTTCATTTGGGGTTTGTCTAATTTCTTGTGATAAGAGTCCAACTCTGTATTCTTGGCTGAAATCTGGATAGGTGATGTTGTCATTCGTGGGGGGGCACTTCTGGAGGCATCATGGCCATCTACTCATCAGTGATACTAAGTTTGAGTGCTTGGTCAGGATGTCATTTTCTCCACTGTCTTGACCAGGATCAGGGCACACTCCTGCTCAATCAGTTCTGGCCAAGGGCTGTACATCACAGACATGGTCATCACCCGAATGCGAATGGCCCCATGAGCCATGCGGCTGCTGCGGCAAACACTGTGCAAGGAAACAAGTGTGCATTGTGAATCCAAGGACTCTAAAGGTGGAAGGCACTGCAGGAGCCCTAACTTTCATTATGTGCAGTTGGCTCTCTACTGATGGGTAAATTAATGGGCTATAATGTTGGCCAGTGTTCTGGGTTGCAGGCCATTTAAGCAGGAGAATAATTTATTGGAAGGGAAGCAGGAAACTCATAGAATTGATGGGAATTGGAGATAGGTCCAGTCAGTGAACAGGATCCAAGGGAGTCTTGACATTGGCCTCAGACCAGATTGCCAAGCGCACAGCAGGGATTCCCCCACTAGGTAGCACAGAGGCTACCCTGGTGCTTACCTCCACAGCAGCATCTCCTGCAACCTTGTGTCACTTTTCAAAGCCTCAGGCCATCTGACTGTGCCCAAGTGCCAGGGAACGGGGGAGAGGCAGTAGGGCATAGTGGCAGGAGCATGTTCTGTAGAGCCAGCCTTCTTGGGAATAAAATATAGGCCAAAAATAATATTGTGTTGCTGCCCCCTGTCAGGTCTAGGCCTTCTACTGCAGGGTCATTGATAGAACTAGTAGTTTCGGGGAGGGTCAGTAGCATGAAGTCTCTACTGGTGCCGCTTTTCAGAGAGGAGAGATCTGATGTGTGGCCATAACTTAGAATCATAAGGTGTGAGCAGTGCATTTAGGCGCTGGGGATCTGAATTTCTTTTTTGGCAGGGTATCCAAGTACTGCATGTATGTCCAAGACCTTCCCTCTGGACCCAAGGTTCTCACCTGTGAAGTGAAAGATTTGGATTGCGTGACCCCTGAGGTATTTCCAGTTCTGTCATCAGATATTTTACATCAGTGGTTCTCAAAGTATGTTCCCAGGACCAGTGCTGTTGGTGCTTCCTGGGAACATGTTAGAAATGCAAACTCTTGGTCCCCATTGTGGCCTATAAATCAGAAGTTCTGGAGTAGGGCAGCAGTGCTTGTTAACAAGTCCTCCAGTTAATCCTAATATACACTCATGTTTGAGAACCATTGGCCTGGGAAGTCAGGCCTGATTGTCGCTCTGGGCTCTAAGGTCAACCTTTCAGCAGATATCTAGGGGGCTTCTGGGCCTTATCTGCTTAGAAAATGCAATCTCTCCCTCATTAACTTAGCAAAGGGTCTGAACCGGGTAAATTGCAGGGATCTTAGTATTTGTTTTCAGGTAACAGGTTGGTGGACAGAGAAAGAGTAAATGTCTATATATATTTTAACTTGGCAGGAATCTTCACAAAAAGCCACCAGCATGCACATCTGCATGGACCTTTGGACTTTATGTACTACTCCAAAAAAAAAAAAAAATGGCTTTCTATTATGGACTGTTAAAACAATGAAGCATGTTCTATATAAGCTACTAGACTGATCTAGACTGAGAAAATTCATTCTCCATGGGACATTGGCTTATATTTCCTCCAAAGAGTAATATTCCTTATTTTAAGTTGTTTTTAAAGTAGTTGGCACAATATCATTATGAATTCTCTTTAATGAGTAAGAGGAAAGCATTTATCTCATTATTTTGCCTGAAAATCATTTTCCTGTAGTGTTGGTCAGTTGCCAATGACTTACAGATGGGTTATCTATGCCACTGTGTTCTCGACTCTGCCATGAGTAACACCTTCCTTTTTGAGTAACTCATCCAAGGAATTTCTGTTGTTCAACTACTGTGTGATTAGGAAATATAGGCTAGTCGTATTACTAAACAAAATGAAATAAATGAAAGTGATAAATCATTTGCAGAATCACCATCTAATATACCTCAGTGTTCTAAATCTTAGTAACCTCAGATGCAGTTGTGGGCCAAGGCCAGTACAGAAATGGTGAGTCAGCATCTAAAACCCCTTCATAGTAATTTATTACTTTATGATACCGAAGGGTATTCCTATTTTTCATGAATGTATCAGTCTGCAACTGATGGAAAGTCTTAAAAAATTGGTCCTATACCAACAAGAGTCTGAGAAATAAGGTGCAGATCTCCATATTATGGATGGTGTGGAGAAGGCCAGTGGGAAGGGACTTGAGAGATGCCAGGGGGCTCAGCAGTCATAGCCAGCTGGCAGGAAAGCCAAGACAAGGAGTTCAGTCTCAGAGTTGCCAGCCAATTCTTTCATTAAGTCGCCTGAATTTCTTCATTTTGAATGCAGTATTGAGCATAAGACATGTCACTGATTTGAAAATAGCTTTTCAGGAAAGTAAACACCATTGCAGTAAGTGTATGCATTAATGCAAAGGCTTTTCTGCTTTCAAATGGTCATTTGTGTGTCAATAAGTCTTGGACTCAAGGCTCTAAGGTGTTTTTTTTTTCTTAATCAGATATTGATAGTACAAATTAAGAATAAAATAAAACTGCTCTCATTACTGACATAGTGATGTCAGGAAACCAATGTCTGTGCTGAAATTAGATTAGGAAAGAAACTTACCTGTATTACCGTGAGTCCAGTGGGTTCTATTTCAAATGATCTTATCATATGTAACTTTGAAAATAATTGCTTCTGGATCAGTAGGGCTATCATATATAAAGAAGATAAAGAAACAAAAAACAGCAATCAAATGTGAGAGCTCCAATGTGTGCTATTGTTTTCTCCAACGTTGAGTAACTGTGAATGGGCCATATCCAGGCAAGTGATGAATCTAGGGTGAGTTTCACATGACACCTTGTGTTCTGCAAAGACTTTGCTTACCACCCATTCCATGGTGCCGAGCCAAAGCTTAGCTCAACTACTGGTTGAATGTGTAGGTGTAGGTATGTATATGTAGTGGGTTATATGAATATCAGCTGCGTAGTATGAATGGCATGAGGAATACTTTACAGGAGCTTGAGGCCTCTACAGTTTGGTGAGTCTAGGAATGTTCATAAAAATGCAAGGTCTGGGCTGGATTGTTATAAAAGGCAAATTAGTAACTTTTTACAAATACTATATTTTTCAAAAGTCTGGTAGCTTGCCAATTAATCGCCTTGAGCATGTATTTGTACTGGAATTAGTATATCAAAATATGAAAATAGAGCTTGGGTCCTGGGAATGAAATGATAGTTGGAAAATGTATTCTTTGTATTTCCATAAAGGCTTTTCTTGGGAACTATAAATCATAAGGTTTTGCTATGTAACTGGAACTGTAGTTGGAAAATTTGCCAATTTTCTTTTTGCTTTATTTTGAAATAATTTGAAAAAATCCCGATTGTGGACTTTATTAACTTTTCTAAATAATGTAGTAGGTATGTCTGTAAGACACCGGAGTTAAGCCTTATGGTTTTAGAGGCCTATCTAACATTTAATTTTATGTGTAAGAAATTTGGGAGCTCTAAAAAGAACCAGTTATAACAAGGACTTAAATCTGAAGTATGAGACCTGAGTGTGAAGAGTAATCCCATAATGTGAGCACATTTCATAGGAAATTGACCCCTCTCTGTGCAGGTAGCAAAAATAACCCTTATAGCACAATAAGTGGGGAGAGATGAAGTGAAGACATTGTATGCTCCACTTATAAATACATTGCATTTGTTGATAAAAAAAATCATTGTATTTAATGATAATGGTATTATCATTAAAAATAGCAGCCTGAGAATTTTGAGTTTGTTTAAAAAATTTGAGAAAGGAAAGAAAATGGGACTATTCTTTGAAAAAACTGACAAATAAAAATGTTAAACATATTTTAGTACATTCATCTGAAAGGCAATTAAAGAAGTGCCATTAGACACAGTTAACATCTCCTTTTTAAACATATCCAAAATGAACAAAATTGAAAATCTCTTCTTTTCCTCTCCCCAGGTCATGCATTTCCACCTGTCTTATCTCAGTAAGCACAGATGACCACTCAGGTGCTCAAACTAGAATCCAGAGTCATTGATTTTTTTTCTTCTACTGCACCTAACACTAGAAATGGAAATGCTAATAAGAAAACAGTAACATTTATACATCCTATCATTATTCTAGACACTTTAAATGAATGATCTCATGTATTCTTTGCTATATTTTGAGATATATTGATCGTATTACCCTCTCATTCTACAGGTGAAGAAATGGAGGCACAAAGGCAAGGTTTACCAACCAGGGTAAAGTCAGTGTTTAAACCCAGACAGAATGAATCCAGAATGTTCTTGATCATATTCTTAATCCAGAGGTTCTTAATCATGGTCTTGCTTCTGTCTCACAGAACCAACATCTTACCAAAATCTACCCCAATGGGCCAAATCTCCGCTGTCCCCACTTCTTTCCACTCTCTCTGCTGTTCTACTTGTCTGGATAATTCATCAGCAACTGCTCCCTGGCCTGGAGTTCATTGTCCATACTACAGCCAGAGTGACTGTTTAAGATTGTAAATTTAATTGATATTTTCCTGCTCAGAACCTTTCTATGTCTTTGCTTTAGCCTTGGGTACAAGTCTAAAGTCTGGATATGGCCTAGGAGACCTTCTGTCTCTTGCCACCCCTCTGCCATTATTCCCTGTGATCACGCACCTCTGATCAGAGGGCCTCCTTCTGGGATGTTCAGTGAGCCAGACTCTTCATTCTCAGGCTTCTGGAAAGGCCACAAGCTCTGCCTATAAGACACTTCCTTACTAGTCATCTACCCAACTGCTGCTCATTCAGGAACACATCCTCAATATCCTTTCCTCCTGAAAGTCTTCTCTGACTCTCCAGTCAAAATTTAGTTCCCCCAATATATTCGCCCATCATCCCTTCTACATTTCTTTCTAAAAATAGTCCTCATGATCATAGTTTGGAACTCTATTTCCAGTATTGTCCTTACTATCTGTCTTCCCTTCTAGACTCTATAAATTTATTGGACTGTTGAACTAGTGAATAGTTTTCATCCTCTGTCGGGTCTGGCATAGAGAACTGGTGAGTTATAGAAACATTTGCTGAATGGACAAATTTGTTGCCATTTAAAAAGTTTTTTAAATTATTTATTTATGCATACAAGAACTGGGTGTAGTCCAGAAGTGTGGGGAGGCGAGAGGATTCACCAGAGACAGAGTGGGGAGCAGAACAGGCAGATTGACTGAAATACACTGCTGACGGGAGCAGTGGCCGAGGCAGGAGAGGTCCGTGTGGGAAGCTCTTTGGCCGAGTATCAAACTCGTGCTGCAGTGGCTGCAGATAGCGTCATAGTGCTGAGACTTAATCCCTGTGCCACCAGGGAGGCCCAGGCACACTTAACTCTTTAATATCCAACAATATATCCAGGGTTTTTTTTCCCAATCATAACCAATTCTAAGGCAGAAAAGCACAAATGTACTATGGAGGAAAATCTAATGTGATGGTGTTACAGGCAGCTGGTGGACGATGCAGTATCTGGGTCACCAGCATTCTAGTATTTTCTGCAACTGAGTTTACAGTTACTTGAGAAGGGCTTTTCTGTGAGCAAATAAACATTTGGAGCTGCTTGTTTTAATTGGTAATGAGTTTATTAGAGCTGAACGGTGTAAAACCTTAGTCTTCATGTGCCTTTAATGTTCATTTTAGTTTTTAAAAATCTAATTATAATTAAAAATTATTTGTGTAAAAATAACCATGCATTCACATCATTTGTTCATTAGTTTTTACTTTATGACTAACTTAACTCCACTTAATTCCATGAATAAAATTGCCTTTAAGCATTTTCAAACATAATTACACGTTTAAAAGAACTGAGTATCCTCATATTTCAATCCCCTAATAAAATTAATAGTAAAAACTAAACATTTGAACGATTCAAGTGGATCTCATAAACCAAAGTGATTAATCCTAATAAGATTAAATTCAAATACTATCTTTAAATGTAATGAAATGAAACTATTTCTAAATATAATAAAATGAAATACATTTATATTATTAACTCATAAATCCATTATTAACTCTAATAGTCAGATTATTTAGTATCAGATTGAAACAATTTAACAACAGCATCAAAATTACTTATTAAAGATTTATTTATTTATGCATACAAGAACATTGGTGTAGGCCAGAGGTGTGGGGGGTGAGAAGATTCACCAGAGACAGAGTGGGGAGCAGGACAGGCAGATCTGCTGAAATATGCTGCCAAGGACAGCAGCAAGTGAGACAGGGGAGGTCTGCTGCACCATGTGGGTCGGCTCCCTGGCCGGGATCAAACTCATGCTGCAGTGCTGACTGATAATTTGACAGTGCTGTGTCTTTAACCCCTGCACCACCAGGGAGGCCCAAAATTATTTTTAAATTAATGTTAGAGTAGTGGTACTGTAGGTATGAATTACATAGTCTTATTTCTTGCCTTACTGGTCTTGCAAATCCAAATAGGGCTTTTTTTTTTTTTCAACCCAAAGCATTGCTTATTCCTTTATTCTGATTTTTACTGTTATTTTAGAAGTTTTTAACCACCTAATTTTAGTTGATTGGATTGTGAATCAACTCCCACCTCAATGACAACTATTTCTTGATTACCTAATTTTTTGTTGAAGAGATTCTACTTTTTCTAAGTGCTAATAGCTGTCTTATGACCATTGTTTCTAATTCTTTTACTGGCAACTTTAAAGAAGGAAAACTGAATGATCTCAGGCTAAAGAAGTAAGATAGATGAGATTGTTACTGAACCCTTGTCTCCATTCTGCTTTGGATATTCTGTGTTTGGACATCTCATCTATTTGGTGTCATTTAACATGTTTCTTCCCTTTTAATGTAAATGTTAAACTATTTAAGAATAAATTAAGGAACAAGATGCAAAAGAGTGAATTAAATATAAAGCCCCAATCACAAACCACAAACCTACAGAAAATTCCACCAGCTGCAAGTCTTCAAAGCAAGTCTTTGGATTGAAATATGTCTTCTTTGTTCTAAAATGTCTAAAAATTGAATCACTTCCTTTAATATCTTTGCTCTGCCTTTATGTTTGTTGCTGTGAAATTGCAGACTGTCTATAAGGAATTCATGTGAGAAAACTGCTTGACCTTTCTCTGACCATTTTCAGATTATCGTTTATTTAGAATAATGAGAGAGTCTTCCAATTGCTTAGTAATTTAATTTGTGTCTGCATTAGGGGATAGGTAGGTGGAGGAAATGAGAAGGAAACTTTGGTTTCTTTGACATAAGCTCATCTGGAAAACGTTGGACTCTAAAGGTGCTGTCCATCAATAAGGCGTGACTCAATGAAGCCAAGTTATTCTGTGTATGCACATATTCACTTCCACACACTACCACCACTGCGGTGTATGACATTAATTAGCCCTTACAAGGCAACAAATTGTGGTTTCTAAACCATTTCTATATACAGTAAAGTTATATCTTGTTGCAAACCAGAAAATGATTAGAAAATATTTAAGATAAGTATTTTCATTTACTAAAGTATTCATCTTGAGCAACTGAAATTTGTGTATAAAGCCAGCTTTGTCTTTAAGGAGAATGATACTGATCAAAATAGAAAGGATTTTGTTTTTAATGATGATGATTGGGAAAACTCAAGGAATACCTGCTAGAGCAAAACTTAGAAATAATATTTTTAATTTGTATTTTTTCCTTAATTCTAAATATTTCTTATTATACTTGCTGCATTATCTGTTTAGTGAATTGTTTTTCCCTTTAATACTTTAAATTTTCAAATCACTGAAAAAGCTGGATGTTGCCTAAAGTCTGTGGACAAATTGCCAGAATTCTTTGGTATGAGGCTTCTGATTTATGATGTGACCTTGGGCAAATCACAAAGCCACAGCGACTCCTCATAGATAAAAAGGATGCTGGATTCAGCAATTTGTAACTTCTTCCAGCCCTGAGTTTCTGTGGTAACTCTTCAGCCACAGCGTGAACATTAGTTATTTTGGTCACCCGGGGCAGAAACTGTGGATGTGTGTGGGTCTCTGTGTAACTGAGGAAATAGTATTTGGTTGCTGTTTGCCTAGATGGCAAAGGGCAGAAATAGTTCTTCGCAGTACTTTGTTCTCTAACCATGTTTAAATTTTCATGTAACATGAGACCTTACATATGTAACACAGTGCATCGGAACAGGTTTGTCAGGAACAGGAATCTGTTAAATTGGTAATCTGACTGGAACTTGTGATTGCAGAGATAGCTGTTAGAATTAGTCCTGGAGTCATTTGTTATTTGTCACTAGGGAAAAGTTTTCTAGCCTTCAACTTACTTTAAAGTATTGGAATATTTAATAATAGCTGTAAACTTATAAAATACTGACTATATGCCAGATATGAGTCTAAGGGTTTTATATCTATTAATTCATTTTGTCCTTACAAGTTATTGCGGTTGGGTTATCCTTTTATAATTTTACTGATGAGGGAAACAAGGTAGAGGAGGAGTAACTGAGTTGCCCATAGTCACATACTAGGGTTTGATTGACCAGATCATTTGGTCCCAGAGACTCCTTAGTGCTCTTGTCTACTGCTTCTAGGAAAGGAGGTGTCCACGGCTAGGCTGGGCAGCAGAAGGAAGTCTGAACTGAGGTCTTGCATGTGCTCCTGGGTGTCCCGTTACAGTGCAGTGGGTCATTTCATCTTCCTGAACCAGTGCTATCCAGTGGAAACGGAGTGTTTAATTTTGGCAACTGTGAGTCACACGTGTAGTTACATTTTCTGGTGGTCACATTTTTTTTAAAGTAAAGAGAAACAGGTGAAATTAATTTTAATGTTTTATTTAAACCAATATATCTATATGTAATCATTCAACATATAATCTATAATTATCAATGAGATATCTTTTTTTTTCATATTAAATCTTGGCATTCTGGTATACTTTCTAAGGACAGCACATTTCATTCTGATTAACCACATGTTAAGTCCTCAGTGGCCCCCACATGGCTAGTTAGACCTTACAGGATGTTACAGCTCTGAACCCTGGAGAGTTGCTATGAAATGAGACTATTCTGTTGGACAATTATAAAAATCTCAGCTCTGAAATTATCAGAATCTATGATGAGAAGTCCCTGCAATCCTGTAGTGGTTTGCTATGCAGTTACTTGCTTTTCCCCTGTTTAAGCAGCATGGAGAATGCATTCTAAGAAAAGAATTCAACAATGACGTGATTCTTTTAAGAATCTCAGAGGCAAAGTGGCATCAAGATAGTGCGTATATATACATACCAAAGAAGTACAGTCAGAAAGTGGTTAAGCATGAATGGGTGGGGAAAAAAAAATGACGATTTTCTCAACAAATATCTGGGAACTTACTTTGGACTAGGTCCCATTGTGAGCTTTTAGGATTCAGGAAAGAACAATTCAAAACCTTTCCCCTCATGGTGCTTACACGGTAGTGCGACAATGACCAGATGTGAAGGTTTAGGTTAGTTAAATACCATGAATAAAAAATAAAGCAATGGGTTAAGAGAATGGAGATGGGAGACCTGAAGGATGGGTGGTCGAGTTTCGAACCGAAGACACTCTTAGGTGGTGACTTGCAAGGGAAGATTGGGTTGAGAGGTGGGACAAGCTACTTAAAGACCCAGGAAACAGCCTTTTAGACTGGGGAGACAGCCTGAGGTGGAAATGGGCTCAGTGGGCTGGAGGAAGCACTAAAGGCATTGTGTAGATTCAAGTGAGAGGGGTTTTATAGGAAGCTTGGTTAGGTAACTAGGAGATTGGGTTTCAATTTAAGTGTGATGGGGGTGGGGATCAAGAAAGAGCAGTGATTGTCAGAGGGAGGTGATTTGATTGTCCTTTTGAAAGACAGTGTTGACAGCTGGAAGGACAATAGATTGTATTTGGTTAAGAGTGGAAGCATGAAGACCAATGAAGATGCTATGGAATTGTCTAGGTGGCTTGGAATACCATAGAATTTTGGAATTGGGTCGATTTGGTATGGATATATTGACAGATGGCCCAGGAGCATGAGGACAGAAACAGGATGACTCCTGAGTTTTTGGAGTCAGCAGTTGACTTTACTGAGATGGATGAAAATAAGGAGGAAATGGGTTTGGCAATAGGGAGATGGATAGGGGCTCAGCAGTCCTGTTTTAGACATTTTTCAGGTTGATATGCCTATTTAGATGTGGGCATAGGACTGAAATTTGGGGGCTTTGCTGTGACACAAAGATGCAGAGTTATTATTTCATGTGGGCACTGACTCTCATCTTTTCTGCCAGAGTAAGGATGAAGTCTTTATGATACTTAGCTTTGGATAATAAAAGTGACAGGATCAGGAATCATGGCTTAAAGAAGTTTTCCCCTCTACTGCTATACCATCTTGATTCTGTACTTGGGAAATAACTGTAACCAGCACTAGTCATCAGCTGGTAAACATCAGCACATCTGTGCTGGATGGTAAATATTGAAATATTCCTGTGCCAGTTGGTAAATAGCCATTAATGGGAGTGCTCCCTCCTCCTGTGGCTGCTAGCCTAGTTATCAGGGTCTTGTTTCTGGAATACTCTAGATATCCCTCTGTGTAGCAACTAATAAGTAATATCTCGCACAGCAGTTAGCTTCCTTGGATCCATTCCAGCTACCACAGTGGAGCAGCTTCAGTTGATTGGTAGTGCCCATGCTGTGCCATATGTGTGCTTTATGCATCCATGGCTCTGCCTGTGGGTAGGCCAGACCCAAGCCATGTGAAGTTAGGAATAGTTACCTTTGCAGACCTGACACTTGCTAATTATCCAGAGTAATTATTGAGCTCTTTCATGAATTATGTTTCCATTCTACTTTGCCTTTCTGTGGACATTGTCTGTGTTTACAGTAGCTGGTGTCTGGATGAACAAGACCTTATATGCTATCCTTGTGTCCCCTATAAAATAGCCACAGATGGGGTGCTCCCATCTTATTCTATATGGCTAAGAACTGAGCGATTTCAGATAGACCCTTAGTTCTACTTTTATACCATAAAAGTGGATATCCAAGCCCAAGATATGAGATAAGTGTATTACTATACTATAGTAATTACAATAGTAATAGTATAATGAAGTAGGAAAGTATATTTCTCTTTGATTCCATGTCATCTCTTATATTTGGAAGTCCGATTAAACAATGAAAACAAAACCAAAAGGCCTGAATACCTTGTTGTACCTTGAAGACTTGCATGCAAAACGAACCTTGGGTATATTAAAATCCTTTGCTCATTATTTACTCAAATATATATATCTATGTATATATTCATATATACCCATAGATGTAATAACATACAATCATGTGTATAACTCTATAGACTTATTTTCCAGCCATCAACATGGAGTTGATGTACTTGATGAACAGGTTGGCGAGGGGACGAGAAGCCTTGGGGTGTGGGTGGTCACCTGAGTGTGGGCTCGGTCCCTGCGTGGTCATCCTGCTCTGACGGAGGGGCCCATCTCCTTAGAGAGAGCACACAAAAATGGAGAGGTGATCTATATTGGGGTGAAGTTCATACTGAGCACATGCCTGGGGAGGGAGAGAAAAATGTGCTTTTTCCTGAGGGCTGGGCATGGGGAAGTTCTCCTGGGACCAAGTCAGTGGTTCTTAACTGACGAGTAAAAGAGACAAGACATTTTTGATATTCTGGACTATGAATAATGTCTCTGAAGATTGATTTCTCTGTAATGGTTTAAAAAATATTCTCTCCTAACATCTCAATTAATTTTGGATAATTTCTGAGAGGAACTGAGAGTGTTTATTCTCTAACAAGTTGATGACTGATTTGGAGACTAATGGAATCAAATGGCCAGTAGCCTTTCTTACTGTAGAAAGGTTCTGTAGTAGGTGCTGTTGTCACATTTGGTTCGAGAGCTTTCTCTGTGCCAAGGACTGTGGGTACAGAGAAGAGCAAGATTGACAAGTATAATTTGATTTTTCAGTTAAATAAGGCTTTTAATTCCCCTGGTCTATCCAAGTTCATAATCCATTAAGAAGCAAACTGATTTCTGCTGCCTTAATGCTTTTGGCATTTACAGTAAATTACAACTGTGGGAGTATTTCAATCTACCACCCTTGACTATTTCTTTAAGGACAAGATTCTTTCTCATGAGATCAGCCATTAGGCTCTCCATGGGGAGGATCTAGGCAGTGGATGGTGGAGAGAGAATGCTAAATAAGCAAGGAGGCCAAGTTCATTTGTAATACTAGGGAAGAGGAGAGACACAGAAAAGCCATGAGAAGGTGGCAGGAGACATTTTTGGGAGGGAATGTTGAGACTAGCAGAGTTTCAGGGAATGCTTTCTCTCTGTATGGAAGATACTAAAAGGAACTTTCATAGGAGAGAACATTTTGAGGGTACATTTTAAAAATGAAGAAAATCTCTCTCCTTTGGCATTGGTAAAGCTTAGAAAGCACAGGAGAATAAAATGTGTTATTTGTGTCACTGCGTTTATTTGAATGTGACACAATGTCAAAATTGATTGGCATGGGACCTTATGATTTATTAAAAAAATACACTGAAACACTGAGGTGTGGGACTCTAATCTAGATGCCTCAAGAACTGAGGACCCAGGGTGGTTTGGCTGACCCTGTGTGATGGACAAGGAAATGAATGGGCCATGTGTCCACTTTTGGTCTTTAGAATGTGGGTGGAGGTGATATGTACCATTTCCATTTATCTACTGGGACATCAGAAGAGAATGTTTTTAAGTCATTAAAGGGAAACCAACCTTCAGAAGCATTTATTTACAGAACAGAATACCAAATTTTCTTTTTCTCTTAGGTAAGCACCTTTATTTGGCAATAATAAATATGGCCTGTAATAAGTCTATAACTCATGATTGTATTCCTCTCCTCCTATGTTCTTCTTTAAGACCATTTGTTGGAGAGGGCACAGATAAAAGATAAACAGTGACTTGTGGTTTGAGTCACCATTTGAAGAAAAACTGCCTAACCATGAATTTGTGCATTGGAATTTATATCGTGAGTTAGAAATAAGTTTTCATTGTGTTAAGTCACTGAGACCTTGGAATGTGTTACTGCAACAGAGCCTAACCTACCCTGACTAATAGGCTCTATTTCCACACAAGAAGTCAAGCAATAACCTCTCTGCTACTTTCACTGATTATACTAATAGGTGCTATTTTTTCCCCTTACACAGTGGGAGAAACCCTTAATGAATATGTTCCTATCATCTCAACATATTTTGCAACAGGAATAAAATTCTTAATGATGCTGCTTTGGCTAGATGAATAGAAGATAAAATATTGGGAGCAATTTAGTGGCAAATTATTAGCACATACCAATTATGGTAGAATTTTCCTGAAACCAATTCGTGTTCCTCAGGTTTAACCCATGGATGAGTGGGTATTTGTCTTCCTTTCTTTTGCCCTGTGTGTTTGTATTTTAGGTTTTGGTTCTAGTTTTAAATTTTAAGTATTTTGCCTGGTTTTGGATTCAAAGAGGATTAGTGCCTCCAGGGGGGGAGGTATCAGGAATTGATAGACACAGATTGTGTGTGAAGCTCCCTATCCTCCCAAGTTAATAAGAATGATGTCTGGATGGGACTTTGGGGCTTGGGAGGAACTTTTTCCAAGTTTATTTTGCCTTGATTACCTGCTAACTGTAGTCTTTGGTGAGGGTTTTGATTTTGGTTCTTTAGGTGGGTGTGATCTTACTTTTTCCTCCTTGTCTGGCAAACTGGTAGACTGTGTAAGAGTTCAGGTTTTGTTATCTGCATTCCAACACCACCTTGTATCACCCTTGATGTGTAACTTTCTTTAGGACTCCTTATTTGCAAAATCAAATAAGATAATTTATATAGATCTTCCTCATTGCTTCTGGTTTATTGTAACCATTCAATAGCTCTTTTGTTGTTTTTACTAGTGAGAATATTATCTGCTGTTTCCTCTTTGCTTTTTATGTTGATTTTTTTTAACTTCTGCAATGATCATGGACCTCAGGACTTTTCATTTTGGGCACACCTGTAATTTATAAACTTTGAGGTGATAAAGGCATTCTGATAAATTTGTGTCCATAATGGCAGTTCAGGGCAGAAACTTAAAGAATAAATGTCATTTAAATCACACACATCACTCTTCCACTTTTAACTTCAGCATCAGGCTGTGATGATTCTAAGGACATGTTGCTCAAATCCACCACCAGCAGGAAAATGGGCTATCATTTTCATTGCCTTGTCTTTGGTTCCTTTTTCTTCTCTGGAGAGCACATGTGTAAGAAAAGGGCTGGAAAGAGAGCAATACAAAAGGAGGGAAATTAAAGCCAAGGAGATTGTCTAAAACCTCTGCTTTCCATCTCCCTGGCCACAGTTGGAAGGTAGTTCCCCAAGGGGCTTCTGTATTTCTGCACGTCTTGTAAGTTAAGCTGTCTACTTCTTTTCCCAGACTTTCTTTCCAATGATGTTGTTATAATGACATTCTTGAAAGTTACTGTGTCCTTCCCCAGATTAAAGAGCAGACATGCTTACTGCCCATTATAAAAGAATCAAGTTTCCTAATTTCAGAGTTCCCCTCCTATAACACAACTACAGAGTATTCAGGCATCCATTGGCACCTGTCCACATAGCCCGTTTCGGATTCTGAGACAGGAGGACTGGTATGAATATGCCAATGCTCATGCTACATTCCGTGCTCTAGGAAATGAAGTCCTTTGTCTTTGACCTGGATTCTCGTGTCCTTTGCCGTCATCAAGGAAAACTGTGGCAGGTTAGTTTATTCCCAGGTAGGATAAAATCTTAGACCCTTCTTAGTTCTTGACAGTCACTATATTAGTGACCAGTCTACTAGCTGCCTTAAAATCACTTGAGAATAAGGCACGGTAAAACAAATGTAACTGGATTTATCCATGACCCATGTGGTTAATTCTCAGAGTATATCTACTTCTTATTCTTCCATGCCCCCTCCTTTCCTCTTGATTCTGAATTTTTAAAGCTCAATTTGTATTATTTTGTTATGGTAGCCCTAAGAAACTAATCCAGAACAGCAAACAGGTATTGAAGAGACATTTGGCAGTGAGAAAAGTTTATGTGGGTCTTTGGAGTTCAAAGATTCCGGGGAAACCATCTTCTGTTTTTTGCAGCTTCTTTTTACCATGTCCAGGAATAGATCATGTTAATCTGCATAATACACATTTAAACAGGCTTGAGCCACCATGCCCTCCTCAAGAACCTACATCGACACCCCCAAATCTAGATGTGCTTACTTGAATCGTCTACCGCAAGTAGAGGATCCGTTAAGCCTCATTTAGAGTGTCTTCTGTTTTTCAAGATTTGTCAATAGTCACTATTCTGCTTTCTTATTTGTGCCTTCTCCTCATGTCACTTGATACATCTGGTCTGTATGAGCTTGTGATTAGCTTGATTTTCTCTTAACTCTACTTTGGCGGTGATCTGTCCTTTCATTTATTATCTTAGACTGTTGAAATTAAAGAGTTTAAATCATTCTATGCACTTTAATTATTCAGATAAGGAAAGTATCTTAGTAAGCTTGAGCTGTTGTAACAAAATACCATAGACTGGGTGGATTAAACCATAGACATTATTTCTCAGAGTTCTGGAGGATGGGAAGTACAAAATCAAGATGCTAGTGTCACTGAATTCTGGCAAGGGCCCTCTTACTGCCTTGAAGACATTGAGTCTCTTCCTCCATGTGTCCCCACAAGTTGGAGAGAGGAAGTTCCGGTGTCTTTTCTTGCTCTTAGAAGGACACTAATCCTACCACGGGGGCTCTACCCTCATGACCTCATTTAAATCTAATTACTCCCCAAAGTTGCCACATCACCATGGAAGTCAGGGGTTAATTGGGGATGGGGTGGGGCGGGGGGAGGAGAATGGCATAGACGTTCAGTCCAAAAGAAAAGGCTTAGGGACGTTGAAGCTTTTGAGCCATACATCATCTTTTCCTTTCATAACTTCACCCAGAATAATGTTAAGCTCTTTCTAGCCCATTCAATGGCAGCATTCATGCAACAGTTCCCTTTTGAGCTTTGTTCAGACACACTGGGTATACCAATATGCAGGAGACTTGGCACTTGAAAAGGAGAGCTAGTTTTGATGTTCATTTTATTGTTTTAATGATAATGTCTATTCAACTCCTGAAAAGAAGGGGACTATGCATATTATGAAGAAAGAATCCAAGAGATTGAGATTTGGGCTTTGTATAATCACAGGATAATATTCATTAACTAGTTTCAAAGATAACAGGCAACGTAATGGGTTTGTAAAGATAAATGTTGCTTGACTTCAAAGAGCTTTGTGTGTACTTGAACTAGAAGGAAAATTACCTTCTCAGAATTTATTTTTGGTAGGAGATAGCTTTTTCCCCTTCTTAGAAAACATTAACTTTTAATTGTTGGTAATTTTTTTTCCAGATCTATTAGACTGCCTTCTCTGGGGTCAAGGAGATAATAGTTTTCTTCCTTTTGGAAGAATAATAAAATGCAATGTTTCTGTTTCATTTCATGTCTATCCACCTAACAATCTAATTTGTCTTACCCTGGCAAACATTTGCTGAATTACTTCACTGTTTGAATGACTTTCCTGCCTCCCCCCCACCACCCTGCAAAAGAGGAAAAGGAGATGTCTCTCAACAGAACATATTAAGCTTAACAAGAATTGCTTTTTGCTAGGGGATAGTCTTTTATCTAGTTTTGAGTTAAAATGGAAAGAAAGTACTGCTTACAAGAGGATCTTAGAACACAGGAGGAACTTATAAAGCAACAGCGTTTAACGTTATTATTTTAAGCTGAGGTAGGACAGAGTGAGAGGAGAAATTTGTGATTGGTAACAAATCAGATTTAGAATCAAGCTGCTTGGGCACCAGCTCATTGTGGTTCCTGACCTGTGATGCTGGTCTTTCTTAGTAGACCAGTCTTTGGCAGCAATGTTTCATTCATGGTAAATGATAAGAAAAAGAAAGAGAAAATCTCCTTTGTGCTATGATTCTGCTTTGCACTCTCTGTGACACAGATATGAGACATGTCACCAGCAAACCGAGATTTTGGCCTCTTAACCATTTCCGAAAATACCGAGCATTTCTTTGTGCCAGACGTAGGCCTCAGGGTTAAATAGACATTCATCTGGCAGTCAGTGACTGTCATGCAAAGGAAACAGTCTTGCTTAGACTCTTCTTGAGAAAAAAGAATAATAGAAGAGACAATTTTGACCTTAACTTAAGTCTGTGAAAATCTCAGCTGTGTCCAGTGAGAAATGGTAGGGGCCTGCTATGACACAAAATGGAAAGACACAGGTACTTGAGAGGAGAGAAATGAGTGAGTTGACCTTCCTCGTTGAGTTAGCGTAAGTGAAGTTTCTCTGCCGCATGAGGTTTTTAGCCTCATTTTCCTTTTTTTAAAAAATTTAATTTATAATTTTTTACATTGTATATTCCTCTTGGGTAACCCACCACCAATTTACCTGTGACCCATCACCATTGTCTCTTGTGCTCCTTTCTTCCCCATTTTGAGCCCTTATCCTCCCCTCCCTTGCTGGGTGTCTCTCTTGTTTGGTTCCCCTATATTCCTGTTATGAGTGAGACCATTCAGTATTTTTCTTTTTCTTTCTGGCTTATTTCACTGAGCATGATCCCTTCTAGCTCTATCCAGGTTGCTGTGAATTGCATGTGTTTTTATAATTTTTGAATGCTGAATAGTATTCCATTGTGTATATGTACCACATCTTCTTGATCCAATCATCTATTTTTGGTCATCTGGGTTGTTTCCATACCATAGCTATTGTAAACAATGCTGGAGTAAACATACAGGTGCATGTATCCTTTTGGATTAGTGTTTTTGTGTCTTTTGGGTAGATTCCCAAAAGTGGTATTGCTGGGTTGTATGGAAGCTCCATTTTCAGCAGTTTGAGGAGCCACCATACAGCTCTCCATAGTGGTTGGACGAGTTTGCATTCCCACCAGCAATGTAGGAGAGTTCCTTTTTCTCCGCATCCTCACCAGCATTTGTTGTTGACTGTTTTTTAATGTGCGCCATAATCACTGGCATGAGGTGGTATCTCATTGTGGTTTTGATTTGCATTTCCCTGATTATAAGTGATATTGAACATTTTTCATAGACCTATTGGCCATTTGCTTTTTTTCTTTGGAGAAGTGTCTCTTTAGCTCTTCTGCCCATTTTTTGACTGGATTGTTGACTTTGTTTTTGTTGAGTTGTGTGAGCTCCTTGTAGGTTTTTGTTATCAGTTCTTTGTCGGTTGTATTGCGTGCATAGATTTTCTCCCAGTTAATAGGGTGTCTGTTTGTTTTGATTAATGTCTCTTTTGCTGTGCAGAAGCTTTTTATTTTGATGTAATCCCAGTTGTTTATCTTTTCCTTCACTTCCTTCGATTTTAGGGATGTGCCTCTAAAGATTTTGCTGAGATGTATGCCGTGTAGAGTTTTGCCAGTTTTTTCTTCTATAAAGTTTATGGTTTCAGGTCTTACATCGAGGTCTTTTATCCATTTTGAGTTGGTTTTTGTGCATGGTGTGAGGTAATAGTCTAGCTTCATTTTATTTCATGTAGCAGCCCAGTTTTCCCAGCACCATTTATTGCCCAGCCTCATTTTCTATCACCTTTTCACCTTTTGCTTATTGTTCCCCTGACCAGAGCCCCGGTGGGTGCTTGGCCCTGCCCTTCTGACTGACCATACCTGTGAGCGGGGAAGGCACCACTGATGTGCTTCTGCAGCTTTAAATCAATCATTCCCGTTTACCTAGGCATTTTTTTAAAAAAAAGTCTTATTTCTGGTTGCAGAATTTGTGGAAGAAAAGCTCTTAAAAAGGGAGGGGAAGGATCCAGACCTTCTCAAATAGTAATGGCTGGAATGACATTTTATTCCAAGACTTACAGGTTAAGGTGGCCCTTGTTCCCGTCTTTTTGCCCCAGGACTGATCATTCCCTTCATCAGCACAGCTGAGATCTAGGATGGGCTCTTTTCTGTAGAAAGGCTGATAAATTCATGGACAATAAAGGTATGCTGGTTACCTTAGTTTAGCTGGATTTTTATATTTAAATATTTTGAATACAAAAATTAATGTTGAGGTATTTAGGTAATTTTTTATAGGGCTAAGTTCCAAGTTAAAATTATGTTTAAACCCTGTATCCATGAACACAAAAGCAAAAGAGCTTGTGATTGGGATGTGAGTTTTATCAGCGTTTGGAAAGTGAAGCATTTGCCAATAAAATAAAATGGTGACTTCTATGAGCTGGCACTCATGTAGTAAGAAAAAGTGGAGACTCAGGGACTTATTTTTTTCCTCAAATATGAGAAGTCTGGACTGATGGGTGTTACTGAGTTGGGTAGAAAAACATGATATAATAAAGACTGGCATTTTTGTGCTTCCTCTAATTTGACCCTGAGAATGATACCAGAGCTAATCAGGTATTATTTCCATTTTACCTTTGCAGAAACTCAGAGGCATTTAGCCAGCCAGTGGTGGGATGATGACTTTAGCCCAACCTTTTGGGCTCTGGATTGTGTGTTTTTGCTTCAGGTCTTTTTGCTTCCTGGCTAAGAACTGAAAGGTAGACCTGCAACACAAAAGAGGTTGGCGATGAGAGAGAAGCCAGGTATGGGGTGTGTCTAGTGATGATTTCAGACAATATCCATGGTAATGTGGATTTAAATGAGTGACTCTGGTTCTCTTGCCCATGTACCAAGAGTGCCCTTTGTGAGGTGTGTGTAAGGAGACCCTCAACTCTGAATCCCACCCTGTTGATTTTGGATTTTCACATAGTATTTACCAAAAGAAGAGGCTCAGCGTCAGTGTTTGGGAGCTCCATCTCCATTGGTTACTTGCTTTCCTCTAAGTACAAATTACAGGACAGTCATCCTGTGAGACCTTGCCATATCTGTGGTTTTGAATCAAGGCATCTCAAACTTTTCCCCCAGGTATCCTACACAGCAGAGGGGAATGATGCTCCACCTTGAGCATCAGAGCAGTTCACACTGTCTGCACTCCATTTTCATATCTAAACATAATCAAAAAGCATGGTTAGGTTGAAGGGCATTGCCTTGGTAATAGTAGAAGGGAATGTCTGGTTTTATAATGTAAATGTGTTTGTTTCTGGAAGAATGTAAGTATGATCATATCAGTCTGTCAACTGAGTGAGAATTTTGTGGACCAGACTTCAAGAACCGCTGATTTGTCAGCAGCCTGGCATGACCAGATATTTGCCCTATTTTAAAAAAGGCAATAAAGAAAGACAACCAGGAAATATAATCCAGGATGTATGGGGCTTTTATGAGTTGGGTGGCAGATTTAATAATGGCTACACAATTTTTGGGCCATGGAAAATGAAAATATAGAGTCCCTTGTGCAAAAATTAGAATTTCAAGATGCCAACACCAAAGCATTAAACTAAGCAGAGTCCTTCTAAGCATGGAACCCTGTGAACTGCCCATGTGGCCGGCCCCGATCAAGTTTCTTAAATTGGAAAAATTGTGGGTGTAGAGTGTGAAGGAAGAAGCCATAAATAAAAAGGTTACAAGAGAAAAAGGAAGGAGAATGACATGAGGAAGAAAGTTTTCTTGTAGGTGGAGTGTGACAGGGCTGTGGTTCACACTGGAGAGGAGAGGATGCTTCAGGCTGGTGAGAATAAAAACAGATCCACTATCAGTGTTATAAACCCGATCTCACCAAGGGGTCGGCTCTCAGGGCAAATTGGAAATATCCTAGTGGACAGAAGAGCATCTCACAAAGCATGGAGCTGGTTACCTGATTAGTTGTAAGGTTCTCCTTCACATCATTCCTTCAAACTCGTATGTAGTTGCACTTCTTATGCAGTCAGAGAATGATTAGTTCTCTGAGAAGCTTAGTTTTTAATGAGGAGAGATTCAGGTAATTGGCATGGATGGTAAGATCAGTGTCTTTTAACAGTTGTCACATTCTGTAGTGTCTAAACATAAAAATGTAATAAATCACCACTTTATTTTTCTGCAGCTTCATCCATAGTTGAATCTTAGATTATTTTTTAAAAAAAGATTTATTTATTTATCCATATAAGAGCTGGGGTGTAGGCTAGAGGTGGGTAGGGGTGAGAGGATTCACCAGAGACAGAGTGGGGAGTAGAACTCCCCACTGAAATACACTGAAATACACTGCTGAGGGGAGCAGCAGGCAAGACAGGAGAGATCTGCTGCACCATGTGGGAAGCTCCCTGGCTGGGGTTTGAACTCATGCTGTAGTGGCTGGTGATAGCTTGATAAGTGCTGAGACTTAACCCCTTGTGACACCAGGGAGGCCCAGAATCTTAGATTATTTTAAGCATTTGTCTATTTTAGAATGGAATAGCAATATTTCTTCCCCTAATTATCTCCAGAAGTCAGGTTCACACACATGAAGTCCACAAGTGATGTAAATAAGAACTCTTCATTGCCTTTTGTAAATGTTTAACAAACATTTGTGTACAGGTTTTGATAAATGTTTGCACTGCTCTTTATTTGATAGGCCACTTGGGAATTTTTTTCATAATACTGAGACAGGAAGAGCTTCTTTTAAAAAATATGTATATTTTTGAAGTAAATGCACATTAACAATGTGCATCATTGTTAATCAACATCTGCATGTAATACATTATGTTCACCACTGAAAGTCCAATTCTGTCCTTCATACAGTTGACTCTTTCTGTGTCTTTTAAAAAGATGAGAGCTTGAACATCAGTGAAATACAAAGGATGTGAGCTCGGTTCAAGCTTTATGGCAGACAGGGATCACATACTGTGTGTGTTTGTTGAGGCAATGGGGGGAGAGGCCAAACTTAAACATAAACAGGACAGGCAGGGAAGGTATGTATTTGAGGACAATGAGGAACAATGGTGATTAGGGTGAGTCAAAAGAATGGGGAGCCTGTTAAAAGAGGCTCAGCATCAGGTAATTCTAAATTATGGTGGGGGACCTAGCAACATCCTTCCTCACGTTTGGTTTACACCTGGCCATCAATTTACAATCCTGATAGATGAGTCTTTGGGAAAAAGCATGCCCAACCCTAGTCTAGGAAAGTGTTGAAGTGAACCTCGTTCCAGGGGTGGAGTGCTGAAAGTGATCCAAGGACTTTAACGCTTGGAACCAGGAGACAGGCACCGGGGGCCTCCACCAGGTCTGCATACACCCACCCTCAACTGCTCAGCACCCCACTTGTCCACAGGGGCTTGTGCATTGTCTGTTCCATGGAGATCCCACAGACTACTCTGATGAGCTATAGGGGTTAGCTGTTAATCACGAAGTTCTTTCATTGCTCTGTGTAAACTCATTTTAGTCCTTTTTCCCCTCTCTGCAGAGTGCCCTACTCCTAAAAATGATGTATTTTTCCATGTAGACTAACACCCAGTTGTTACATGAATATGTGTTGTTTCCCCCAATTGCAAATACTGAAAATCTTAATTCCTAAAACATGTTGTGTGTAGGGCCAGAGAGTTTTTTTACTCAAGTAATATTTATTCCACTAGACTAAATGAGGTTCCTGTCTGTGAACATTGGTATTAGTGCTGATTGATCTTGGGTGAAAGATATCCTTTTTTGGATTTTTCTTGCCCTCGCTAAAGATCCCATAATTTTTTCTTTATGCAGACTCTGTGTTTCTCTTTCCCCTCTTTGCCTCCCTCCTTTCTTCCCTCCTTATTGAAGTCACACTGCATTCTCATAAAAGTTTTGGGTTTGCATCATTAGGAATCAGCTCCTCTCTATACTACATTAAGTTCACCACTGAAAGTCCAATTCTACCCTTCGACATACAGTTGGCCCCTTTTCCTCATTTCTCCCCTCCCCTACTTCCCTTCTGGTAACCACTATTTTACTATATGGGCTACAAGTTTCTTCTAGTTTTTAGATCATCTGTTTGATTTCTCTGTATACCGCATAAGTATAAAACGATGTCTATCTTTTTCCATCTGACATTTCACTTAGCCTAACTCACTCTAAAGCCATACATCTTGGTGCAAATGGTAGGGTTTCATCTTTTTTTAATAGCTGAGTAGTATTCCATTGTGTAGATATACCACATCTTCTTGGACTCTGTATTTTACACTCTGGTTCCCCATCTTGTTCTCTGCTCCACCCTGAATTGCCTGAGCATGCTTTAGCAACTGCGGGTGCCATGTGACAAGCATTAGAGGGTAAGCACATTTTGGTCTCTGGAAAGAGAAACAAACACAGATTTCCACAAGTTTCCCGATTGTATCAAGGAGGACTCCTACATGCCTTTATACTTCAGGTAATAATTAAAGGACAAATTAATTGCTCTCAAATTTTCCTAAGGAAGAAATGTGAAAAACTTAGCTTTACTGACAAAACTCCAACAAAAGCCTGACCTCTTTTGTCAAATAGGTACTTGACCATCATTCATTGTTATTAATAGTTTGACTTGCGAGCATGAAAAGAGTTGTACTTCAACTTTCCTCTTTATTTACTTCTCTAGGTAGATACAGAATTTGTTAAAGAACTGCAAAAAGGCCCCAAACACAGACATTCAAGATTGCGTATAGTGGGATCCTAATTAGAACAGGCAGAGAATGCCAACTTGCTTTACACATTGAGATTCTTTATGATGCATGTGAAAATGCTACGGTTAAAATTTTTCATTTGGCTGGATTTTTTAGCTTCATTTTCTTCATTTCTGTTCCTTGCCACTATGTCCTGGGAAACCCCTTTCCCAGGACATAGTGGCAAGGAACAGAAATGAAGAAAATGAAGCTAAAAAATTAGCTGCACTGCAATATTAAGCCTTGATGTGACTATATGATGGAGAATGGAAGGGGCCTCTCACCCGGGGAAATGTCTTAGACTGAAGGGAAATGCTTCAGCACCACTTTAAGTTCAGTGATCAGCACACGGTTGACCATACGTCTGCACTTACAAAAAGTAGACCCCAGCAGATGTGGTAGGCTCCCCTGGGGTGATAGATACAGATACCCTAAGGGATAGGCTTACCTGCCTTATAAAACTGGTTGCCTTTGTCTCAACTCTGCTCTGTTTTCTGCATGGCAAATATTTACCTATAGTAACACAATTAGCCTATACAATGCCTTTGTGGGAATTAGAAAAAGGTCACTTCTCAGAACAAATCCAGGGCTGGATTCAGCCCTCACCCTTTCTATGGAGTGTGAAGTGCCTGCAGTTAGAAGGATACCTGGTATTGCTGCCAAGGGGTCTAGCCTTTCTTTTTTCCCCCATTCAAAACTTCTCTGTGGTGTGACTTTTTTTTCCAGGGCCTTTATTTTACCCAGTGACCTAATTATGCAATGAATGAATTCAAACCAAGATGTTAATAGCAGTGGTTTTTCCAGGCACGCTATTATATATTGCCAATGCTGTTTTTATTGTCCAGAATAGTTTCCTGGCATAACATTTGGTAAAAATCCCATGCATCTTGCAAAGCTTAGCTTTTTTATCAATTACTCTGAAAAATTTCCTGATGCTAAGTACTTCCTTCCTTCTCTGATTGCTTGTAATACTTAATGTTTTCATCTATATTAATAATTTTTTGCATTACTTTATAAGTATATACATGGCAGTCTCCGCTAATGAACCATAGCCTTTGAGATCAGAGGCAGATACTCATTTTTATATCCTTGGCTCATGGTTTATTATTTAGACATCAACAGGTATTCAACAAATAATGAGTAACTCACAATATTGAATGAAATGGCCAATGAGAATTAGAGCCCACCATGGTGCTTTTCACATGAATAGGGGACTATTGGAGACTACTAGTTAGAGAAGCTGACCAAAGCATAGACTGAAGGATATAATCATCTTGGTTCTTTGCCTGGAGCCCAGGTGTTGTTCTGCCATTCCACTTGTGGTTGGATCAGCTATTAGTAAGAGTGCTATTAAAAGCAAGCAAACAAACAAAAAACCCAAAACTTGTTTTGAAGCATATTTCACCTAATAAGAAATCTACCCTAAGTATCTTTCAACAATTCTTTTGGGGGTGGGGGTCATCTTCTATCTTGAAGCACTACACATGCTAGGAAATACTTTGGCTTCCTTGATTTGAGGTCCGTTTACAGCTTTTGTTTACTCAGGAGCGTGATTGAACAGGAAGCACTGTTTGCAAGGTAACATACAAAGAGTATTCCAAACCCACTTCCACGGAAATACAAACAAATTGGGGATATAAATGAATGTGATAAAATGTAATAGTTTTTCTCATGATAAACTGCATAAGTAATTAGAATTCCCTGCAACCTTTGGTAATAGAGGTCTTCACAGAAGCCGATTTTGATCTGATTTTGAATAATGAGTAGGATTTCAAATTATTTATTCTATTGAAAAATGCTTCTCTGATGTGCTTCATTCTCTCCTAGGATATAGTGATGGAAAGAGGACTTAGTCAGGAATGATCAAACTTTAAGGTGTTAGCACTCCTAGAAGTATTATTGTTCTTTGCCCAACCTCATGAAATGTTACTATAGCAACACAAATTGACTAAATGACCTAAATAACATATCAGCCAGGTTTCATTGCCAAGAAGAGGAAAGAAGTTGCATGTGTTCATAAAAAGTCTTTTCAATAAAAAAATGTTTTGGAGAATGTTAAAAGGGAGAGTTCTATCAGATACCTTTCTATGTATTTAAAAAAGATTCCACTAAGAAGAGCACTAAAGATAGACTATCAGGCAAGGACAAAATTTTAAAAAACTTATTGAAAATGGGTCAGAAAGAGACTCTTGAATTGAGGCAAAGGCTGTTTATAAAGTTACTCAACATGATTAGATATGATGCTGTTGGTTCTGTTTTTAGAATTCACTTTTGTCCCTACTCTGCCTACTCAAGGTCACTTAGTTACTGCCATTTCTGCCACATTGTTTCATCACTTCTCCAGGGGTGTTCAAGCTGCAACACCAAAAGGATTTTACATGGCACAAGTGCAACATCTTTAGAAGGGTCCTAAATGTAGGCAAGATGTTTGGTTTGTCAGGACAGTTCTGATGGATTGAATTAGAGCCTGAGAAATGTTGTGTGTTTGAAGTGCTGCCAATAGCTGTAAAATTGTCCTTCAACAAACTCAAGATTTAAAATTCAAGATTTGAAATAAGCAAAAATGGCCAATTTTTTTCTCATTTTTGGACTATTTTCGCATTATTATTCATATTCCTTCCCCCTGATGTTGCTACTTGCAGAGTAGCCCAAGGAACATTTAACCTACGAGTCTCACACAGCATCAGAAGCACTTGTGGGTGGGGTGCTGATGCGATGAGGCTTAGGACAGAGGAAGAATGCATATTAAAAGGAGCCTTTATGATTTGTGAGGTCTGTTTTTAATCTTAGGTAAAAAGAATAAACAAATACCAATTGTGCAGTATCATGTTATATACAAGTCTCTTTGGCCAGAAATAAGGAAATGAGTGTTAACTTTTGTCTTCTTTCAAGATTTTCACTATTAGTTTAATAAACATGGATTAATTCCAGTCTTAAAGAAACTTATCTTTATTAATCCAAACATTTATGTTTATACCCAATGCAGTGATGATTTTTGTTTAGCGATAGTATTTATAAATGATGTGCTTAGATGTAGCTGGGATCCAGAGAGAAGCATGTCATAGTGCAGAAGAATGGAGTAGCTTTCACTTTGTGCGCAGAAGCTTTTGAGGCTGGACATTCCATGCAGTGTATTCAGTGAGTGTTCATGGACTCTCAGTCTTAGGAGAGGTAATAGCTTCCTCCCTGCATGTCTGAAGGGCCCCAGTGCCATGGCCATTGTCCCTGTCTTGGGAGATAAACGTGGCTCTGTGTTTGGGTAATCTTCCTAAGGGCTCATATCTTGTCTTCATTTCAAAAAACAAATTGTCCCAGTCCGTTAAAATGTGCTTGTCTTTTGAAAACATCCCTGACAGCCTTAAGTGCTTCTTTCGCATCTTTCTCATTAAAATGGTTGCAATTTGCATTTTGCCACAGCAAAATGCATTTCCTGTCTGTGGTGCTGTCCAGATTTACTTTATCACACTCACATGTTTGTCAAGTGATAGTGTGGTTTAGTTGAGAGCAGCAGGAAGCGAGAAGAGCAGCAGAAAATGAGAAGTGCAGTGTTTTATAATCACACAATCAGCATTTGCTTTGGAATCAACGGTTCGGAAGGGAGGAGCGTGATAGTCTGGATAAAAACAAGCTTTGAGACTGTTTCCCTTTCCTAACTGTGTGCTCTTAGGCTCAAAGAAGTTAAATAGCTAATGGTTCCATCTTCTTCAAGATGGGTGTGTGTGTTTGTGTTTGCTGCTCTTAAGCCATGTATCTAGAAAACACTCAATGAATGGTAGTTATCATTGTGTGAATAAAGAGCCTAGGAAGAAGATTGAAGGCATCGGACACTAAAAAATCATCCTTTGGGCAAAGGGAACTATGATAGCCCATTTCGGGTAAGAGAAAGCACATTCCCATTTGTAATTCATTTATTTAGGTCCTTAAATCTTTGGTGATCTAAGCCAAGAAATAAATCCAGACATTAATTTACAAATATTCATTAAGCATCAGCTGTGTACTGTTGGGTTATGCCAGTTGGAGAATGCAAATATAAGAGATGTGGCAACAGTGGCGGTCTAACAGAGGCATGAAACATGACAGATAGCTACATTTCAGCCCATAACTAGTGCTGAGCCAGGGGTGTAAACAGGTGACGTTCAGAAATAGAAAAGATTCCTTGCAAAAGGAGGCATTTAAACTGGTAGCAGTTTAAATTGAAGAGTGGTAGAAATTGTGGGGTAAGGTATTTCAGGCAGAAAGAAGCAATATTAAAAGCTTAGTTTAATAACACCTCCCTCCCCACATTTATACACAAAATTCTCATCATTTATTTTTGATTCCCAAGGGCCTGCACTGTTCTTTATTTTCAAAACACATTAGTATCTTCTTGCATTAAACCAATACAGAGTTGTTTGCAGTGGGTGTGCACTTGCTGATTGCAGCCTGTTCTCCCCACACAAGGGGCAGTCGCCATCATTGAAACTTCAGCAAATCTGGCAGGGTGAAGGCAAGGTCAGTGCCTTCCATTCTAAGAAAGATTTGCTAGTTACAAACTCAGTAATAACTCTGGAGAGGATTTCTCATTATAGTACTACAGTTCCTTTCACTTTTTATAGATTCTAGTCGAAGTATTAAATTTTCAAGCTGTGCAGGAACCCTTTTCAAAACTGAGCGACTAGGGAAGGGTGTCTTAGCAAGTTTAGCTTTGGGTGTCCTCTTAGCTCAGGTTCTTCAGAACCCAGTAGCTGACACATGGACACCGGAAGCACCAGAAGACATGTGCAAGTCACATTGTGATTTGGTTTTAGTTCTTATCCTGTCTAGGACCCCCTAGACACTAGAGGAGTGGGATGATCTGTGGAAACTGTAATTCCCTTCTACAATTCTGAGCCCAAATAGAAAGGGCTGTAGAGTGTGCATGTACTTTGGAGACCCCGACCCTGTCTTTTTAGGCAGGATAGATATGATCGCTGCCTTGGAGTAGAACTTATGATCTGGGAAAACATTAGACTTGCAGATAAGGTTCAGATAGCCTGATCTGGTCTCTAAACCCATATTTCTATACCCTGGGCCTTTTTGAGTCTGTTGTTCCATGTGTTGCTGCTGAATGATTTCCTTATCCCTATAACTGTTTCCAATTAATCTTTTCTGGGTAGTGATGTAATCTCCTCCTACCCACTCAGGTCCTTAAAAGAAGTCTCCAGCAATCCAAGCCTTACTTGGGAAAAGGCCTTTTAGATTCTGATGCATTAGGCAGAAAGGAAGTGTTTCTCAATGATGAACAACTGTACAATAGAAGGCAATTTCAGCATTATCAGACCTCATTTATTCACTGAGAAGGAAGAGTAAAAGAAAAACTTTCAAGTGAAATCAAGCAAAGGGTGTGGGAGGAGATGATCCCGTAGGTGGGTCCTCATGCACATGTTTACAGCTGTAGGACATGAATAAAAAACAGACATGGGGAGAAACAATAAGAATAGAGTTTATTAAAAAGTGGGGAAAAGAGAGGGAGAGAGGGAGGAGGGTACCCCAGTCAAGTCAAAAACTGCAAATGTATTATGGCTGGGGCTCCCTCAGCTGAGGAAGCAGGAGGCAGCCATTATAATATGGCAGTGAGCTTACTGAGGCAAACCTGGAGCCAATTGATCATTGGGGAGGGGCGGGAAGGAGAGTAGGGGTGGGAGAAGTGGGTAAAAGACCTGCAGTGTGTAGGTCAGCCAGCTGAGACTTGGGGTAATCCTTGGGAACTGGAACCCCATACTTGGGGAATCAGTGTGAGCCCAGGCTCTCCGGTGAAGTCTGGTGTTCACCACTGAAAAGCAGAATGAAAGAAAGAAGTAGGTTCAGACACATCCACACAATCCACACACAGAAAAATGGCCAGCTGGCTATCTTGCAGCTTTAAGATCCCCATGGATCCACTCCATCCCCTTCCCAGCAGCCCCTTCTCACAAGACATCTGTGGATGGAGTCCCCTCCTCCCAGGAGAAGTATGTGTCCTGCGGGGCAGATCCTCCTCTACAGCAGTGATGCATTGCTCAGCCCTTCCTCTAATCCGGGCCACTCTAATGAAAGTAGGCTTTTAAAACTGATCAGGAGTGTACCAAACAGCCTGCTGCCACACCAGCATAGCATTTGTGCCTCTCTGGCTGCGCAGGTGGTTGCATCATTTCCGCCTACAGGCGCTTTTAGGGGACCACTGCCCAGTACTTTGTGGTTTTTGTGTGAGTCTGAAGGAATGTCCTGAAAAATACAGTAATGTCAGGTACCCAGGATCAAAGAGGAAAGTGCTAGACTTGAACAACAAACTTCAGTGGTTCATGTTAAACTGCAACAGTGAGCACAGGAAGGACTTTGTGGGAAATCTATTTGGAAAGACATCAGAGGGTCTTGAATGCCAGAGAGGAAACTTCTCTCATAATGGGGAGCCAATGAAAGTTTTTCATCTAGAAAGTGGATTTACCAGATGGAAAAATAATCTTATCCACCATAATAACAAGATGCTTTAAATCAGAGAGATACACTGTTGCATTGGGCAACAGCACACTGATGCACAGGAGTCGTGGGGCAGGCTACTTAATGAAGAATGCTGCCCAAGGAGCAAGATCCTGGCCTTTTTATTGATAGAATAATCATACAGCACCAGTTGTAGGAGGAAGGAAGAAAAAAAGAAAAGGGAAGGGTGGAACCAGAAAAATGTGCACTGTCCTCTATAGTATTGTTACAGGGCAGCCCGGATATAAATGGGGTGCCTGTCTGTGGGTTCTCACCTGTGCGATTAAAGGGACTTAGAAGACTCAACTGCAGACACACACAATAAAATTAATAAAAGGGTTTATTTACCAAAAGGGAAGGGAAAAAGTTAAAGAATAAATTGGTGAACACATCCTACCAGTTCCGCTAAGCTGAAATCTTAATGGCACACTCGAAAAACTGGGAATCCACAACCACGAGCAATTGCTCCCCGCCCCCAAGCTCACAGGTCTGGTTTTTAAATCCCAAAACCATTTCTTAACTCCACCCTCAGTCCTCAGCCTCCTTCCTTTGGTGATGATGGCATTCCGGGATTCGTAGTCCTAGGTGTCTTGGATCTCTCTGGCTTGAGATGGGGGTGGGGTCCTGGGACACTCCCCTTTCCTGAGGACCACCCTCTTACAGTATCAGGGAATGTGGGTCTGCCCCCCCAAGCACTTCCTATCTGCTTTGACTTGGTGTTGTAATTGAGATCAAGCCCTAGATCCCCTGCCTGTGGTTTTAATCTTATCAGCATGGCATCCCACTGATCAGCTTCTGGGGTCCCTTGTCATACATTGGCCCCTCAGGTGTTCTGGGTCATACCTCGTGATGTATAAGTTGGGAGTACGTATTATGCATTGGTCACCAGCCCCCGGGGCGTTCCCGGTTGTACCGCTTGATGCATACATAACCTTCCCAAAGTGATCTAGCTTCCTGCTATTGATTGATGAAAAAGGCACCTTATAGGATCGGGTGCTTTGACTGACTGACCAGGCAGTTCTGACCTTGAATAGGGATGCAGAACTGTCTGTAACAAAAATGGTAGCTAAATAGACTGCTAGGATTAGCAGACCCACCATACACTCTATGTTCCTGTATTTTATACCACTGTGCTACATGTTTTACACAAATTATACTATCTCACCTTAACAAAGTGAGGTAGATAGTATATTTGTGTAACACATGAAGAAATGGCAGCTTCCAGAATCCCTGTGATCTCACAACTGTGGAGGGTGGGGCCATGATTTAAATCCAGGAACATTTGATTCTAAAGGTTAGATACTTAGCCTGTCTGGTGTGCCCAGCTATTTCTTTGTTTGCTTATTTATTAATTATTAAGGGTGGAGGAGAGAGAAATCCATCATTTTTTTAAATCTGTAATGATTCTGAGACCAATTCTATCATGTAGTGTTTTTCTACACCACCAAGCAATTATTAGACACCAGCCCAATGTTAAAATTCTACTCAATTATGACACTATCCATAGAGAGTAGCATCTGTTCTCCCAGGTGAGGGCTCAGTCATGCAAAACACTGCAGCCCTTTCTCCCAACTTCAACTAGTTGCAGGACAAGTCTTTACCTTGCTTCTGGCTGATAAGATGTTGATACTATTCCAATAACCACTCCTCAGGTTCAATTAGTTTGCCAGAGCAGCTCACTGAATTCAGAGAAACATTTTATTTACTAACCACTGACCTACTATAAAAGGATGTAACTCAGAAGCAGCCAGATGGAAGACATGCAAAAGGCGAAGTATGAGGAAAGGGCACAGAGCCTGCATGTCCTCTGTGAAAGCTCCATGTGCTTACCAACCTGGAAACTCCTCAAACCCTTTCCTTCATGAAATCGGCATGATCAGTCAACTCATTGACCACTGGTGATTGAACTCCATCTCCAGCCTCTTTCCCCTTGCTGGGGGTCAGTGGGGCAGGACTGAAAGTTCCAGTCACATGGCTGGATCCCCTAGCAACCAACCCGCAACCCTTAGATTACCTAGAAACTTTCCAAAAGTCACCTCATTGATATAACAAAAGATACCTTTACTATATCACATCTAGTAACTATCTTCCTGTAATTACACCAGCTGCTCAAAGATCCTGCAGCAAGGATGGAACATTCATTTGTACCAGGAAGTATAGGAATCAGTTTGATGTAGGCACTACAGTGCTGCTTGTGGGAAGGGTATGATCAGTATAACTCTCCTGAAAAATTATGGGTCATTGGAAAATATGGACTGTCAGTTTGACTTCTGCATTCCTGGAGGGCTAGGCTCATTTATTAGGGCATGTTAGCATTGCTACTCACTGCCTATCACTAAATGAGGTGAAGTTCACTGATTCTTTGAAGGCTGTGACCCAAGTGTTTCTATTTCCTAGTCCACATTCTTGGAGAATAAGCTGAAGCAGATGATGTTTGTATTGGCAAGTATTAGTAAGTATCTTCCTGCTGACTTTGCACATCTTCTTTTTTTTGAAATGTATGTGACCCAGGAGTTGGTTGCTCCCATGGATGAATGGGTCTTTAAGGTTTAATTTTCCACTCTGTATTCTTATATTTGGCCTTCATTCTGAAGCAGAAACTGGCTCACATTTGGATAACTGTCAGTAGACTTGTGGGACAGTAAGACAATTTATGACTCAGGAAAATTTATGTCATGGAAAATGTGGGACATCTGGTCACCATGCCTTGCTATTTGCCCAGCAGAAGCAAAGGGAAGGGGTGATTCATGGCTTGTAGAAAAGGTGAAATTGTGCTTTCACATATGCCTGTATGTCACTTGGCTTTGCTGAGAATCTCAACCTGTGCTGTATCAACAACATGGACACAGATACCCTTCAGTGAAAAGCCTGAGCTCAGAAACATTGTTATTCAGTGGGAACTTCCTTAGGAAGTGATCTCAGAAGATTAGGAGACTGATGGGGTAGTTTGTTGGGTTTAAACCTAACATTGTATTGGTTTCTTTATCCTTAGCATTGATTTTTTTTCTTTACCTTTTTCAGGAGGAGCTTTATTTTCCTCTTAATCTTTTCCTGACCATAAGGGGCATAAGTCATAGAGCATAATTTTAGGAAGTTCTTGCTATTGAAGGCAATAAATCTGATGGTTATACTTAATTAAAATCCTAGAGATCACGTCTTCTCAGGCAACTCTATCAGTGTTGCTTTAGGTTACCTAGCTTACCTGGTGTGTACTGACTAAAGGTTATAACTCAAGGGGAGAGGAAAAGGGCAATATCCAGCTATCCTTAGTGCTTTCTCCACCCTGGATGAGCAAACACCCCCTTCCCTTTTGATAAACAGATATCTGTAAAGGCTGACTCATGTTAGGGCTATTGAGAATGAAATACAAGTGATGCCTGAATTGCAGGATGATACATTGAACAAAGAGTCTTCTTTGCTCTTTCAGGAACCTGACTTATAAAGATCTTGCTCATTCTGTTTTGCATGAATAAAATTTGTAGGTCAAAGTCAAATGCATTGGCAATACTAACAGTTTAAATTAGAGACAACTCTGCCCTGAAATACTCAGCAAAGTCCTGTACCTGGCCGATTAGAAAGACTCTCCCCACAACGGATTGTATGCTAACCATGCAGCAGGGCTTTCATGAAATGCACTGTAAAAAACAATACCAGGTTTTGATGAACTGGTCCTAAAAGTTACTGAACTAAATAAATTCCATGGAAACTTGAAGGCTCTAAACTTGATTTTTCAAATATATTGCAAGTTGCAAATGGAATAAAAATGAAGATGCCTTTGGATGCTAAAGCCTAGAACATACGAATAGCTCTCCTTTTGGACTCTCTGGCACTTTGGCCTTTCCACGTGTCTTGCATGTGAATCCTGACTATCTGGCGGGCACTTTTAGACAGTGACCAAGAAAAGGCTGAAGCACACTCCTTTGAAGGCTTCACCATCACTATAACAGGCTAGAGCCACACAGTAAGCATGGAGAAAGCTGTTAATTCTGTCTGGAGATAGAAGAGGACTTCTTGGAGTAGGTGACATCTGACTCATACTCAGGCTTGACAGGAGGTTGTCTGCCCACAAAGAAGGGTGGGTGCAACTTCTATGCTTTATGTGCCAAACATAAATTGGGGTTTGGTGGATGAGTGGACAATGCAGCACAAAATACTATTATGATTGTGATGCAGGGAGAATAGGCTTCAGCACTTAGCCCCCAGAGGGTCCCAGCCGCAGGGGCTGATAATCCTTTCACCAGGTAGCAGCACAGCCCTTAGTGTAATTGAAGCAGCCCAGTGCACAAGTTAGCACCTGTGTATCTTACCAGTGTTCATCCTGTTGATATTTCCCCAAATTTAGCTAGTTTTTTCTACTCAAGCTAATGTACTCAATACTTAGAATTTTTGGAAGAAAACATGAGAATAAACTTCAGGACCTTCATGTGCTTCCTCAAAAGTTGTGATGCATCAATTTGAAACACTACCATAGTTTGATACAGCCACTTTTGCTGTCAATTACATGCATATTGGCATTAGAATTACCTCTATTAGAACACGTAGTGTCTTTGTGTTGAGCTTGAGGACTGTAAGAGAGAAAACATTGATATGTGTTGGTATCATGAAAGTCCAAAAGTAGGATGTTGAGTCCTAATGTTACAGGGCAACCCTGGGGCAAGCAGGGATGACCCAGTTCTGCCTCCTCACCCACATGCTTAAGAATTCAGAACATGACCCAAAAGCAGATGCATGGTGAGAAATAAACAAACAAACAAACCACGATTTATTTACACAGGGATTGAGGTAAAGGGAGCAAGAAGAGGAGATGGAGGAATGAAGAAAAGGGTGGGGGAGAGAGGGAGAGAGAGAATGAATGAGAATATTTATAGGCTGGCACATGACTAGATGCCATATATCCTATCCCAGATAGCATCTACTGAGCACAGACCAGGATTCAAGTCAAGCTGCATGTTGCAAGTTGGCAGCTTCTTCATAGATGCCTCTACTTGCTTATGGTTCAACTTCTAAAGTCCCAGCTTTGCCCCTAGTCCCTTATTCCCCATCACCCCCACTCAGGAGGTGGAGTCTAGAAAGCTCCATTTTGAGTTGACATCAGGGGGTGGAGTCTGGAAAACTCCACTTTACCATGGAGTTGACTATAAGTACTACCCAGTAACTTGTGTGTTGCTCCTCACTGTTCGGTATTCACCAACAGGTATAATGTTTCCAAAGAGTGAAGAGAGGTGGAGCTTAATATTTCAGCTGAAATGTTATTTGAAGATTCTTTTTGCAGATGGTTTAGAGTAGTCAAGTAATTTAAGAGAATAATCCCTTGACCAAGAATAGGATCGGTTCTGTTGGGTGGAAAACGAGATACATACCTTCATTCACATGGTCATAAAGGAGTTTGAATCAGTTGGTGGTCTTCCATATTCTGTTGTGCAGTTTCATTCATCATCACTGCTATTGGCATGACACTTTGTCCAACATTTTTTCTGAGACAAGTATCTTTAAGGAAGTATCAGTAGATCCAGTGGCTTTTAAGAGTCCACCTCTACTATAGGGAGCTGCATGTCACGGTCCTTTATGGGATGTGATAAAACATGCTTCATACTCAAACTATGGAAATGTAGCCTGCTCATATGCAAATTGTAGGTCACTTCCTGTGCCAGGATTAACTGTTTCTGAAAGACCTATTAATACTGAACTGTAGCATTTTCAATTCCTAGTTTGAGGAGATGCAGGAGCTGCTCTGGAGGTACACAAACAGACTGAGGCTTGATTTGATTGATGATTTGATTGATTGTTGATGTAGCCATTGTAGATCAGCTGGCTAATGATCAGTTTGTAGAACTGCTGGCACTCTTTCAAGACTACTTTGGTTCAGTACATCTTGGAGATAATTAGGGGAATGATTTCCCTGCCAGTGACATATCTGAGAAGTTCATTCACCACCTCCAACTTTATCTCCTATGCAAAAATCCTGACACCAAGATGCTACAGTCCCACAGATAAACATCTGCCTCCAGACTGCACCATGGGTGCTAGAACCGCCATGGAAATGGTGGGCCCTTGACTCTACCACTTCCAGACTAGTATAATATTTTTGAGTTCATCCAATATGTCAGCACTTCAGTACCTATCAGAAGCATATATCACCACTTCATTCCTTTTTATAGTTGAATAGTATTCCATTGTCTGCATCTACCATAGTTTATCCATTCATCCGGTGATGGACATTTGGACTACTACAAATACTGCTTTGGGCTCATGTGAATAGTGCTACTAAGAAATGCATGTTACCTATTTTCAATTCTTTGGAGTCTATGATTAGGAGTGAAATTGCTGAAGTGGGTGGAACCTTTTTGATGATCTGCTAAACAGTTTTCTGTAGTAAATGAGCCATTTTATATTCCTATCAGAATATACAAGGATTCCAATTTCTTTATACCCTGTTAACACTTATTATTTTCCTCTTTATTTTAAATTCTCACTCTCCTAATGAAGTGGCACCTCACTGTGGTTTTAATTTGCATTTTGCTAATGACTGTTGATGTTGAACATTGATTTTTATCTGCTTATTGACCATTTGTAGATCTTATTTGGAGAAATGTATGTTCAAGTCCTTAACTCATTTTTAATTGTGCTTTTGTCTTTGCATTGTTGAGTTGTAAAAGTTCTTTATAGACTCTGGATGCTAGACCCTTAATTAGTGGTAATTTAAGCCATGACGTTTGTGGCAAATTCTCAAGGCAGTAATAGAAAACTAACACAGAGGGACTCATAGAATTGAAGGAAAAGTTGAATAACCAAGTTTGAAAAAGATGCTCTGGGATTCTGGGTAGGAAGAACTAATGGATGTTCCATTTGAAACATTTCTTTTAAAATATATCTATTCCAATTGCTTGGATACTGTGTCCTTGATTTAAGAGGGAGAGTGACTGGTAGCTTAAGTAATGTTCAATCCCCAGGTCAAAAGAAGGCAGAATTCCTTGATTGCCAATACCATTAAGATTGCATGTAAATGAAATAAAAGTGCTATTACCAGAAGGGCGAATGGATACTGGAAAGGCAAGAACAAAGGGATTCACATAGAAAGATGGAGACGGGAATTCCATAAAATAGCAAGCTATAGTTTATATGATTAAGACTTTAAGGCTCTGAAAAATTTAAGAAAGAATCCCGGAGTTATAAAATGGGGAAGGCCAAGCAGAAGAGCAGTTTAAAAAGCAGTTTAAAAAGGTAGTGTAAAGTTTAGTGGCTAGACATTACAGGATCCATCGTGCCATCTGGGGAAAAAGAGGAGGTGATAGTGTTCTTTATGCACTGGTCACACCAAACTTCAGATGAGGATTTTCCATTTGTTCCCCTTACGTTAAGAGCCATACAAAGTAGAGCATACTGAGAAACGCAAAGTCAGGAGGATAAAGGCCAAGACGTCAGTAGTTCTACAAGGTAGAAGTTCATTTCTTACTCATCACATTTCAGATGGGTCTATGGTAGTGAGAGCTGAATTTGGCTTCTAGAATGATGTGGTTGCACCTTTCTACCTTTATTACCTCACACATTCAAGAAAGAGCGAGGATGTGGGGGGTGTGTGTGTATGTGCACGCGTGCGCACGCACTTGTGCTCAAACCAGGCCTAGCAGTTCAGCTTATCATTTCTGCACACTTCTTTAAATTCTTTCACGTGCCTTTCCTACTGCAGGGAATTCTGGGAAGTATAATTTTGGTCATAAAATATGATAATATAGAAGTTAGTGAGTTGCATTCATTTTCTTGAGGCTGTACATAGTGGGTCTTAAATTCTAGAGAAGTGAGATTATTTCATTATTGACCCCCAGGAGGAAGCAAACAGGAGTCTGTCCCTTCGCTCTTTTTCTCATTAATTACAGCTCATTAACTACAGCTTCTTTTTCCTTGCCATTTCCTTTTCCTTCGCCTTCACAAGAATTAGCTTTGTTTTGACTCTGACTTCATGATGTATAAACCTTACTCTTCCTTTCCTGCCTCTTACATTAATTATGACGATGTGGCTACAGCTAAAGGTTTTATTCTACATACAGTAAATAGAGCATTGTGATGGCTAATGGTCCAAATGTGCTTCAAGTCTTGGCATGTTCAAGTGTGTGTTTGTGTTGTCTATGTTTAAACATTAGGTACTATCCAATAAAATTCTAGATATGTATTTTCCTTCAGGTACCAGACTCTCTGGCAACGCAGGTCTTTATGCCTGTACAGGCAAAAACAGCAAGAGTGGAAGACATAAATTCGCCAGGCTGCCACAATCTCTGCCACTATATTTCTTCTCAGTGCTGAGATCTAGAGTCAGTTTTTTCTTAACACATTGGTGCTTTCAGGTTCTTTTTTTTTTTTTCCTCCACTCTTCTCTCTTTGTGATTTTGTGATCCCTACTTGATATTTGCAAGCGAGTTTGGGATTCCTGGCTTTTCCTATTCCTGCTTCAGGTAAAACACTGATTAGGGTGTTGATTTTTATCAGAGCACCAGAGACTAAGGTGATTTGGAAGGGTTGACCAAGGATGCAAACACTTTTGTTGCATGGTGCAAGGGAACCCAGATGGGAGAATACAGAAGTGTTCTCCAAGCTTTGATTGTGCCACCCATCATGCAGGAGGGGAGAAATACTGGCATGAGCCAGAGTTATGGGGGTGAAAGAATTCACCAGAGACAGAGTAGAATACAGAGCTGGGAGCAGAGATGGGAGAGGTCTGCCCAGGAAGGATTTGGGACTCCCCCGCCTTTTTTATAAAGAAATAACATTTTATTTTTGGTATTTATTTATGTAAATATTTTACATCATTGTTCATTTTTGTATAATGTTTGCTTTCTTTCCCCAGGTGTAGTCCCCCTAGAATTTCCACCATCAGTTCACCTGTGCACCGTCACTGTAGTCCCTTGTGCTCTTCCTATCCTCATTTTGGTCTCTCTTCATCCCTTTTATAACTTGTGTTTCACAGGCTTTTCATGACTGGGGGACTCCGTTTGTGTCAGTTACTTGCTGGGATATCTGGTCTTGGGTGTTGATCTTTGACACAGAATGTGTCCTAGCTTTGCTTGTGCATTCATGGTCAGTGATCAGTCTTATGGCCTGGTTCCCATAGCAACCATATCACTTCCCTTTATCTATTCAAGCCACCCCAAACCTTCCTGCTGGGCAGGGGGTGGGGGCTCAGTTTATATCCTTATTAAAATATATAATGTCATATCAGCAAAATAATATTTACATATGTACGCCTCAAAGTAGCAATCACTACTTAAAAGTTTCATGCATGTACTACTATTTGAAGGTGCAGTATAATCTTGAGATTGTAAATTTAAGATAAAGATAAGTCTGTGGTCCAAATAATCTTCATCATGTGTCCCGGGTACTTCCGGTAGTGACCTCTTTGGCTTGGCTCATGTGGCCCCTGAGTTTTCCAGCCCTCCTCAGTTGGGATGGCATGTTGGCTGCGCAGACAAGCGAAAGAGGGAGGATTCACTTTAATTTTAGATTTCTGGACCAACTTTTTGTTGGCAGCTGTAGATTCTTAGTGTTATCATTAGTTGTTAGTTTCTTGGCATTGCTTAAACCTTGCCCACTTTGTGAGGTTAGTTTAGTTGAAACTAGATAATGTATTCAATAAATTCTGTGACATAACACATTTCACCATATTGCAGTAAGCTGAATTGGATCCAGCACTGTCAACACTTCTGAGTTTCAAATTTTTTTTTCTACCCTTTTATCATGATTCCTTTTACACATGATTGGAGATACTCTGATAGATGGACCTAGTGAAGTTCCTTTGTTTGCTTAGATTTAAAATTTTTGAGTAAAATGAACAAAAATAGACTTTTAGTACTTTCTTGTTGAGGATGGAGCATCTTGTGTGCGCCTGCAGGACTTGCTCTGGGTTGGCAGTGGAGGTGGAGCCTTGCTGCTCACGGAGTGGTCCCCAGACAGCAGTGGCATCACCTGGGAATGCATTAAAACTGCTGCTTCTCATCCCCCATCCCAGAGCCTGCATTTTAACAAGAACCCCAGGAGGTTTTTATGTATAGAAAAGCTTTAGGAACAACATGGAAGGCCCAACCAAGAATGCTGGGGTGGGATCTGTTGGACAGGAGGCATGTACACCCCAGACACAGTGCTTCAGTGCTCAGTTCTGCCCCTCGGTCCCCACAATCAGAAGGGATTCAGTTGGAGTCAAATAAAATTATTCTGAAAAGACTAAAATAAATCTCAGCCTTTCAGCCAACAAGAAGAAAAAACACAAACAATTAAAATCCCAAACAAAAGTTACTGGAATTTCATAAACTTACAGAGAAAGTATTTGTTTTGGAATCTGGAGTCAGATGAGTACAGATTCCTTGAATAGTATTATTTTGTCATTGTTGCCAGAGCTTTCCCACATTTCCCGACTGCCTGCAATTTCTTTTTTCTTTTGCTGAAGCACTTAATGACTTCAGGCATTAATTTAATGCTTTTCTCCCTTGGTTTTCTGTCTTCTTTTCCCTCGCTCTCAAACCTGAACTCAATATTTTAAGGTCTGGCCTCCATTTTCTGTGAAGTTTCACAAAACAAAAGCTCTGTAGTCTCTTAATGTGTTTGGGGAACTCTACCGATTAGAGATGGGGTGAGGCTCTAACATAAGTCAAGACACCTAGCTCTTGCACCAGTGAGTGGTGCTGAGAGATCTCTGTGCATAGTTCTGTCAGCAATCTGACCAGAACTTCAGATGCTAGTATCGCAGAAATCAGGGATAACCTGATTTAACTTGGCTGTACAGAGATATGAAAACCCAGCACTCTCAGCAGATTCGAATTTCTATCAGTACTGTTACTGGGCTTTGGAGTTCGTCTGTTCTGGACTATGGCCATGATCATTATTGAAAGCCATGTCCAGGCAGAGCAAAGAAAGTTTATTTAGGGGCAGTATATATGGGTGGAGGACAGCCTTCTCCTTTCTGGATCTTTTTTGGCTCTTCCCAGACTTTATCAGCTTTGGCAAGTGTTTTCTGGATATAGTTGGCCATTAATTTTCTCTTGACATCACCCTCCCTACTGTTTGCCTAACAGTACAACCAGTGGTTTACAGTATTTTCTGACCCTTGAGAATCCCCAAAACTAGCAAGACAAGATCCCTGACCTTATAGAGCCCAATGTCTTATGGCAAATACATAAATACAGATAGACACTTTGGCAACTTCAGATATGTTGCACAACAATTGTAATAAGTAGGTGATAAGAGTGGCATGGATGACTAAATTTTGTGGCAGCCAAGATGAGGCAAAGAATGTTGCATTTGAAAAGTTAATATTTGTGTGATGGACTGGAGAGAAGAAAGATACCCAAATAGATACTACAGCTTATGCCAAATGGATGTGCAAATTGGCATTGAGTGTTGGCCAACTGCACAGCAGAGGTGATGGACAGGATCTCAGGAGAGGTGCATGGACAGTGATTAGGAGAGTGACCTTTATCCTAATGGACAGTGTCTCTTAAACCAGTGTTTACATGCCTGGGGTGTAAAGCAATGGGAGAGGGGAGGAACTTCATGAGCAGAGGAAAAGAGGGAAAGGTTAGTGAAGTTGCAGAGGACAGTAATGAAGGTGGGATCATTGGTAGTTTTGAAACTGACCAGAGTTGAGGGGAAGCACAGCCCGTGGCCTGCTGAATTTGTCAGCTCACATCTCAAGTATTCTAGTTCTTCAAACAAATGAAGAGACTGCAGAGCTTTTATTTTATGATTCAGTGCAGAAAATGGAGGCAAGACGTTAATGACTGAGTTCAGGTTTGGGAAGAAGGGAAGAAAATGAAGGGAGACAAAGCATTTAATCAATGCCTGAGGTCTTTAAGTGCTTTGGCTAAGAAGGCCATTTTCTTGAGGCTTTCCTGTGCAAGCCACACCATTGTGGAGTTGGAAGCTTTGTGTTCCTTGGGTGGACGAACACTGGGAGGTAAAAGTAAAGTGTTGGTTAAAGTGTTTTAAAATGTTGTCTAGAAAAGAAAACAAAGGAAATTTGAAGACCAACAGGGGCTCCAGGGAACCCCAGGTATTTATGAACTTAGTTGATCATAAGTTGTGGTCATACACTAATATGTAAGAATTAAAGAATTTACAAGTGAACAGTTCCAGATGATGACAAGGTCTGGCATCCCAGATTTCCCCTGCATCTCTTTCTCCATAAGTTATTCTTGGCTTGCACCCTGAATTTCTTTAAGGTGGCAAGGGAGATCCAGCAGTTGATGAAGCAGAGTGATGGGAGGTTATAACAAAGTCCACAGGAATTGGGATGAGGGCTTCTTCTTCTGGGGTTTCAGGAAACCCTCGTGTCTAAGGAGTCCATGAATGGGGGCTTCCTGATACTTGAGATTCAATTGCAGTGACCTGCATTGTTCATCAAGCATTTATTTCCTGAAAGAAAACATCTGATCGAGTTTATCTATTAATACCCAAATCAAAGTCTTCTGTACCAAATCTCCCCTGAAAGTAGATCGACCTATGTTCAGTATATACAATTGTCTGGAACTATGACCTGGACCAAGGGCAGTCATTTGTTGCAGAAAAAACTTTATAGTACTTAGTGCCCAGGCACATTTGCTCATGTAGTCATCATAACTTCATGAATTAGGTACTATTATTATCTTTCTGTGTGAGGAAATTGAGGCACCAAGAGGTTAAACAACTTGCCCATGTGTGCACAGATAGGAAATGCCAGTGCCAAAAGTCTGACTATGTACTCTGTTCTAAATCTCTATTTGACTGTCTCTGAAAAGAAATTATTTCAAAGATCTTCTTAAAAGGTGGTGACAGGCTTCATAGTTTCTTCTCAGAGGCTGCTGTAATCTAGCAAGTAAATCAGGTTTCATGTGGTCACTTTATAAAGTGGGCCCTTCACCTCCCACACTCCCCACCCTCACGCCACCCTACCCACCACAGAAACCTTTGAGAAGCACACAGGTGGATATAATTCTCCATAGCTTGACTGTATTATCAAACTGGGGCAGCGTGAGTGAAAGTGGGCACTGTTAATAGCTATGCCAGCACAGTAGGCATAAACAAGCTGTGCAGGGCCAACCAGGACATATGGTCACCTAGTTATGTGTTATATATTGAGATTGAGAGAAGCCACACTGGACCTATAATTCTAACTTGCAAAAGGAAGAAAAATAGATTCTAAGTCTCAAATTCCAAAGAACCTAGTTCATAAAAGGTACTTAATAGATTTTGAATGATCCACTGACTGGGTTTCAGTGTGTCCCAAGGAAGTATGTGGAAAAGGACAGAACTAAATTGCCAGGAGCAAAGAAGGAACAGAGCTGGAAAATGCAGATGGTTTACTCAGCAGTAATTTCTGTCCAAGTACTTCACAGTAGAACAAGGTAGTACTTAACATTGACTTAACAAAAGTAGTTAGTAGATCCAAAGGTAACATTAATGCAACCCATTTTTTTTTTTTTTTGCTTCTCTTAGTCTATCGTTGAAATGTTTGTATGTCAGGGTGAGAACTGGGGTTCATTTACCATTCCCTGATGTGGAAAGCAACCTTAAATGACTAAAGGGGGAATAATAGGTCTTTGTGAAAACTAAGAACAAGAACAGCAGCCATCAAGATTTCCTTTGAATTTGCAAAGCTAACATCACTTTACAAAACTGGAGAAACTTGATTTGGGACATTGAAAGAATGTGCCCCGGGGTCAACGAGTGGTCATGAAACCAGAACCAACACCAACTTGGACAATCAATTGGTCTCTGCTTCCAAGTTTTTGTGTTGTCCCTTTAGGAGAGGGCAATGACATTTCAGCACCAAGGATAGCACCACCAACCTTTCCCCCCCCACCCCCCCAATTTCAAAAGTCATTCCATCTCTGGTCTGACAAGGGAGGTTAGAGATGACTGTGTTGCTATAAAATGACAATTCTTATATGTGGTTTCACATTAAAATCACTTGAATCACTTTACCCCAATTTCATCCCCCCATCACCCTAATAAAAAAATGGGACTATGTGGGAAGGGTCCCAAGCATTAATTTTTCTTAAAGCTTTCTAGCCTTAAAATCAACACAAAGTGGTAATTTATAAGAGAAGAGATAACTTCTAAAATGAGATTCTCAAATTGTCTCTTAAAATTTCCCAGTAGCTTAAAGTAAAATCATTCTGGGCTTCTCACTAGATGTTATAATTAATTTGACCTGAGGTGAGGTACATGCATCTGTAATTAAAAATTCTCTAGCTGATTCCAGTTTACAAGAGTTGATAAACACTAAAGGGAGACCTGAGATTAAATTTTTTAAGTGGAAGATTTAGTCAAATTTGATAGCTCAATAGGCAGTTCACATTCCAGAAGGAAACAATGTTTAGTTTTCATGATACTGGATTTGCAGTTGAGAAACTCGGATTCTAGCTAGATTTGAAATCAAATGGGACCCCAACAGCTATATCTCTTTCCCTGCCTGGGCCTCAGCCGGCCCTAAATGCCAAGTAAGAGAATGAGTCATGAAAGCATAACCTTCTTTCAATTTGTCCACAAATGTCATCTTTTTTTCTCCAGCTAACTTTGGAGATTTCAAACTATTCTCCAGACAAGTTAAAATTTCTCTTAAGTTTCCTTATTTACTTTACCATTGGGGGTATATCTGAGGCTGATTCACTATTGTTTTAGAAGTTGGGAGTTTGTGACAGACATCCGTGTTCACCAAATATTCTGTGTGGTCCCCTGTGTTTTCCTTCCTCCCTTGCTGTTATATTGGAGCTATGTGACTGAACAGAGTTCCTTCTGGGACAAGGCAGGTAAGAACTCATATGCCTCCCCTTCATCTCATCCTTTGCTTCACCAACATAAGATGGACCACATGTTGGAATAACATAGCTTCCCTTGAATGCATGAGAGTGAGTGTAAATAAATTGCTGACCTTGCATATCAGAGCTTGTCTGTTGTGATGTCTACTGTTAATTAGACACAACAGGTTTCTCAAAGATTAATGAATGTTCCTGAGAGTGTCAGTTGGTAAGAATCCTTATGTTCCCACTCATTATAAAGTGATAGATGAAAATGTATGTATATTAATCCTTATGGTCCCACTATTCAAATTAAGAGGAAAAACATGTTCTGATCCCCACTCTGTCTCTGGTGAATCCTCTCCCCCCGCCCCCGCATCTCTGCCCTATAACCCAGTTCTGTGCAAAAATAAATTAAAATTTAAAAAAAATTAAGAGGAAAAACACCATGTACAGTATATGAACCCCCAACTGTATAAATGTGTCTTCTATAAACCATTATTAGTGGTACTACTAGTATGTACACTTAAACCACTTTTGCAGATTTGTGGCAACCTGGAAAAGAAATCCTTCATTTCACCTGAAATTATCAAATAAACAACTTCTTTAATTTAGGCAGAGATAGTAATGATTTCTCTTGACATTCCCTTCCCTTTTTCTCCGTACCTTAAATACCCTAAGTTCAAATATAATGGTTCTGTTGCTGAGACAAGTTTTAATACCATCTCTTTTTTATATGCTGTGACAATTTGCTCCTGTGCATTCTCTTTTGCACATCCTCTCTTTTGCTAAGTGAGTTATTGGCAGCATTCCCTCCTGGTTCCCTTCTTTCCTGAGCTGGTACTAGTAGCATACCAACCCCCCAGTTTTCCCCAACCTTTGACCTAATAACCACAGAGAAGCAGATGCAGCTTAAAACAAATAAGCAAAGGGTCTGCCAAATTGTACAAGTTTAATCATTTTCAACCACTGACTATTTTTACACTTTAATGTTTCTTGACCTGATGTCTAGCATCCTAGTAGTCTCTTAGAGGTCTTGATGAAATACCTTCCTTGTATGATGTTCATCCCTTGCCTTTGCACATCCCTCCATTGCTCCTAAAGATGCCTGGAAAAATGGAGTCACTTACTAATATTCAAATCCTTGAGTATAGGTCAATTATATTCCAGTGGAAGCTGAAACTTCAGTCTTCACTAATAATGTTCTCATCTCCTGTAAACATCTTTTGAACAGAAAAGTTCAGCTTAGACTTGGGAAATATTCCAGGGTTGAGAAAAGTAATTTCCAAGCATAGTGTTATAGTAACCTATCTAATTTTTATTTTCTTTCCAGCACCAGTATCCCTTGTATCCTCTGTCCTTTTCCCTCCCCTTTGCCTCTTAACCTCAGGGCCCTTATGGTGTTTATTGATGTCCACTGGTTTTTGAGTGTGTTTTAAATCATTAAATTGTCTGATTTGCAAATGTCCATTATTTTTAAAAGCATCTTGACTTCTTTACTATGCATAATTCTTTCAAACTACCTCTATTTCGTTGAAATGGCTGTATTACATACTCTTGTATGGCTGTAGAGTACTCTCTATGATATAGATATACCACATCTTCTGGATCCAGTCATTTGTCAATGGACATTTAGATGACCTCTATGTCCTAGCTATTGGAAATAATGATGCTATGAACATTGTGAAACATGTGGGAATTATGTTGATGGTTTCATATTCTTTGGATATATGCCCAAGAGTGAGTATATGTCCAGGATATATGCCTGGGTTGTACAGTATTTCCATTTTTAGTTTTGAATGTAAATACAGATTGCTTTCCATAATTGTTGCATTCTCACAACAGTGTAACAGGGTTCCTTTTTCTCCAGATCCTCTCCAAAATTTGTTGTAGATCTTTCTAATATGTACCATTCTCAAGGGCATAAGATATTATGTCATTCTGGTTTTAACCTACACCTTTTTTATTAGAAGAAGGTGATAATATTTTTTATGTCTCTTGGTCTTTGGATATTGTTTGATGAATTGTCTGTTCATATCTGCTACCCATTTTAATCAGGTTACTTGAATTTTTTATGTCTTGGATATTAATCCCTTATCAATTATATGTTGTGAGAATATTTTCTCCCATTTAATAGGGGAACTTTTAAACTGTTTTGTATGTTCTTCCACTGTATAGAAGCTATTTTAACTTGAAGTAATGCCAATTGTTTTTTTATTTTAGTTCTCTTGCCATAGATGTTGAGTCACCAAAAATACCTTTAACCATAAATACCTGTTGTTGTTATGCAATGTATCACCAACATTTTCTCCCATGTGTTTTGTTGTTACAGCCTTCTATCTGAATCTTTAATCCATTTGAAGTTTGTGTGTATGGGATTAGTGAGTGTGCCAACTTCACTTTCTTATTTGTGACTTTCCAATTTTCCCAGTACCATATATTAAAGAGACTGTCCTTTCCCCATTTTATGGTCATAGATGCTTTATCATAGATTTGGTGCTAGTATGTACATGGATTCATTTCTGGGCTTTCAATTCTATTCCATTGATTCACGTATCTGTTTTTGTGGCAATGCCATATTGTTTTTAGTATTGTTTTATAGTGAAGTCAGGTAGCATATTATCTCTATTTCTTTCCTTTTTTCTCAGTGTTGCTTTTGCAATTTGAAGTCTTTCATCGTTCCATATAAATTCCAATATTTTTGTTTAATTTCTTTTGATTTTCTTGTTGCTGGAGACAAATGTACAAGCACATCTCTGAAGCCTGTGTCTTGGAATGTTTGCCTTTGTTTTCTTCTATGCACTTTTTGGTTTTGAGTCTTACTTCCAAGCCTTATATCCAATTTGAGTCAATTTTTGTGAATGGTGTAAGATAGTGGCTTCATTTGAATGTGGCTGTCCAGTTTTCCCAAGACCACTTGTTGAAGGGGCTTTCCTTGCTCCAGTGTATATTCTCCTTTGTTGTAGCCATGTTTGCAAAGGATGAGCAAGAAATGAACAAGAGAGTCACAGATTTTGAGAGACTTTGTCATCCCTGTCCTGCCTGGTGCATCTCAGGAAGTTTCTACCAAGGATCCTCCTCTTAACTGTAGAGAGGACTGTGCCCAACTCCCACCGCCACTTACAGTATGCACATCTTTTTGAATGGCCCCTGTTTGTGCTTCTGAGTCACTTTTTTGTCAAACCTTATGCTTTCTCACCAGAATAACTATTTTGCTCCTTCTCATATTCTTTAATCATTATTTGATTTATGCTTTTTGTCAGGACCAGTGCTCAGAGCAATGGGATGGAGTGAAAAACAAGGACAGTTTTTTTCACCTCAGGAAGCTACAGTCCTGTCTTTTGTTTCTTTCTTATCTTTCTCTCTTCTTCTTTTCCCTTCTCTTTCTTGTGTTACCGTGAATATTTTAGGCCTAAAACACAAAGGTCAATCAATGCCAGTTTAGATTCAGTCTTGAAGACCATCACCACTCTTGTTGGTTATTGTTTGAACACTTTTACTCTAAACTGCTCACCAAATATTTTTAAAAACACAAGGGTTGGAGGGATGGGGACTAGTCAGTCCTAAATGTAATTGTTTCTAGAGCTAATTTCAGTTTCACGCTGCCGTATTGAGAATGAATTCTTGTTCAAATTCACTCTAGGAAGAAAGTTAAAATTAGTTCTTTATTAGGAATTCACAGCAGAGGAAGCTTAGAAACGAGTCATAATTCTGAAAAGCTCTGTGACTATAGAGTACCTTACCTTTGACTTGTCGTGCAAAACACATAGACATGAAGTATGGTAATTACAATTTGCATCTTTGTAAATATGAAAATTGAAAATTGGAGAAAGTCAGTATTCTTGCTTCCTAACAAAGCAAACTTAGGAGCAATGAATTCCAAATAAATTTTACCTTTGGATTTGTAAAATAGATGAGATCTGCAGTGTACTTCAACATGCTGAGTTGTTTGGCAGGATCATCTCTAATAAATACATTGTATGTTTGAGAACCAACACCTGACCCTGACAAATGACTTGTATTTTCAGTTACAACACATGAATCTCATTTCCAAGGGCAGCATTTGCTGGAAAAACTGGATAGTGCTTTAGGTCCCAGGGTGTAATAGAAATACAAGTAATATTTGAAGTGAATATAGCCTCAAGATACAAATTTATTCATAATAAAAGTATTTTAAAAAGTTATTTAAAATATGTGTGTGTGTGTGTGTGTGTGTGTGTGTGTATGCATGCATGTTCACTGACATGGCAACAAAAATAAATGTTTGTAAATACACAGAAAACGTTCGGGAAGAGTGCTCTTTTTATTTTCAAAAAATTTATATTTTACATCATTGTTCATTTTTGTACAATGTACGCTTTCTTCTTTCAGGTGAAGTCCCTGTAAGATTCCCACCATCAATTCATCCATGCACCATCACCATATTCCCTTGAGCTCTTCCCTCTTCCCCCAGAGAATATCTCTGATCTATAGTTGCCTGCTAATTTTGTTTTTTTTATTATTAACTTTTTCCACTTGACCCCTTACTGGGTCCCCTTGTATTCCTCCTATAAATGAAACCATCCAATATTTTTCTTTTTCCTTCTGGCTTCTTTCACTGAGCATAATCCCTTCCAGCTCCATCCATGTTGTTGCAAATGGCATGAGTTTATATTTTTTGATGGCTGAGTAGTATTCCATTGTGTATATATACCACATCTTCTTGATCCAGTCATCTAATTTTGGGCATTTGTGCTGTTTCCGTATCTTACCTATTGTAAATAGTGCTGCAGTAAACATAGGGTGCAGGTACCCTTTTAAATTAATGTTGTTGTGTTTTTTGGGTAGATTCCTAGGAGTGGAATTGCTGAATGGTATGGTAGCTCCATTTTTAGTAGTTTGAGGGACTGCCACACAGCTTTCCATAGTGGTTGGACCAGTTCGCATTCCCACCAGGAGTGTAGGAGAGTTCCTTTCTCTCTACACCCTCGCCAACATTTGTTGTTACTAGTTTTTTTTTTTTTAAAGATTTATTTTTTATTTATACATACAAGCTGGGGTACAGGCCAGAGGCGTGGGGCAGTGAGAGGGTTCACCAGAGACGGAGCAGGTAGCAGAACAGGCAGATCAGAAATGCACTGCTGAGGGGAGCAGCGGGCAAGGCAGGAGAGGTCTGCCGCGCCATGTGGGATTCTCTCCGGCCGGGCGTCGAACTCGCGTCGCTGCTGCCGACAACTCCACAGCGTAGCGCTTAACCGCTGTGCCACCGGGGAGGCCCTGTTGTTACTAGTTTTTTTAATATGTGCCAAGCAATGCACATCTTTGAGAGGATTGGGGGTGAGGGAGAGCATGGAGATGACCAAAGTAGGATTTAATACTTGAACTTTATTAATAAGGAGAAATGTACTCATATATAACTTGTTTAATAAGTGCTTGAAGAAGTGAACTCTGGGCCTCCTTGGTGGTACAGGCGGTTACATCTCAGCACTATGAAACTATTGGCAGCCACTACAGCACAAATTCATACCCAGCTATGGAGCTGGCCCACATGGTGCAGCAGACCTCTCTCCTGTCTTGCCCACTGCTCCCTTCAGCAATGTATTTCAGTCAGTCTGCCTGTTCTGCTTCCCACTCTGTCTCTGGTGAATCCTCTCACACCCCATCCCCCATACCTAAGGCTTACACCCCAGCTCTGGTATGCGTAAATAAATCTTTAAAAATAAAAAGAAGTGAACTCAAAAATAACATTGATCAGCAAATTTTTACAAAAGTCATGTTACTGAAATAAAATTAGTCATTTCCTATCAATTCGTATGTGCTCGACATGAGTATGACAGTCAAATTCTAATTTTGGCTTAGTTTTTTTTTTGTAATCTGCAGTAAATTGATGTTTACATCACAAAATGCATGCCAATAGTAATAGGCCTATGGTTAATACCTGTAAAAAATCAAGTCATAGACTACTTCTTAGATTTCTTTGCTTGTACAGCTATTAAGGAGCATCTCTGGGGAGTGTCCAGCAGTAGTCAGCCAGCATTGTAGTGGACAGTTTTCCCTGGTATCTTTGTTCCATTGATGTGATATCTTGATGAAAACGTTCGCCATGTTCATCACTAACCATACCGTAGTTTTCAGGGAAGAAATCCAGATGGGAATGAAGAAAGTGGATCTTTAGAGACATATTGTAGCCAAGTTTCTGATACTGCATCAGCATGTCTTCTACCAGTTCCTTGTAGTTTTCTGCCCTAATGTTCCCAAAAATGTTTGTAGACAATAGGCACAAAGCATTCCATGCTTGTTTCACATCACCCTGCAGCAAGTTGTTGAGCCAGTCATCTTTGAAGAGCTCTTGAATCTGAGGACCCACAAAAGCTCCCTCTTTAATCTTTGCTTTGCTGAGTCGAGGAAATTTTTCTTGCAGGTATCAGAAAACTGGCAATGTCCGGTCCATGGCTTTCATGAACTTCTTCATCAAACCTAGTTTGATGTGAAGGGGCGGTAGCAGGATTTTGTGAGCCATGACCAGAGCTGGGTGCTGGATATTCTTCTCTCCAACTGCTACATTTTGTCTGAGAGTCCATTCCTTCCACAAGTAGAGCAATTCACTTGCCGGCTATTCCACTCACATAGGAAACACATGTATTTTGTATATCCCTGCTGCAGTCCCATTAAAAAAGGGCAACTAGCTTCAAATCACTACAGATGTGCCAGCTTTACTTGTTATACTCAATGGAATTCAGTAGCTGCTTTAAGTTATCGTATGTCTCTTTCATGTGGACAGCATGCACTACTGGCAGAGATGGAAGACGGTTTCCATTGTGCAAAAGCACAGCCTTAAGACTCAGTTTTGAAGAGTCTAGAAATAGTTTCAATTCATGTGGGTCATGAGTGATTTCCAAGGCATTCATGATGCCCTCAATATCGGAACAGAATACCAGAGTACTTTCCTTTCTGATGAAAGGCTCCAATTGCTGGTGGTGCTTTCGATAGAAAGTAATTGTGACATCTTCTAGAAGATTCCATTGTTGGAGTCTTGATCCTAGCATTTCTGCCTTGTTCTTGGATAAGTCCAAATAATGAACCAGGTCATTAGTTCTTCCTGTGTTAGTCTGTGTGGGGTTGATGATGCACCACAGTGAAAATCTGAATCACTGCATGCTGATGGAACAGAAGAACAGGTCAGCTCACCCTTGTCCTCATCAGATGAATCAAGAGACTATTCTGCTGGAGGTTCTGGGATAGGAAGTCCCTTACCTTGTGGAACTGGTCTCAATGCAGACAAAATGTTTGGGTAGACTGTTCTCAACGACTTTTGCTTCGTTATTCTGCTGGAAAGAGGAGGAACCAAGCAGAAGTAACAGTCTTCTATGGTTGCTTGGCTCTTTCTCTCCACACCATGGGGACCGCAAATGACATTGATGGTCTTTTACCATTTAACCTCTGTGAAAGCTGTGTTGTACATGTAGTACAGCACATATGCGGGGCCCAAGGCTTGTCTTGGTCACCAACCTTGCATCCCAAGTCAAGATGATAAGCCTTCTTCACTTGAGAAGTGATACTTTTCTTCTGGTTGGCAAATGTCATTTCCCCACAAATAGAGCAGAAATTGTCCACGCTATTAACACACTTTCGAGGCATGACTGTTCTGCATTGTGCCTAAATGGATAAAATAATAGCAGTTCTATGGAACAGTGGCTTAAAGTGTCTCACACAAAGTCTGAAATATTTTCAATGCTCAACCTTTCTGACAGGGCTTTATCTAGTGCACTGGTGACGTCAGCTTACTTCAGCAGCTGCCTGGCAGTAGTATTGTATTACACCAGAAAATGATGCAATCAACTCTGGATGATGTGTGCATGATGGTATTATGCCATGTGATGCAATATTACATCATTCTAGGCTGATTTAGGATGTTGTTGCTGTCCTACTGAATAAATTTACATGGTGAAGCATATAAAATGAACTATAGGAAATATCTTCAAAACAAGATCTAATAAAAAATTTTTAGGTTTGTATTCATGTTCAGCACACCAAGATACTACAGATTAGGGCCTTTTTAAGTCGGTAATGATCTTAATGTTGACCAGTGTAATCATCCCTTTAGAGTCTGGTTGTTGATGGTTCTTGCTCAGGGCTGTGCCTTAGAATTACCAGAGAAATTTTCTAAGAATATCTTGCCTGGACCCTACCTTGAACCAATTAAATAAAAACTTCTAGGTGTGAGACTTTTATCTGAAGCTCTTCAGATGATTCTCAGGTGTGACCAGAATTGAGAACCACACAGATGGAGAAAGGAGGTGGACTGTGTGCCCTTCAACTGTCTGTGGATATTTTACCCAGAGAAAACCTGATAAGGATCCGATGGAACACATTTCCAGGCATATTGTTTGGTGAGGATCTTCTGTTGTTGAATGCAGGCATATTTTAAAGATAAAGTAGATCAAATAAGTTGAGGGGGGAGTTGTAGTCATTTTGTGAAAATTGAAGTGCTTTCTAAGACTCTTCCTAATCTGTGCCACCCAACTTCATGTCAAGTTTGACTAGGAGAGTGTGTGCAATGAATGATGTTGGTGTGTCTTCAAAGCAATTCTAGAAAAACTCAAACCAACAAACATAATGCAACAAGTTTCCCAATGTTGTGCTCCACAGAAAATTGTCTCCTAGGTAGTTCACAAAAGAGAAGATTATAGACTGTAAAAATATATTCACTTATATTCATGATCTCATCATCTACATTAACCAAACGTGGTATTAGGAAAGCTCCTCTACAATTGAACTGGCTGGAAAAATTCAGTTAAAAAAACTTTCTCCTATGTTCTGCTTGAGTGCATGACCGTTACAATGTTGGTGCAGTCCTTGGGGAAGCTAACATAATTTCATTTGACAAGATAAGCTCTCTGAAAATCAGGTATGTTTTACACTTGATCCAGGGTCAGTATTGATTTGGGATGCAGTTTTCTAAAATTTGCCCAGCATTGGCCAACTCTGCACTTAGAAATGAAACAAGTCAGTATTTGCAAGATCTGCAGCCATTATCTGTCTTTTCCTATGCTATGAAAATACCCAGAAATTACCTGCTTCTGTGGATTCTCTATTCATTCATCTAGGAGTTTAAAGACTTACACTCTTGTCACCATGGCAACAGACTCACATCCTAAGGAAACATTCAGTACCTCCCTCCTAATGATAATATGTAGCATGGCCTCTGAAGAGAAAAAGAGATACACTTTAGGTTTCATTGTGGAGATGGCATTTTTTAGTTCCACAAATCTCCTCATGTGGTCTTAGTCCTTGGCATTATATTTTGTGGTCAATAGTACATGGTAAGAGGTTTGATACTTTAATCCCTTGTCATTGAATTACTGAATTTGTATGAGCAACCCAAATGCTGGATTAGTTTCATATAGGCTCTGAAGTTGCTGGACGTTTGATAGCAGGCAGTGTGTTTGCTCAAAAGCATAAAAGTCTGATACTGGGCTCTACCTCTGGGTGGGCCTGGGATAAACTAGTTAAGACCTAAAAGAGACCCCATGCTCTGAAGATGTGGATTTGGGAAAAAGGCTAGTTGTTTATTTAAAACAGGGCCAAATAATTCTTAATAAGGGACTGGGGTTGTCATCATTGGAAGTTCCTTTTGAAAAATAACAAAATTTATATAAAGTTATTTGATCTTGTATTTAACACATTTTACGTTATAATTTCATGAATGGTTGAAAACATAGGTAGACTCGAGCATGAGATAAATACTCCATTTTATTTGTTACATATTTTTCTCGAAGAAATGAATAGTTAATAGGTCCTTTCTAGCATTTGGGATTTATGCCACACCTTTGTAGACTCTGTTCAATCATTTAGACCTCCTCCCTCTTCACCAGCAAACTAGGTGAAAGCAACCTTTGCTTTCTATATTATTTTCTACTTCCTGGACTAAGTCTCTTGCTCTAGCTTTGGTGGCTGTCTTCTGTGCCTTGCCCCAACCTGCTATGTGCAAGTTCCTTCGGATTCTGTCGCTTCGTGTTCAAGTACCCGCCTTGCCCTTAGTTTTCAGTCCTTGTCTAATTTCTACCGCTCTCTGGATCCACTTTCTAGACAGGATTTTACTAGAATTAGGTTTACATGTACTCTCCGGGAGCCCCCTCACCCCACTCTTCTGGAAGACCTCTTCAGCAGTGTCATGGTGGTGTTTGAGCAACACAGCAGAGAGTCTGTTACTGAAAACTTGAAATGTTTTAAAATAATGATGCTAAAAATATCTCTCTTCATTTTTATTGTGTAGTGTTTTAAAAGTAAAGCCATTCTAATGAAATAAATTCTGTCTGAACTCAGCTGTATACATTTTGCCACATTTGTTTATCTACCTTATTTATGACCTGTTTTCCTGAACCATTTGAATGTTTTATAGATGACATACCATTGCTTCTTAGTTGAGAACATTCTTGTGCTTAAAACAATATCATTGTCTTATATGAGGTTATTGACATTTTCATATTATAGACTATTCCATCTGTATTCAAATATCCTTAATTATCTTAAAAATAATTTTAAAAACTTAGTTTCCTAACATAAGCCTCAGAAGACTAGGAAACTGACAGATTCCAGAGGGTTGAAATTGTGAAAGAATAAAATGGTGCCATGTGGAAAATGTGAGATCTGAGGCCAGAATCCTAAGCTGTGTTCTGAATTGTGAAGTCCTTGGAGAAGACAGTTAGCTTGGTGGGCTTGGTAAGATAATCCCTAAGATCCCTTCTGTTTCTCCCCTCAAAAATATTTATAAACTGTTAATGTAAAGAAATTATACAAATAATACCCTGGGGTTTTTTTTGTTTGTTTGTTTCTTTTTCTATCTTTCTTTTTTTTTTTTTTTGAGAAAGTATTTTTTCCCTCTTTGTTCTTGATTAGGGATTGCCTAGTTTAGTGAGGTAAGCCAAAGGCAACTTACCCTTCAGTGCTGCCGTTTTTTCCCATGAAATAATCATCTGTTAACTACTGTACCCCTTGTTCTGCTGGGGAAGGAACAGTTTTAAACTTAGCTTATTTATTTATACCATTTATCCAGGCCCTTTCTTATTTTTCCATATTTTTCTTAGTGAAAAGATGGTTTTATCCCCTGCCAAAAAGTTTCCCTAATGTGGGTCATTCGTGTTCGCTGCTTACCACTATTTTGTTCTTAATGAAATATTGTTTAAGCAATTATGGACGAGAGCACTCAACAAAGTATCTGTACTCATCCTGGAACACAAAAACACTGGAAAGGGCAAGGTGGTCTTCTCTGATTTCACTGTGATTTTTGTTGATACACTCTGTGTTCTGGTTATTTTCCCAGTGGGCCAGAGTGCTCCTGGGTATTATAAATCTGGGAGATGTGTCTGACTCTCCCAACTTGCCATAATCCCACTGAGTCAGTTGCTTCTTTTCTGTTTTTAACTGTCATCCTTTCTTTCCTCTCTCTTTTCTTTCTCATTTGCTTATCCATCTGTCTGTTTGGTGTATATGTGTATTGCCTGCCTCCTTACCATCAAGCACAGAGAGAGTCTGCCGAGAAGGGGATTCCCTACTCCACTGGTTTATTTCAACAGTGGCCATCGCTCACTTCAAAATGAAGAGCTATGAGTGGGACCTTGCCTGGAAGAGTCTCCTTGATTACTATAGTGAAGAAGAGATGGGAGCCTAAGGATGTGCTTGTACCATGTTAGTTACTTACAAGGCAATTTCCAAGCAAGCTTCTGGTTTGGGAAACCAGGGATTGTTTGGGAGAGAGAAAGGGGAAGAGCTAAGTGTGCGTGATTGGGATTGGATGGGACGGTGAGAAGAGAAAAGCTAGGTTCTATAGGATTTACAAAGACACCAAAGTGACGGATTGTTGGTGACATGGAATGATTCAGCTTTATAATGAGTCCATTTTATTCCTTTCTAGAAGATTTGATAGCTTAAGTGTAAGAACATTAAAACCTTTCCCAGATGCTGTGTTCAGAATTGGATTGCTTTCATCAACATTATCTGTAAGGCCCCTCCTTTTCCTCCCTCACCACCGCTCCTTCTCCCCCTCTCTCTGACCCCCACCCCCTTCCATTAGCATCTACCTTCTTATCCACCAAGAACCTTTTAGAATCCATTCTCCATATCTTTCATAGTTATGCAGCCAAGGAACAATACACTTTGTGTGTGCTTAAAAACTGATGTTGAAATAAGTAGTGGGTTCAGCACTGGCTTTTTATAAGCTGCTTCTTTGTAACTGTAATTCAGTATACTATAGATTCATCACACTCTTCATTGCTGTAAAGCATTTCATCCAACAAGCATACTTGTGTGTGGCCAACTGGGCAATTTTTATTTCTTCACAGTTAAAATCAGTGGTACAGTGGTATGTGTTGCCTTATGCCATATTTTTCTCTGATGCTTTCGAAAATTTTCAAACCTGTAGGAAAGTTGAAAGAGCATACAGTAGTCACCTGTTTTCCTTTATGTAGATTATCCAATACATTTAAATTCAATTAATTTCACCATATATGCTTTCTCTCCATTGGCTCCCCCCACCACCATGGCCTCATGACCTGAGTACCTCCCCAAAGTCCCATATCCTAATATCACATTGGAGGCTTGGTTTCAACATGAGTTTTGGGGCACACAAACATTCAGTCTAAAGCACTCTCAATTTCTCACCAGATAGGTACACATATATACATACAGATAGATACACACATGCCTATGTACGTGTGTGTGTGTGTGTGTGTGCACACGTCTAGGGCTTATTTTTTAACTGAATCATTTAACATTTTAGACCTCATTTCCAAATACCCCATCATTGATCTCTTAATAACAAGGTCAGTCCCCTATCTAACCACAATACAATGATCACACCTAAGAAAACCAAATAACTCTATAGTATACATATAATACCAATCTAGAAAACTTATATTTTTATTTTAAAATACTTTTTAATATTTAAACTACTCTTCAAAGCATCTGTGCTAATTTATTGTTCCCAAAAGCAATGCATGAAAATTTCAACTTCTCCACATATTCGCCAATGTTTTGTTATCTGATTTTAACTGTTGCTAGTCGAATGGATGAAAAGTATCACTTTTACACTTGGATTTTAAAAGAGAAAATTCAGCCACAAAAATGTGTAATTCAAATACAAGATTTTATCATTAATTGTTAAATTAGACATGAGATCCCAGTTTGGGAGTAATAAGCCCCATGTCTGTGAACAATTTAGAGCAACACAGTCACATTTTCCTGAAGATTTAGGAAGGAAATGTAATGCAGCTCAGTTCATTTTTTAAATGTAGCATTTTCAGCCAAAAGTCTTATCAGGGCCTCCCTGGTGGTGCAGTGGGTTAAGTCTCAGCACTATGAGGCTGTCTGCAGCCACTGCAGCAGGAGTTTGATCCCCAGCCAGGGAGCTTCCCACATGGTGCAGCAGATCTCTCCTACCTTGCCCTCTGCTCCCTTCAGCAGTGTACTTCAGTAGATCTGCCTGTTCTGTTCCTAACTCTGTCTCTGGTGAATCCTCTCACCTCCCACACCTCTGGCCTACACCCCAGTTCTTGTATGCATAAATAAATAAATCTTTTAAAAAATGTCTTACCAGAAAATGTTTTGAAACAATTATTTTGGGAATTAGATTTTGTTTCCAGTGGAGTATTAATAGTTAATATCATTAAGTCATGTAAAATGGGTCATTTTAGTATTAGAATAGACTATAAGGTATGAAGCTCTCACATGAAAATATGGAGGAAACAGAACAGACCATATTCTTGCTCTTCATGACAGTAAAATAGATACTAAATCAAAAAGTTTTAGCAAAAACTCTTAGGTTTAAACTTTGACGAATAATACACATGGTCTGCTCATAACCAAATAGGGATAGAATGCTGCTTTTCATAAATAATAAAAGCAATCTGTATTCTGACTACCCAGTAATTAACACTATTAACATTTGGTGAGTATAATTTCAAATTATAAGTGTGTGTGTGTGTGTGTGTGTGTGTGTGTGTGTGTGTGTGTGTGTGTGTGTGTGATCATAAAATTACCTAGGTCACTTTGACCTTAAAGGAGCACTAGCACTTACTGAGTGTTGACTGTGGCTAGCACTGGTCTAAGTGCTTGTACTGTTATCATTCCCATTTCCACAGGAGGCCATTGAGGTTCAAGTTAGGCAGGAAGTGAGTGATAGGCCTAGAATTTGAGAATAGGCAGCCCTCTTCAGCTTAACTGTACTCCCTTTTGGTTTTATGCATTTTCTCATTAACTGTCCTAGCAACATCATTCCATGTCAGCAGTCTTCATCTGTATTGATTTTCTTAGCCATATAATATTTCCATTGTATGGATATGAATCTTATTTTTCATCATTTATAACCCTGATCAATGACCCTTTACATGTGTCTTGGGCTACTTCATCAGTTATTCCTTTAAGGTATATATTAGAGTTGGAGTTTCAGATGGCACAATAACATATTTTGAATAAAGTTGATACAAATTGTATGTTATCCTTCATATTGCTGTGCATATATGTGATAGGGATAAATTGGATTTATTGTCTTTTTTCTTATATTCCCACTAACAAAGTAATTCTTTAAATTTGGCCCCTCTAGTAAACAAAATACAGTAGTTCAGTGGTTTTAACTTGTAATCTTTCATTATAGTGAGGCCAGATTTTTTCTCATGCTTACTTGAATTTTCTTTTTATGAATTGTTTTTTTATACTTAACCATGTTTTTTCTTCTACTTGTATTTTAAGAATTGATTTGATTTGAAGAATTGATTTTAGATGAACAACTTGTTATATTAAAACATAACAAGTTTAGTCTTGTTATGTTAGAAAAGTTTTTCTTTAGCAAGTCCTTTTCAAAAAAGTTTTATGGTATATTTTGCATTTTGTTTATATTAAAATAGTCTGAAATTCCCTAATTTCCCTAATAATATTGGACAAATATTGCATATAAGTCTTTAATTCATCTGGGATTAACTTTGCTGTTCCATACTGATATATTTCCCCCCATATGGTTAATATCTTTTCCCAACTCTATTTATTGAGATGCCATTTAAATGAAAATGGTTGGTGTGGTGTCTGGCACATAGTTTCTCCATAAACAGACCTTTTCTTACTCTCTCTTGCCTATTCCTTGCATAAATTTTAGGCAGAAATGTGAAGTAAGGAGCATTGTCCTATCACAGATTTGGATGGGAGGAAGAGAAACAGAGAGTAAAACTAATAACTAAGACTCCTCCACCATTTCATTAATGACAAATATTTATGAAGCTCCTTTGAATGATGTATAAAAATTGTTAGCTTCCATAAGTCTAGTTTGGGGTTTTGATATGCCTTTTTTCTTGGGACATGCTTTTCCAGCAGGTTGTGATATCTGTAGGCAAATGAGACTAGTCCACATCTGGCTTCTCAAAATGACACAGCACATGGTAATCTTAAGAAAACCCAGTTGAGTTACATAGCTTTTCTGTCAGCCCTCTTTACAGCCTTCCATTATCTGTCAAGGTTTCCATTGCTTGATGCCAGATAGAAAATAGGTTGGATTTTGATTATTACAGCAATTTTAGTTCTGGCACTTAACAGGACTAATTATATTTGGTTATAAGAACTAAAAATGTCTGAGAATATTTTTTAAAAATCTAAGGTAAAATAATGATTTTAAAATTGACTCCTGATGTGACCAGATGTCACAATCCAGGGGAAGAAGCTTAAAAACCCTGCTTATCTGCAGGGCAGAGATGTAGTTATAAAAAAATTAGCAGATAAAGGAAATTAATCCTCCAGGAACCTAGGAAGGCTAGTAATTGAAAAAGTATGAGAAGGGAGAGGAGGAAAAATGTAGTTAGATCATGTACATTAAACAAAGAACATTAGCTAAGGAATCTTTATTCAGGTTGATGTTGATTTATAGGCATATTAAGTTCTTTGTAAAAGGTAATGGAAAGTTTCAGTTAATCTTCAAAAAGATTGAATTTTTCCCCTTGTGTCTATGATGGAAAAAAAATTATCCATGTAAGCTGGGATAAAGTGGGGGACAGAGAAGACTGGACAGAGACTACTTGGAAATAGACACAATTTTCATCAGAAAAATTAGAACTCAAATTTCATTTCAGGAAAGAATTTAAAGCAAGAGTGAGGCTCACAGTATTGTGACCAGTAAGGGAAAATCCTGGGTCAGATTTTGAGACCTAATTTTCCAGTGTATGAGAATGAATAGGGAAGTGACCACTTCAATAGGCACTCTGTAGCCTGTCAGTGAGCTTCATTTCCTATGGACCAACTGATTTTGGCAAAGTCCTTCCCAGGCCATCTCACTTCTGCCTCCTGTTTGTTGAATTTCAAAGTGTAGATGATGGTTGGTTATAGGAGACAAAATATAAAATATGATTTAATGACTTCTTCAAAGATATTGCAGGTGCATTTTTAGTTAGTATTGTTGAATTGATTTCATGTAGTGCCTAACTTGGATGCCTTTTATGATACTGTGTGTTTGAAACCTAGATATGTGCTGTAATGGTTGTTATTTCAGGTTGGACATTGATAATGAATATGACGTGATGCCTCTCTTGATTGCCTTGGGAACTATAGCTGGTTCAGAAAGAATCTTAGTAGGTTTGGCCAATAATAACACTGATGTATGCTTGCAAAATCTTCTCCAGTGCTGGTGAGAACCTATGCTCTCTAGCATTCCTTTCAATAAATAACTAAAAGTCAGGTGTTTCTCTATTGGGTAAATCTTTACCAAAATATGCCCAGGCTGAAAGACCCCAGATTACATAAAAGTGGGAAATAAAAGAACTTTGCATTGAGATTTACATCTTTGACCTGCAGCAGATCTGGAGCCAGGGGGATATGATGTTTGCAGGAACAAGGCAAGATGAAAGCGCCTGACTGTTTTCCCTGTCATCTCCCACCCACAATGTGAAGGGCTTTATATGCATTGGGGAAGCACATTCAAGCTTTGTCCACAGCCTCTCACAAACATTAGCCCTTGTCTAGCCTTCAGGCCGAGGGATGTGCACACAAGGACATGTTTTCCCTGAAGAGGATGGGTTGGGAAACTTTCCATGTAGTTGCTGGACTGGAGCCATTGGGGCAGTGACATTCCAGGGTCTCAAGTGGCTGCAGCGAGGTCCTGAATTGGGAGAGGACATGGACTACAAGTGGGCATGCGCCTTGGCCCAATGACCTCATATTGGGTGGGGAGACATGAGAAAGTGCCAGACCAAGACCCTGTAAGTTTAAAGATTCTTTGGCCAATTCTAAAGGTGGCACTGTGCCCAGCCCTGGAAGATAAGGGTAATGGTAGGATGTTGCCAAACTGCCCTTTTGCTTTTATCCAGAAAGTATTTCAATGTCTGTTCTGTGCAGATTGTTAACTAGGTGTTGTGGGAGGATACAAAATACAAAGCTATTTTTAATCTAGATGAGGGGGAGACAAAAGCTGAACTGAGAATAATTGCAAAACAACTGATTAAGAAGGGAAAATGGGTAGCCTCTAATTATTGAGTAAGGGATTTTGGGGTGAAATTGAGTAAAGTGATGGTCTTGTTGAAGAAGAAATGCTGGTTTCAGGGCCTGCAGTGTTAGAGATCATGGAATTCAGGGCAGCAAACTCGTGCTTCCAGTGCTCCAGCCAGTACCATAAAGGTGTGACTGAACCTGGAACAAGACAATGAGAACTAGGGGTAGAATGTTGAACTAGGGAAGGTGTCAAATGAAATAGATCCTCAAATGAAAAATGATAGCAATAGATGCTCAAATGAAAAATGAAAAAGTTGAACAAGTTACTAATCAAGTGAAATGGAATGGCATCCCTGAATTCAAACTTGTTGGGTTGTTGATGAAGAAATTAAACTGATGATGCCACTTCAGTGTAGAATGTCATAACCAGATCCTTTATCCACATTTACTACTAATAAAATAACTTTTAAGAAAGATGCATCACAGAAAGAGTAAGTGTGGAAGGAAATGTTAGAGAAAATTCTTTAATGTCCTAGAAATATTTCAAATGGTGGTTAAGACAAGTGGGAATCCCTTTCAAGTTGGGAAAAATGTTTGCTGTGGTTAGAATATGTGCAGGAATATGGCTTTCATTTCTGTAAAATCCTACCAATTATTATATAAAGCTCCTCTGAGTGTTAAACCTGCAACCATTTTTCCCAAACATTGGGTTGGCCAGTGTGTCCCCCCCACACCCCCAATTCATGATGAATTTGGAACCAGTCAGTGTGACCTTATTTGGAAATAGGGCTTTTGCAGGTGTAATCAAATCAGGATGGGGTTATCCTGGATTAGAGTCGGCCCTAAATCCAATATGGACACACACATGAAAAGAGAGAGCATGTGAAGACAAAGGCACAGGTTGGAATTACATTGCCGCAGGCCAAAGAACATCACAGTTTGTCAGCTGTCCTCAGATGACTGGAGAGAAGCAAGGAGCATGTTTCTCCTTCAGCTTCTGTGAAAGAATACATTTGTTGCTTTAAGCCGCCCAGCTAATGGTACTTTGTTAGGGCAGCCTAGGTAACTAATGTAGATAGTACTTCTTGACTTCTCCATTAATGTTGGATATGCCCCCATGTTCCTGGTCTCTATGGTTTTAGTTCCTATTTTGAAATTTGTCTCACAAATACATTCAGTCTTCTAAACCATTATATTCCCTCCTTCCTCTCCATTTCAAGCTACCACTTTTATTACTTATCACAGTGATTAATATTTGAATACTGCTTTCTATGATTAAAATGATTTTAATTCCCACAACAAATGATGGAAATGGCATTATTCTGCCCATTTAATTGAGAGCAAACTGAGGTTCAGAGAATTTAATTTGTCTCAGGTCACACAGTTAACTAGTATGGCAAAAATCTGCGATTCCGGCAAGGATAGGCCTTTTAGCTGCAAGAAAAAATACTGAATCTGAAACAGAGGGCTCTTCTATGATTATCTTGCCATTCTGCTTGCTCCATTGCTAAGAAAAGGCCACAGGACTTGTTTATACATTAAGGTAAAAGAACAGTCTTGAAATCATTCTACTTTGCATTCCTACACCTTGGCAGAATAACCCTTGTTATTATCACAGCAAAGGCATCCCAGTAGTTGATACAGCAAGAGAGAACTTATTCTGCCTCTTTTTTTTTTTTTAAAGATTTATTTATTTATGCATACAAGCTGGGGTGCAGGCCAGAGGTGTGGGGCTGAGAGAAAGTTCACAAGAGACAGGATGGGGAGCAGAACAGGCAGACTGACAGAAATACACTGCTGAGGGGAGCAGCAGGCGAGGCAGGAGAGGTCTGCTGCGCCATGTGGGAATCTCCCCGGCTGGGCGTCGAACTCGCATCCTGCTGCCGACAGCTCCACAGCGCAGCGCTTATCCACTGCTCCACCAGGGAGGCCCTCTGCCTCTTTTTTAATAACAACAGAATTTCTTTTATATGCTTAATTACAGCCTTTGAAGTTACAACAAATTGGCTTTTAGTGAATTTTTTTCCTTAAGTAGGTCACTGAAGATATAATTAATATAGATAATAGCTAGCTCATAAACAGATTTCTTTTAGTTGAAATGACCTTTTTTTTTTTTTTTGCATACATTTTCCCGCTTTGTAACAAAGCAGCTAGTTGGGTTATGTTATTCAGTTGGTTTTATAGCAAGGTCAAAAAGTACATCCTTCTAACATAGGAAACATGTCAACAATTTCCACAATTTGTCTTACTGAAAAGCTCTTTTTGTTGTTGTTATTCTTGAAGTAGAGTTTTTTATTTATTTATTTATTTATTTATACATACAAGCTGGGGTACAGGGCAGAGGTGTGGGGCGGCGAGAGGGTTCACCAGAGACAGAGTGGGGCGCAGAACAGGCAGATCAGAAATACACTGCTGAGGGGAGCAGCGGGCGAGGCAGGAGAGGTCTGCGCACCATGTGGGATTCTCCCTGGCTGGGAGTTGAACCTGCATTGCGAGCTGCTGACAGCGACAGCTCCACAGTGCAGCGCTCAACCGCTGCGCCACCAGGAATGCCCGAAGTAGAGTTTTAAAAAGGAAACTCTGGTTGGTTGTTGGATTTCCTTATTCTTGGCAATTTGTTGAAGCAGTAAACCAGAGCTGTGATGCCAGAGAAGCCTGTAAAGTTTCTCCCAACCCTGAATGCCAGAGATGCACTGAGATGACTGTATACTTTATTGTTCAAACCAGGATACTTTTAAGAATGAAAAAGAATGCTTTTAATAATGACCTCAGGACAATAGATAGAAAGCAGGGTCGTCCGGGGCAACCAGGCGATATGATCATTTTGGTGATTTTAACCCACCTTGGAGAGGGAGAGCTTAATAGGTGGGACTGAAGATTATTATTAGTCATAAATCATTAGATTTTTTCCTTGAAAATTAAGTAGATGTAGTTTTTGGATATTAATAAGAGACAAGTTGAAAAACTCTTACTCTAATGTTTTGGCCTTAGTCATTCTAGGGAGAGCTCATCGTTCTGGGGAGACTGAGGCTCAGAGGGATCTGAACATGCAAGAAAGGAAACTGGGGTGGCCTTTCCCACTTGGGTAGAGATAGATGCCCTAGTGTCAGTGCCCATATTAGGCACTCAACATATGGCCAATAAATGTAGTGATTAGAGTAGCTGTAAGCTTGTCCTAAATTGGCTTGTGTCTTTGCTTGATTCAAGATTGTACACCAGAAATTTCTTTCGGAGGGTGAAGTTAAAATTGAAGACCATTTGATGAAAACTCAAGAGTTAAGTAGGTACATGTTTGTTTTTTAATTTGGAGGTTTCGAGGAGAATTAAAGGGGAGTGTAGAGTTCATTTACATTGGGTCAGTTCTCTTTACTTGCTGGTGATTCCTCCATATGTCTGCTTTAAAATATGTGCCTCACCGCCTTGCCTGCCCTTACTGAAGTCTAAGAATATTAAGTACATTGTCTCTTTTTAGAGTACCTTTCTTTTACTTTAAGACATTTTTCTTTGTGTTCTCTCTCTCCTCTTTCATTTTCAACATAAGTAAAAATCAGGCTTTTGGATTATCACAATTTACCCAAGAACAAGTTCTACCTTGGATGCATTTTATGTTAACCATTCTAGTGTTATTATTTCTAATATTCAGAGTCCTATTTAGAGTCCAAAGGAAGAAAGACCAAGGTTTTACCAGTGCCATGGGGTTATGATTTCTTACTGAATATTTCTGTAAAAATGAGAGAGACATTCAGGAGGAACAGTGAACTGTGCAAGATTCTATCCATTTAAAACCATTTCAATTTGCCTTATTAGAAAGTAAGACAATTATGAGTCAGAATTACAGGTGCAGAACGTAATCTCATGGCCCTCCTTACAAGTGAAACGAGTTTTACTTCTCATGGAGTCACTAATATTTTTGCTGTCAGTCATAGAGATTATCTGAGATTTCTCCTTATTCTTGGTGTGGGTTATTCATCTTTATGGAAATGTAATTGGTGTGAGGGCATTTTCCAAAATAGTTTTGTCACTAACAAGCATTTTATTTTTTAGAAAAACAGAGCTCCCACAAAGATATTCTGTGTATCTTGTTGCTTTTTCAGTCTTAGACAGATGAGGTATTGCTACAGAGTGAGCAGAATTGTGTAATCTTTATGGAAGTGTCAGTTGTGATGTTTGGCAAGCAACACCAATCTCTGCATCACATGACTGGTACAAGAGATGTTGTTTAATCAATAACAACCTTTTCCTGATATAAAGCAGTTAATTCTAAGATAAGCATTTCTATTGACTCTTTAAAGAATATCACATTTATAACAAGTTATAGAAATTTGTAAAGGTCAGCTGTATAGGTAAATTGGTTAAATTAATTTAGAGTTAAAATTAGCGTTATTGTCAGAGCACAAAGGAACACATTTCATACTCATGGGTTCATCTAGGCTGGTAAATAATGACTGAGTGGCTAACACGACTTTAGACATTATCTTAACTATCTTAGTTAAAGTACAAGAGGTTGTGTGTGGTGAGAAAGAAAAGGTCACTTAGGGAGTTTATCAGAAAGCTAACAGTAAACAAAGGTATGCAGATTTAAATTCTGCCTTCTCCACAGATAAGAGATAGGGAGATTAGGCCTTCCCACTGCTATGAGTGAGAGGCCCTTACAGAGAGAAGTTCACATGTAAATGTCTTTCAAAACCAATCTCCACCCAGCCTTCAGAACCCTATAAAATCAACCTTTTTCCAAGTACATTTTTTTGGGATGGCAGATTTTTGCTTCCCTCATTTCTTATGGCAGATACCTGAAGTGCATTATTTCAGTACTTCCAATTAGAAAAACAATTATTCAAAGGTTTTTTGTAATTAAAAATTCTTAGCTTTGGGGCCTCCCTGGTGGTGCAGTGGTTAAGCGCTGTACTGTGGAGCTGTCGGCAGCGGCTATACAAGTTCAACACCCAGCCGGGGAGATTCCCACATGGTGTGGCAGACCTCTCCTGCCTCGCCCACTTCTCCCCTCAGCCCAAATCTCAGATAATCTCTATGACTGACAGTTTCTGTTGATCTGCCTGTTCTGTTCCCTACTCTGTCTCCGGTGAACCCTCTCGCTGCCCCACGCCTCTGGCCTGTACCCCATCTTGTATGCATAAATAAAAAAAAAAATCTTTTAAAAAAATTAAAAAAAAATTGTTAGCTTTACCTTTTGGCTTTGCCTGACACAAGAAATACTCAAAAATCAGGTTTGGGCTTGAAAATATTTTCTTGATCAAAATGAGGTAAAACTGGGACAAAAAGTGGCAAGAGTTATTTAGAATTGTGGCTTTTCTTGGCTAGTTGGTCATGATGGTTTTGTAGATTAATCAAACAAAAAGTCTAAAAAATATACAACATCTCTTGAATTCTTTTTTTTTTAAAGATTTATTTATTTATGCATACAAGCTGGAGTATGGGGTACAGGCCAGAGGTGTGGGGCTGCGGGAGGGTTCACCAGAGACAGTGGGGAGCAGAACAGGCAGATAGATGGAGATACACTGCTGAGGGGAGCAGTGGGCGAGGCAGGAGAGCTCTGCCAGGCCATGTGGGAAGCTCCCCAGCTGGGTGTCGAACTTGCGTAGCTGCTGCCCACAGCTCCACAGCTCAGCGCCCAACCGCTGCGCCACCAGGGAGGCCCCACATCTCTTGAATTCTATACCATTGTTTTTAAATCTTAAACTGTCTGCTGAGGCTCATAACTTAGTATGTTTTCCCTTTTTGTTTGGGAAAAAAAAAAAAGCCTGCATCAACCTCTTTTTGAGAGAGCAGCCTGGAAACCTGTCTACAGTTGTTTCCAGCCCTGTGTTGTCTATATCCATTGCTACTCCTTTTCCAGTGAAAAATAGCATCTCCTGTATTTGCAAGAACAGAAGCTGGGGAAGGTAAAAAGGTTATGGTGATGACTAGGGTGCTGGGCAAAAGCTGGCAGGATGTCTGGAATAAATGAATCTTTATGGTACTTTTAAAAATGTTTTCCCTCTGGACACTGAGAAACAGAGCTCCCACAAAGGACATTTTATTCATGCATAAATGAAACTGGAACTATAAAAACCCATCAGTTAGAATGAATGTGATGTGAAAGTTTGAGCTTCCAGTCCCAAGGAGACCTCATTAGCTGAAGCTCCTCTCAAAAGGGCCCCTGAGCAGTGGTTCCCAACCAGTCCACAGACTGGGTGCTTCAACCCCCCTGGAGTGATGGTTAAGAGCATATAGTCCCAGGCTCTTGCAGAAGATAGTCAGAATTGATAGAACTGAAAAGGAGCCCAGGAGTCTGATTGTTAATCAAATATTCCTCCTCCTTCCTCTCCCCCACCACTGCATTCTGTTCTGCACTTGGGTGAGTATCTTGGTTTGCTTGGGCTGCTGAAACAAAATACCACAGGCTGGCTAGCCTCTAAACAATTAAAAACAACAGATATTTCTTCCTTACAGTTCTGGAGGGTGGAAGTTAGAGATCAGTATGCTAGCCTGGTACAGTGTTGGTGAGAGCCCTCTTCAGGGTTGCAGGCTTCTCCTGCATCCTCCATGGTAGAAAGGGCGGGTGAGCCTGCCAGGACCTCTTCAGAACACTAGTCCCACTCATGAGGGAGCCACCCTCATGACCTAATTAACTCAAAACCCCACCTCCTAATGCTATCCAGGGACATCAGATTTTCAACATACGAACTTGGGGGTGGGTGGGACACAAACATTCCAGTCATCGCAGTAGGAAATCATTTGGAGTTTTCCCCAATCTTTGTCAGATTCTCTCATAAATCAGTATCTTGTGGGAACTCCATACTGTTTTCTGTAATAGCTGCATCAATTGTCGTTCCCAACAACAGTACATTAGGGTGCCTTTTTTCTCCATACCCTCGTCAACACCAGTTGTTTTTTGTCTTTTTGATATGGGCCATTCCTACAAGTGAGGGCTATCCCACTGTGGCTTTGATTTGCATTTCCTTAACAATCTTGATGATGAACATTTTTTTTTCCTTGTGCTGATTGGCCATTTGTGTGTTGTCTTTGGAAAAGTTTCTATTCAGAGCCTTTGCCCACTTTCTGATTGAGTTGGTTGCTTTTCTTGTTGAATTTTATGCCACTATGGAAAACAGAATAGAAGTGATGTCAATTTTGAAGTTTATGGGTTTTGAGAGCAGGGTCTTTGGGTCCACTCTGGGAAAAGTTTCACCAGAGCTTCCCTTTCAGGGGCATGTGGCGAGTTTCTCCACAAGATGGAGACTTTAGTTATACTTAATAGAACGGGCTTATTAGGGAAAGGGACAGGGAAGTAAAGAACACTTGCATAGACACAAGTGGGCAGGAAGCGCTTCCCCGAAGGGGACAGGTTTGCTAAGAGGGCGGCCTGCATGGTCGCAGGCAGACGGGCAGCCCTGAAGGGAGCCGTGTGAGCTGAGGGAGGTCAGTGAAGAGAAGACCCGACATGGTGCAGGTCACGGGCAGGCAGGGAGGCCGCTGCCCTGCGGAGGGACAGAGTCGGTGGAAGGACACCTGCATAGGCACAGGTGGGCAGGGCAGCCGCTGCCCCGAGCCCCCACAGATGGCACTGATCCAGTCCGCTTTCAGTCGGGAGGGGCTCGTTCCTCCAGGAGTGGTTTGTTTGCTGCTGACCCCGAATAACCATCCAGGACTGGAAAGGGAACCGGAGATTCCACAGTGGGCTCAGTCTCCACATCTTCACCTTCCGCTCAGCCTTAGGCCCTGGCGCCTAAGGATGTTTGGCTGTCAGTGGGCTAATGGCCATGCTGATTCCTTCCCCCCAACCTCCTTGTGGGAGTCAGGTTCTAGTCTTGTGATTCCTTCTTTTTTTAAGTTCTATCTCCTCCATCAGAGGTCCCTCAAAAAAAAAAAAAAAAGAAAAGAAAAGAGAATAGAAATGCCATATAGCTCAGAAATTTGATTTCTAGGTATCTGTCCGAAGAAAATGAAAACATTAATTTGAAAGCTGTATGCACCCTGTGTTCATTGGAGCACTATTCATACTAGCTAAGATATGGAAACAACCTAGATGCTCATAGATGGATAAATAGAAAAGAAATGTGTGTATATACCTACATATGCGTGCATGCATGCACACGCATACACACACAATGGAATACTACTCAGCTATAAACAAACAAGCAAACATGGAATCTTGCCATCTGTGACAACATGGATAAACCTTGAGGGGATTATCCTAAGTGAGGTAAGTCAGAAAGAGAAATACAAATGCCATATGATTTCACCCATATGTGGAATAAAAAACAAAGCAAAGAAACAAAACGAAAACCAACCCTGAGATTATGACAACAGAAAGGTGGCTATCAGAGAGGAAGGAGGTGGGTGGAATGGAGGGGCATCAGTTGCATGGTGGTGGATGAAAAATAGACTCACGGTGGTAGGTGTGGTGGGTATAGACACTTGTCAAAGTATGAAGTTTTATTTCTAAAATTTAAACAACGCCTTGAGAAGAACAAGCACTGTGATTATAGTACTTGCCAATGCAGAAATTGCAAGTTCATGGGGTGGCCACTGTCTAAGTTACAGGGATACAAGCAGAGTATCCCAAAGTTCAGAAACTCTCCTCTGGTATTCCTCTTTGCTGCTCACAATAACTTCTACTTAGATTCCAAAAGGAATTTTGTCTATCTCCGTTTAACAGGAGACCCTTACGTAGAACCTGGGCCTCCCTGAGTTTGGCCGTAGGTCCCATGTGTCCTCATCAGAAAGGGCAAGCAACAGGTCTCCTGACCCCATGGGAGCTCACTCTGTATACTCAACAGACTCTTCCAGTCAGACCTGAGCCTTCCCTTGGCCAGGCGAACCCACCTTTTCTGTCCCCAAACCATAATCATCCTGTTTGTCTTAGTCAACAAATGCCCACCCACACAACTTTACCAGGGTTCCCAATTTGTGCTGTTTTAGGTTTCAAAGAAGTGAGGTCTGCCCTTTTAGAGTCATTTGCCAGTCACATCATACCCTTTTCTGCCTATTGGTCTCATAGATCATTTTCCCCAAAGTGTGTCTCCATTTTTGTTCTGACTTACATTATCTTCTGTTAAACTGAACTAACAATGATGTCTCTACAATGGTTTTAGAAAACATCATGGACTATTGGAAATGGCTCTGCTCATCTGGGCCACCTTATCAGCGCTTCCTTTGGCTTTCAGGGAGGCAATCTTTACTGAAGATTTTAGGTAAACTTTAGAACAATTGACTTTCTGTTTAGATGTCCTTGGTCTATCACTTGGAAAGTATTTATTTTGCTTTGACCTCTGTTTCCTCCTGGCTCCTAAAAAGCAACTTTTTCCCTCATGAAACTTTTTGTGTATTTAAAATTACTGAAACTTGAACCTCATATTGCTTCCTCAAATCCCAGAAAGAGTTTAGAATTTTAGTACTATGCTAAATTTAGTGCTATATTACACGTTATACTGGTCCTTTTTCAGTTCTGTGAGTTTCAACCTTTAGTGCTGTTTCTTTGTTCTGGGGGAGCTTCAGGGGTAGAATTTCAGAAGCTTCTAGAGAGAGAGGGGGAAATCTCCTTTTAGGATGGAAAATGAAAGGGTAAATTTCAGGTAAAGAAGGCAATTTCTGTGTAGTATTTTCCAAAATGTGATAGCCAGGTTAATGGTGGTAGAGGAGCTATTTTATTAGCTGGAATATTGCTGAAAGTTTTAAGTTTTATTATAATATATTTAATTTGATTAATCAAGGTAAATAATCTAGTTTTTCACTCAAGATATTCATGTTTCATTTTGTAAGAAGTTTATTTAAGTAAAAAAATTGTTTAAATAATTATGTAGGTGGTACATGGGTATGATAAAAAAATCACAAGGAAGGTACACAAATGAGTTTTGGGAAACACTAGTTAAGTGAATGCCAGGACCAAGCATCTTTTAGAAAGCTCTCAGCCTTGCAAGGTCTGAGGTGTACATCCTTTACCCACACAAAGCTGGATGCTGGCAGAGATGAGCTTTAACTTAAAGTGGACCACGAATTATCACTATATAACAACTGTGCTGGAGTAGCAAGGTCTGTATGTTCAATCTACCTACTTACTGAGTGTCTACTCTGGAAAAGAAAACAACTCACATTTTGGGGCATAGAGAGAGAGACAAAGGATCCAGGATAGAGTTTTAGAGTGGGAGATGCAGGGGAGCATGCCAGCCTTTCATGAGAAGCATGAAAGATAGAGAACAGGACCCCAGACCCTCTGGGGAATCTGTTAACAGCCAGAGGTTACCCAGAGGTCACCTAAGTTTTATTACAGAGGGCAGTTGCAGTAAGAGGATGACTAGCCAGGGACCCCACTCTTAGCAGGTCCTTAATGATAGTGAAAGTTTAAATAATGCATAATTGTTGTTGTATTTTTTTCCCAAATATGAAAACAGTGAAGTGAAAACTAAATGATGAAAAGCCATTTCCCTTATTTATATTTGGGATAGCATCTAGAAACAGAATTGTAATTTTCTTTCTTTCCCCATTGAATGTTTTAACAGCATTGGGTCTAAGAGCTAAAATCCTTCTGAGCTGTGTTCTCCTTCCTGCCATCCCCCTTGCCACTCTCCTTTGTTTCATCTGATTGAATCCCTTGGTAACCAGCACCAAGGTTCACTTTCTAGCCAAAAGACTTCCCCCTCCCTGTGAATCAAAGGTTAAAGTCCTTACTAAGAAAAAAGAAAGGAAACAGGGTGGACATTTGTTACTCATCTAAACCACATATTCTAATAACATAATTAATTGGGCTAATAAAACTAAATCACCTCATCCTCCAATCACCAATAGTTTTCCTTCTAAAAGTCATACCCTTTAGGTGAGGAAAAAGACAAAACTTGCAGGCTGACCATAGATCTGAGACATATGACAGTGGTCAGGGAGGGGTCAAGAAGGGAGGGAGGAGTACAAAGGACTATGGTGTTGGGTCACCAGTACTTTGGTGGTGGGAGAACTATGGGGATTACACCTGAGGAGAGAAATCAGATACTGTCCAAAAATTAACAAAGAGGTAAGAAAACAAATTTAATCAGAAAAATAGGAAATATGACATTTAAAAAAAAATCATACACTCTACATTTTGCTTCTGCTTTCACAGAGTAAGTAAATAGAGTTGTCTTCAATGGCCAAGTATATAGTTTCTGCTTAGAACAAGTAAGGAAATTCAAGTCAAATCCTTATTTTGAGTTTAGGGTTGTTCTGGCTACATCTGTTAGCACAGAGAATGATGCCTTGTATCTACCTTCACTCCCACCTCTTCTGCTCCCGTCTGCTGCTGGGCCCATCTCATTTAGAGCAGAGCAATGAGGGATTAGAGATAAAATCCCATGTGTTGCAGTCTTAGTACCAGATGAAGACCACACTTAAACAGATAGGAGGCTTTCCCTTGGCCATTGTTAAGGAAAAACTCTCTGTAAGACTAGCACATGGGAAATGCACATATAACATAGACCTGAGTTTAGATTCAAGACCCAACACTTCCAAGCTGTGTGGCTTTGGACAAACTTTGACCTTAGACAATAAATTATTTAATTTATTTTCTCATTTCTCTTTTCCCTTCTGGAAAAGAAGATACTAACTGAATGGTGCTGAGGCTCACATGAGGGTATGAGGGCCTTCCCCACTAAGTGTATGCTATATTGAGATAGCAGTGAGACTGCTTGTGAAACACTCACCTGTCTGAAGGTTGTTCCTCGGGCCCCAGCAGTACTCACCTGTAAGATGGTGGTTCTACTGGGGCTTAGGGTTCAGTGTGTGACCACAACTTCAGATTAATCCTTATCTGACCAATAAGCCCTTATAGTCATGACCAAATTCATCTAATCTCTTGCTAATGTGTGACTTAGCAGAGGTTACTTTGCTAATATGAGCCTCAGGTTTCTCATCTGTAAAATAATGATGTTACTAGTATACATCTCATAGGGTGGTTATGAGGATTTAAGGCAACAGTTTGTACTGTGTACCTGTGACATGGTGACTATTTAATGGGACTGAAAGCATCACAGGGAATCAAGATAAAGCTCCTGCTCAGCCAGGTCTTGTGGCTGTGCTGCTGTGGTTGAAGTGGTTGCCACCCACACAGCACACTGCTGTTTGAGAGGATGACTCACCTTGTTTTCCCATGTTGCGGATAACCATGCAGTTGAGACTGAAAGAATTCTTCACTACTACTCTATGTTCCAAAATAGCTGCAATATTATTTTGCCTTAAAAAAGGAAATCCTGTCACATGCTGCAATATAAATGTACCTTGAAGGTATTATGCTAAATGGAATAAGTCAGTCACAAATACTGTACTTGTACTTAGATGATCTTATTTATACTTCTATGAGGTACCTGATAAAAGAGATTGAGTTGAATGGTGGTGGCCAGGGGCTGGGGAGAGGGTGGAAGGGGTGTTTAATGAGCATGGAGTTTCAATTTTGCAAGAGTTCTGCAGAGTGATTGCACATCAATATGAATGTACTTAATGTAACTGAACTGAACCCTTAAAAAATGATTGAAATGGTAATTTTTGTCACAATTTAGAAAATTAATTAAAAAACATATTAAGTGTGTGCCAAATGTTAGCCATTATATCTGGCCCAAGAGAAACAATGTGAGTTAAAGCAAACATGACCCCTAAAGTGACTCTGATACTAATTTCCAGTGTGGAGCAGGAGTTCCCACACATACAACAGTCTACCTGGAGATGGTGGCAGATTCTACAGGTTAAAGTTTCAGACCTTGAGGGCTGCCCTCCCAACATGTGCTTCCGGCCAACAGGCTATAAATTAGAGGTTCCCAAGACCCCCCTCCTTGGTATGAGTAATTTGCTTGAGTAGCTCATGGTACTCAGAGAAACATTTTCATTTCTAAGTACTGGTTTATTATAAAAGGATTTAATTTTAGGAATAGCCAGAATGCATAGGCCACATTATGTGGAAAGGGCACAGCCCTTCCATGCCCCCTCTAGGTGGCCACACTCCCTAAATCTCCACATGCTCACCAACCCAGAGGCACTCTGAGCCCTGTCCCTTTGGGGTTTTATGGAGGCTCTGTTACATAGGCTTAGTTGATTGGATCATTGACTGTTGGGAGTTGAACTTAATCTCCAGCCTCTCTCCCCTCCCCAGTGGTCTGGTTGTGAGACTGGAAGTTCCAGTTTTCTAATCACATGTTTGGCTCCACTGACAACCCATCTTTAGGTGCCTTCCAAAACTCACCTTTTTAACTTAATAGGAGACAGCTTTGTTGCTCCCAGCCTTTAGGAAATTCCAAGAGTTTTAGGAATCCTATGCCAGAAATGAGGACAAAGGCAAAATATTTTATTTTTATAAAGCACAATATCATAGCCCCTGTCCCCTTATGAAACAAGTAGACTGATAGTGAGACAGGTGTTAAGTGGAGAATGACATCATCAGGCAAAAATGCAAATGGAACAGGTGTTATAAAGAGAAGCTCATGATACCATGGGTACCCTGAATATGGGTACTTGACCTTGTCAAGGGGGCCATGCCAGGCCAAAAGCAAAGGCGAGCAGGAGAAAGGAGGACCTTTCTAGGCAAGTGGAGAGCATGTGCAAAGGCTGCAACCAGGGAGGATCTGACAAGGAGAGTGAAGGAGTGCAGAGGGTAGAGGAAAGTGTGTTGAGAAGAGGTTGGTAATGTGGGAGTAGCAGACCACCCACCTGTTGGAGCTGTGAGGAGTTGTCTTTCCTCCTTAGAAGAGTGGGAAGCCAGTGAGGGTTTGGGGTGGAGGATGGGGAGACAGAAAAGGAGGTTTGTGTTTTGAAAAGATCGATCTGAAAGAACATTTTTTTCTTACAAGGAAAAATCTTATCCAATACTGAGTGTTGTCTCAATTATTCACAATGGAAAATTGAACAAGGTGCTAGATGTTTCTAGCACCTTTGCAATGGTCCTCACCTAATGCCTGCAGGGCTCTGCTAAGGGTACAGATGGAGGCCCACGTTCCATACGTCTAACTAGTTATGGGTTATATAATTAAGCTAACAAGCTATCGTCATTATGTTCTGCCTCTTACTATGACAAACACGTCTCTATAACTAAAATTCAAACAAGATGTGCACAATTATAGTTTTTATTCAACTCGGTTGACAGTATCAAGGATGATTGGATTTAACTATAATTTCACAGCCTGGATATTCCGTGGGGTCAACGAGATGTGAATGAGTGGTAAAATAACAATAAATCACTACCAAGTCCATAATTTTTGCCTTCTTTATAGCAAAATTACTAATTTTGTTGTTTGAATTAAGCTTTCATATAATTTGTATCCTTCTGATAGAAGGAAACAACTTTAGTGGAAAATAATTTGCGTATCATTCACCTTGAAGTGTCCAACTTTTCTGGAGTCACTTTAGTTTTGAATGGTGTCTTCCTCATTTCAGTTTGAAGAAACTTTGCCCTCTTGATGGCATAGCAATCTGTATTGTTAATGAACTTAGAGATACTTAAATTTGAAAATGAGCCATAATAAAAAAGAAAATGAGCCAGGAAAATATGCTGTTACACTGATGATAATGGGGTCTCATATGCTAATCAAAGAGAATATATTTTAATTTTATCATATACATCTCTATCACTTTAACATTTACTATCTTCCCAAGTGACATCTCAGTTCAGTATTAGTGTAAGACACTTGGCATCCTTTTTCGTACTTTACATGTGGACATCTGTACAAGTGTAATAGCACTAGGAGAGGTTTTATTTTGTAGACTATTCCTCAGGTGCCACGTGCTGTGTGGTGAGTTTGCAGGCCCTCCCGAACTACACGTTGGAAGGTGAAGGCACAAGTGTCTTTGTATTCATGTACCTGGAAGAAAGGAATCGACAAGTTAATCAGTCTTTTTCCTATACTGAGTGTCCCTGCAATCCTCCCTGCTCTCTGAAGCAGCCACCGTCACTGCCACCCACCTCTCTCCCTTAGTGGTGGTAAAGCCTTTAAATCTTGAGGCTTTCAGATACAATTGCTCCTTGTTTTTAGAACTCCAGGAAAGGGATGTGGGGGAGAAGTTTTGTGGGGTCTAAGCAGTGTTAATCTCTAGAGCTGATGTTTAAGATTGTTAGGAGTGACATGGACAGATACTCCTGTGTCCTTAATAAATGTGTATGTGTATGTATGTGTGGGTGGAGGGGTGTTGGGGGGAGAGAGAGAGAGAGGGAGAGATTGATTCTATCTGTGACACAGGGTCCAGGATGAGGACCGCTCTACCCGGGGTTTAGGGTGCTTCTACCCTGTAGCCTAATACTGCCTGTGTACTGGGCAGGGCCTTTCGAAGTCCACCCCCATAGATGTGTTAATATATGGACCAACACAGCCAAGAAGGCCTTGCTTTCTCAGTGTGTTCTTTTGAAGACTGCTGACTGTGGTTTTTACTTATTTGTCTTCTAGGAACTGGTGAAAGTGGCAAAAGCACCTTTATCAAGCAAATGAGAATTATTCATGGGTCTGGATACAGCGATGAAGACAGAAAGGGGTTCACAAAGTTGGTTTATCAAAACATATTCACCGCCATGCAATCCATGATCAGAGCCATGGACACGCTGAGGATACAGTACGTGTGTGAGCAGAATAAGGTAAGGTCCCCGGGGGCGCCAGTCCTGTTGGTGACACGTACTTTCCAAGCTCTGGTTAGTGTCTGTCACCGAACAAAAATATTTAGTGAGTGCTTTGCTCAGTAACCAAAAGCAGCTCTGGAGCCAGATTGGACTCGGGGTGTAGATCCTCTGGAGGGGAGTGATGAAATTCCCTACCCTTGCTGCCTCTTTGCTGCAGGAGTTCTGTCATGGCAGATTGTAGTGCTACTCCATGGGCAGCCATTCTCATAGGTGGACAGTCCTTTGGTGGCTATTTCAGGTGCTGAGAAGTGGAATGCCTTTGTACTTTTTCATTGGCGCAATGAAGATTTGGGGGGTTTGTCATGGCCAACTTTTCACAAATTTCTAGTCTTGGGAAATATTTTCACAAATGCTTGAGACTACTCAGAGAAAGCAGTGGGTCTTATTTATTTTGGGAGCTAGTCCTTCTTGGGTGCAGCTCATGATTGTTTATGAGCGCAGTGCTCTCTCAACTAGAAATGGTCTCTCACACAGTAACAGTGTCCACCTGGCATGTGCTTTCGTGTCACCCCCAGTTATTTAAAATACATGTCTTTTTAAGACCATAGGAAAATAATGAGGCAGGAGGGTGGTAAAAGGAGGCAGATAACATTTTATGCATATTGGAATGCAAGTCCATAGGAAAATACTGTGCCTGATAAGAATCTAGATTTGAAATTGAGCTTATTTTTTAAAATTTATGCAATTTATGATATGACATCATAAAGAGAAAAATTCTACGATGAGACTTGTGTATCTGTTGAAAAGAACTTACCTGCTAAAATGCCAGAATTGCATGGGGTTTAGCATAGATACCAAGGGTATTCTGTGTTGAACTCAAGGCATCTGTATTCATGTATATTATGTGTATGTTTTACATAGATGTATATATGTATATATAGGAAATGTAGAGTTTCAAAGTAATCAAACAATCTAAATTTTTAATTATTCGGTGATTAGATTACGTAGGAAAGCACAGTGTGCATGCACCAAGTTTTAGACTTATCTTTGCATTGTGTCTGCAACCTCATGTGTACTGCCTTGTAAAGAAATGTGGGAATGTATCTTGCCTATAGCTTCAACCTTCAGCAATGTTATGCTGACAAATATGTGTGTTTGTGGGGATAGATTAGCCTTTAGTACATCTTGTGCCAGTGTTAGTGAGTGACCATGGGGAACCCAGGAATCCCAGCTTTTATGGGGTCCAGCCATCTGTGCACACAGAGGCAAAGGAAACAGACTGTTAGTGTGAAAGATTTTTAATAGAGTTGGTGTGCACAGAGAGAGGAGAAAGGATTTCATATAATAGTTTCCCAATAAACTCCATGAATTACCCATCCCCTTATGTGTAAGTGTCCAGCCAAACAGGCTTGGCCTAATGTGGGCAGCTGAAGTTTCCTCTATTGAAAATGTATTTTGCTTACCAGTCATAGTGATGTGACTGGAGAAAGCTTGGAATTCAGGGGTGGATTTGTTAACCGAGTGGGAAGAAAGGTTCCAGTGTAAGTCCATTCTGCTTACCTTGGCAACAATGTCCAATCAACTTAATGGTCAGGATCTCTGGGTTTTTGTTTTGTTTTCCCTTAAGAACTTAGAGGTTCTCTGAATTTATATTTTAAACAGAGTTTATGGGACCTGACATTCTACCACTTTCTCCTTATCTCTTTTTTTTCTTTCACTGCATTAGGCTTTCTTTTTTCTTTTTTTATTTAATTTATATCCTTTACATTACTGTGTATCCCCCGTAGGTTTCCCACCACCAATGCACCCATGAACCATCACCGTAGTCCCTTGCGCTCTTTTTCTCCCCTATTATGGTCTCTTTTCCTCCCCTTCCTCTGTAGAGTATCTCATATTTGTGGTTGCATGCTAGTTTTTGCTTTTGTTATGTTTTGTGCGCTATTTTCTCCTTCTGATTTCTCATTTGGCTCTCTTATAGTACTCCTATAAGTGATACCATTCAATATTTTTCTTTTTCCTTTTGGCTTATTTCACTGACCATGATCCCTTCTAGCTCCATCCATGTTGTTGTGAATTGCGTTAGTTTATCATTTTCGATTGCTGAATAGTACTCCATTGTATGCATATACCACATTTTCTAGACCAATTATCAATTTTTGGGCATTGGGGTTGTTTCCATGTTTTAGCTATTGTAAAAGTGCTGCAAAAATTACTGCTTTTGTGTCCTTTGGGTATATTCCTAAGAGTGGAATTACTGGGTCATATGGAAGCTCCATTTTTAGTTGTTTGAGAAACCACCATACAGCTTTCCATAGAGGTTGGACCAGTTTGCAGTCCCACCAACAGTGTATCTCCTTATCTCTTGATTATAGTTCTTGATAAGACCATGTCCCCACTAGCCTGCATTACAAACTACTTCAAACTGGGTGACTTAAATTTATTCTTCCACAGTTCCAGAGGCTAGAGGTCCAATATCATGGTCAAGTGGTTCCACCTGGCAGCTCTGAGGGATACTCTGTTCACATGACTCTTCTAGATTTTGGTGTTTGCTGGCAATCTCTGATGTCCATTCACTCTAATCTCTACTTCTGTTTCTATGCAGAGTTCTTCCATGTGTACATGTGTTCAAATTTCCCTCTTTTTATAAGGACCCACTCTAAGCCAGTGTGACCTCATCATAACATGATTCCCTCTACAAAGAGGGAATCTCTTTGCAGATTTTCAAATAGTTACTTTTTGAGGTTTGGGATCTACATGAATTCAGGGGACACTATTCAACCTAGTTCTGTCTGCTCTCTAGCTCCCATTCATGTCCATCCCATGAGCAAAATAAATCTACTCCTGTCCAGTATCCCTAAACATCTCAACCCATTCTAGCGTCAACTCAGAAAGTCCCAAACTTTATTTAATCATCTAACTCAGTTATGAACGAGACTCTGGGTATGATCTGTACTGGAGCAGAAATTCTCTGATTCCCACAGACTTGTGAAACTAGGAAACACGTCAGTTATAATCTTGTCTCTTCCTCATTTGCTGTTTCTGGCTCCAGTCTCAGTGTCTTCTGTCTTTCTACTTCCCTTACCTACATGCATGCTTCATAAACTTCCTTTCATGCCTCAGACATACTGGAGTGAATCAAGATTGGAAAGAACACGGAATTGGTTCCCCAAAATCTGGACTCTGTTCATGGCTCCCCTGTGTTTCTCAAACAGGAATCAGCACACTTTTTCCATGAAGGTCCAAAGAGGAAGTATTTTTGGCTTTAGGAGCTATATAGTCTCTGTTGCAACTATTCAGCTCTATTGTTATAGGGCAAAACAATTCACAAATGAACAAGTGGGACCCATTGGCAAACTCAATTTTCAAAATGTGAAAATGATTTTTCACTCATGGGCCTTACAAAACAGGCCATAAATGAATTTTGACCATGGGCTGTAATTTGCTGACCATAGACCTAGGGGATGCCATGTAATGTCTTTGATCATCTTGTTTGATGCAGAGAAAACATGCTCTCTTTCATAAGCCAACATGAGCAAAGAAGTGCCTTACAAATGAAATGGCACTCAGAAATATAAGGTTTTCTTTGGGGCAAGTTCAAAAACCCAAAATGGACTCACAGTTTCTTCTAGGTTGCTTGTTTAGGTTGTTGTCATCCATTCTTTCTCTATTGTACAAATCATTTTTCTCCTGCGGGGTTAGTTCTGATTCCAAAGTGAAACTAACAAAATACCGTGTTTTCATCATAAAATGATAAAATAATTCATGTTCTAATAACATTGGTTTGAGAAGCACGATATTTTTTCTTTACAAAGTATTGAATCACTTGAAACAGTTGATTAATTTAGTTAAGGTGGGGATGGACAAAGCTTTAACTAGCTCTGGTTTTCATGAGGTTAATCCTTCCTCACTTCTTATTGCTGAATATTTATTTCCATTAATCTGATGTTTCCAGAACTGGGAGTATGCTTTTTTAAAAGTATGTTGAGGGAATTGAAAGTGATTTTAGAGGGTTTTATTTTAAGTCTTAGTGAGATTATTGCTCAGCAAGGCTGTTGAAAAACTTTGCCTATGACTTGACGGACTGCATGTGAAAGAAAATTTACCAGAAATTTAGTTCAGTATTTGGTTTTTAATCAGCATGTTTTTCTAATTAACATATAGCCGTGAAGATTATTTTTCCTATACCTTGCCTTTTTTTAAAGAAATAATTCATATGTATTTGCTCACTGTTGATAAGCTTTAGATTTATGAATGTCTCTCAAGAGTATCTTGTGAGCATGTATTAGAATTTATGATTTTGAATAAATACTGCAAAGGCATTTATTTTCTCAGTGGCAGAGCTCCCAAATCTGAGTTAGCTTGTAATTCATGTTTACTAGTGATGATTTCTCTGAAGCCCAAAGAATTTCTTATTTTTTGCTGTTTGTTAGTGTCTCCAGCTCTAGAATTTCTCATTCTGAATTTCTCATTCTAGGTCTGTCCTGCATGAAGGACATGTTTTTGATTCCCTTAACAGTTCTGCAGATTGTCCTTGGATGATTTAGATATAGGACAGCCCTGCCTGATTCTCAAATGTATCTTAGTTCTAAATTCAGAGATCCCTAGAAAGAAGATAAGGTCTACAGGTTCTTGTACCAGCTGACCCCAGAGTCTGCCCAGCCCTCCTGTCTATAGGACTCTTCAGAAACTCCATTGGAGCCACATTATATTTGCATGAAACATATGCAAATTTAATTGTCAGGGCTCATCATATAAACAAAATTTAAAAAAAGGGAGTTAATAATTAAACAGTAGGAGGAATATTTTGCCTGGAATTCCACTCAGAGTTTCTAATTTAGGACACAGTGTTTCCAAGGAGTATGAAACCTCAAAGCCCCTTCACAAAGCATCTTACTCTCCTATTAGAAACTTATGCTGACTTCCAAGTCACAGTTGAGACTATGGGCTTGGGCCGTCTAGCCAACCACAGCTCTCACAAGGTTGGATTGTTTTCAGCCACCAGGACTGTCAAATGTTTCAAGTTCTGCAGGTTCTCCTCCAGTCCCACAGTGCCATGAGTCTCGGCCCCTCAGACTCCGCCCTCTCCAGCCTGCTGGGTTTATTAGATAATAGGATATCTAAAGCCAGATTTCCCATCTTGGCTGCATGTTAGAATCACCTGGGGGCTTTTCTGTGGCTGCCCTGGGTACTGCTCCCCAGAAAGTTGGAGCTAAATGTTCTTGGAGTGCAGCCCAAGCTTTTGGACTGACTTCAGGAAGCTTCCCAAGTGATTCTAATTAGGCAGTCAAGGTCAAGAAAAACTGACATATGTATCTTATCATTTGGAGGTGTTCAGTTTGTATTCTACTTTACTATCAACCTTTCTGTGGCAGTGAGGGAGATGTCCGCTGATCTTTTCCATAGAATGGCCTAATTAGTCTATACCCCGTTGTGTATGGGTGGCCAGCGTTGAGGATTTGTTCCATTCAGTCATGCCAGCTGCCTTGGTTAGATTAAGTGAAGGTAGCCTTGACAGCATTTCCAGGTGGCATTTTTAAATTCAGGACAAATTCTGTGTTTGTTTCCTTTGAGTCTCTAGGGGACATAGCCTGGCACTCTGGGAGAGATTCCAGAGGTAGGTGGGTGGGAAGAGGAAGGAGCTGGATTTCATTCTATGAGGTTGAGTTCGTACCCGTGGGCATTCTCATCCTTCTTTTCCTACTGTTGCTATGTGAAAATTATTATTTCTTTTTGAGCAGTAAAGGACCAGGGATGCTGCTTATGTTGACAAGATTCTCAATAAAATACCTTACAGTTTTGTTTTATGAGTAGAGATATGGCACTAGGAAATTAAGTAGGTGGATAGTCTTACTCATTTATTAACAGATATTTTTGTTGAGATGGTAATTCACCAGGTATAAAATCAAATATCCAATTTCACGTTGACTCAGCAAGGCCTAGTAATTTAGGGGCAGAATCATAGATTACATTCTGTTAACAGATTACAAAAGGGCTTGGATGTCTCTTTTCTCCTCTGTATATGTAACTCTTCCAGCATAACGTTTTATTCTCAGAATGTGAGAGACTGAAGTTCCAGAAGGGTCTATTAGACATTCATGTGAGGAAATCAGGCATAGTTTAGTGAAATGGTCAATTTATATTGCTTTTTATATAATGGTTTCTCAGGGTTTGAATTATTTTAAGACCTTCTTTTTCTATAACTTTTAAAACATCTGTTTAGATGTATTTTTCAAGACTACTTCCTCCTCCAGTATGAAAAGTCAGATTCTACAAGAGCCTCTGGGAAAAGGGAGACCAATATTTAGACTTTGGCTGTAGCCCAGGGCTGCCGGTTCTCTGGCAAATGTTAAACTAAGGCTGCTTCTTCACATGTTCTATTGGGTATTGAAAAGTACATGGAATCTGTCTCCTTACTAAGGAAATCGTGGTCTAGCTAGTGTAACAATAAATTTTCTACCAAAATCCTGGCCTGGAGTTTTTCCATTTATCCCAATAGTTCTCTGATTAATTAATGTTACTTTAGTGTGAAAATTGCCAAATCAGAATTTGAAATGCAAGAGTTTGGCAAATGGAAGGAATGGAATAAAGAACTGAATTTCTCCTAATCACCATCAATAAATCTGATCACCCACTACCCATATATCTGACTTGGGAGGTGAGGGAGGTTTGGAGCCAGTGATGAGTAATGAGATTAATTTGATCACTGAAACATTAATTTGTTTCCTTACCTCAATGCTAGGTATGAATCCACCATATCCAAGGAAAAGCTCTTAAATATAGAGGGAGAGGAGAAATCTCTATTACTAACATTCTGGAAAGTTCCATGAATATCAGTCTATTTGAACATCTTTCCATTCATTGATAACATTCTTGAAATAATTGCCTTGAGTCTCTTAAGGTGTGTCTGACTTTGTTACCCTAAAATGTAAAGGGGCTACATATGAAACATTTTTTAACAAATGCTAGAATCATTATCCATGATGCTAGTAACATTTTCATTTGATTTCAGGTCCTTCACAATTTGCTTTCTCTTCATAGCAGAGTCATTATCTATTGATGGGCATTTGGGTTGTCTCTACCTCTTGGTTATTGTGAGTAATGCTGCATGACACGGGGGTACATATCTCTTGAATTAGTGTTTTTATAATCGGCAGGTAAATACCCAGGAGTGGGATAACTGAATAGGAATTTTAAATTTTGATTTTTTGAGGAATCTCCATATAGTTTTCCGCAATGATTGCACCAATTGATGTTTCCACCCAGTGTTTCCTCTCTCCACATCCTCCCAGAACACTTGTTCTTGTCTTCTGGATAACAGCCATTGCCCCAGGGGTGAGGATCTAGCTCATTGCTCTTCTGACTTGCACATCCCTGGCAGGGGATGATGCACTTACCCTCCTGTCCTGATGGTAAAGGAGTAACCTGTGTGCCAGTGCTGCTCCCCTCTCAGACCTGCCCTCTCTTAACCCCCAGTCACCTCACTGTTGGGTGGATGCCTTAAACATGCTCCCCTGAGTTTATTTGAAGTCTTACAAAGAAATCATGTGATCATCCGATATTAATTGAATTTGGAGGTAATTTTACTTATTAGCCAGTTAATAATGGCATTCGTCAAAGAAATAGATTGACTACTGATGAAATTCATATGGAACCACAAAAAACTTCGCATAGCTAAAGCCCTCCTAACTAAAAAGAAAGAAAATGGAGGCATTTCACTCTGATTTCAAACTATACTACAAAACCATAATAATTAAAACAGCATGGTACTGGAACAAAAACAGACAGAAAGACCAATGGAACCGAATGGGTATTCCCACAGAATACCCAGAATTAAAGCTGCATATCTATGAACAACTAGTCTTTGACAAAGGAGCAAAGAAAATGCAGTGGAACAAGGACAGTCTATTCAATAAATGGTGCTGGGAAAACTGGACAGCCACATGCAAAAAAATGAAGCTAGACTATTACGTCACACCCTGCACAAAAGTCAACTCAAAATGGATAAAAGACCTGGATGTAAGACCTGAAACCATAAATTGTATAGAAGAAAATATAGGCAAAACTCTACACGACATACATCTCAGCAAAATCTTTTAGGACACATCCCCCAAAGCAAAGGAAGTGAAGGACAAGATAAACAGATGGGATTACATCAAAATAAAAAGCTTCTGTACAGCAAAAGAGACATTAACCAAAAGTTACAGACACCCTACCAACTGGGAAAAGATCTTTGCACACAATATATCCAATAAAGGACTGATAACAAAAATTTACAAGTAACTCACACAACTCAACAAAAACAAAGCCAATAACTCAGTCAAAAAATGGGCAGAAGAGCTGAAAAGACACTTCTCCAAAGAAGAAAAGCAAATGGACAACAGGTACATGAAAAAATGTTCAATGATTATTCAAAAATAATCAAGGAAATGCAAATCAAAACCACAATGAGATACCACCTCACACCTGTGCAGGGGGTTATAGCCACACTCCCTTAGGAAGACTAAGTTATTCCTTCATGTGATACATATTTTGTCTCCTTACCTTTGGGGTTGTGATACTGGGCAAAAATGAGCAATATACATGGTTGTGTTTTTCTTATTCCAAAGAAATGTTTGGCAGTTGGAAATAATACTTCTGAGTTGCAATGTAATCAAGAAGCCTGTCTTAGTCGTGAAGCTTAAAAGCCAGTGTGAGAAATTTGGGACTGGACATGTTCAGCTCTTGTGATGCATTTGGTGAGCTGAAAGTTAGGTCAGTGGTGATGATTCTTTTCAAGCTGAATCACCAGGGAGCTGTTGGGGAATCCCACAAGGCTCAAAAATGTTGCTGCAGGGAAGAATGACTTGATATGAACCGGAAGAAGACCCAATAAATAACAATAGCCTCATCACCAACCGAGTTCTAAAGTAATGGAGCAGTAAGGTAAAGAAGTGAAGTATATGGCAACTAAAATAGGTGTGTTCATGCTGAAGTTGAGAGCAGGGAATGTGGCTCATAACTGAGTGATGGTCCTTTGTAATACTGATTCCAGAGTGTGATAGACTACCCACAGGCCATCACTAGCTCTGACAGAGCCCAGGCCTCTCTGACAGGGGTGAAGAGCATAGCAGAGAGGACAGCGCTGAGGCTGGGAGTGTTAACCCATCTCACAGGCTTCCACCTGGAGGGAGTGAAGAGTGGTGCCTGTGTCTGCATTTATGAGGGGAGTCACCCAGTGATTCCCTGAAGGTGTGGGGGTTGTAGGTGTGGTTCTAGACTCTAAAATGAGTGTGACTCTTTGCCAGGCTGTGATGAGCTTGCATCACTTTACCCTAAACAATTCTTCAGGGTGGGTAACAGCGGTTGTCCCTCTTTAGAGATATGGGAACTGGAGTTTATGGGGGTTAAACTGCTTCTCCGAGACTGCACAGGGAGTACGCGTCAGAGCCCATTGACCTGACTTCCAAGGAAGAGCTTTTAGCCTTGAGGTCTCACGTCTCTCTATAGGGATTGTCAGGCCATATGCAGAGGGAGGTCTGGGATCCTCACTTAGAGGTTTGACTATGAAAGCAGTCAGTGATGTGAATGGAGAGGTTTCTGCCTTGAAACCTTTATTTCTGGCCACTTTCATTGATCCCTTTCTCCCTGACTGGGAGCCAACTGGCTTTCACAACTCTCAGTGTTATCCCTATCATCATTTACACAAAGGGGTCTCACACACACACACACACACACACACACACACACACACAAACACACACAATATCTGATTAGTGCATGTACTGGATGAAATTTGAGGACTGAAGAGCTTTTCATTAAGTGGATCTGAAACAGTTGCATTTTTTCTTTATTTCCCTAAAAGAGAGACATAAATAAGCCAGAGATGATTTCAAAATTATTTTGCAGATTGAAGCAAAACATGACGATGACCTTTGAACTGGTGCTAGAGAGTCAGAAAAGATCAAAACCTGAAGAGAATATTCTGATGGTGGTGTTAATGGGATGTTCTTTAGCCTTGATGTTATGTTTGGATGATGTCTCAAGTTTTGACTCATTCCCCTTACCTCCATCTGTTCAGACTCTCAGATGCTTTCATGAAATTGGGTTAATTCAGTTCTAAAAGCATAGGAGGAGAAAGAAGAGGGATATGAACTTGATCTCGCCTGTATTTTCAAAAAGGCGTGTGCTCATGTGCGCGTGTGCGCTCTCTCTCTCTCTCTCTCTCTCTCTCTCTCTCTCTCTCTCTCTCTCTCTCTCTCTCTCTCCCCCCCCCTCTCTCTCCCTCCCCACCCCCCTCCCTCTCTCCCCTCCTCCCTCCCTCCAAGGTCTCTTAGTGGGGATGGTTTCCTATTTCAGCATCTTCCAGTCAGAGGCTTGCTGCCATCCCACACAGAGAGCCGTGTGTCCTTGCTTGGTTTTCCCTGCGGCTTTCGGGGTTCCTTCACTTCCACTCTGGCTCTAAGGGTAAGGTTGGTTCTGAGGAACAAAGGAAGAATTGGAGCTGTATCTTTGTGGTGGCCGAGCTGGATAACTTGCACCAGTTACTGGTCCTCTCTGAATCTACTTCCTTTTTTGTAAAATGAGAAAACTGGACTAGCTGATTTTTAATTTCCGAACTACAGAGGAATGGACGACCCATGTTAGTATGGGAGAATAATAAAATGAGGATATTAACGATTTGATCAACTTGAAGAGTGTCTTTTAACCTCCATTCCCTTCTGCCTTAAAAAATAAACTTTTTTTTTTGAGATGGGAAAATGTAACCTTGGGGCTTGAGAGTCAACTCTACTGGGCAACTCTAATATGGAGACAACTTGGCCCCTTCCTGACTTTGGCTGTTTCTGTGAGTCTCTCCTCTTCCCTACAAGAGCTGCACTGCTTTACCACTTTATCAGATAATCTGAGAATTCTAGAACATCTCTGGACATGTGTCCTCACTCCTCTTTCTCTCCATGGAGACTTACAACCTAACTCCCTACATGTCTGTTCTAGGAGCTGCCTCCTAATTATATCCTAGGAGCCTGATATAGAACAGACCAACGGGAACATTCCATCTCTGTCTCCCTGGGGCATCTTGGGTCATGGATGGAGGCTTGTTCCTTGGTGAAATTCCCAGAGGCCATTGACTGGGAACCAAACCTAATGTACAGTAGGACCCAGCTGAGGGCCATGTGCTTTGGTATAAGGGCCGCGGGATGTTCCCACTGTGCCCAGGCTTGTCTGTTTAAATGAGATGAGAAATTCTTGGACAGAAAGTGTTCACTCCATCTAAAATTCTGTGAAGTAGAATTCCTGAAGTGGCATCTCAATAAGCATATGTTCAAAGGGAGACTCATCCCAAATCCCATGATTATAGAGTAGGTATGATTATAGAGTCACAGAATTTCAGAGCTCAAAGGGACCTTGCAGTTATCTTCTAGGTCAGTCCAGATCTTTTCGTCATTCATTTACCTGAAGTCTAAAGAGGTTAAATGCTGTGCGTAAGACCAGTCAGAAGGACCAGAGAGAATGTCCGCAGGCTTCTCTTCTGTGGATCTTGGATCTAAACATCAGTCTTAAAGCTCTTAAAGTGAGGTGTGAGTTTTTATCACCAGCTTATTAAAGTTAATAACATAAATTGAGGATGCAAATGAAAAATCCTCTTTCTATTTTTTGATAGATTGGGGAAATTCTTAGTACTGTGTTCTTCAAGTAACTTTTCCAAAGAAGTTTCAAAATCAGAAAAAAGAGTTGAAAGAACAGCACAATGAACTCTCATGTATCTTTGTCTAATCGCTACTATTGGTGATTTTTTTCTCTCTTCTCCACCTCCTGTTTTTGCATGTGTACACACACACACACACACACACACACACACCAATTATATTTTCTTTATGTAAGTAAAAGTTAGCTGCAGTCATCTGGCTTCCACATTTTTCCTTAGAACCAGGGCCTACAATACCATCAGCAGACTCAGGAAGGTGTCCTCTGCAACTACAGTACTATTCAATATGAAATGCATATTCAGATGATCCCCTGTGTTTCTGATATGCTATAAAGCTTTTCTTTCTCAATCCAGGAACATATCAAGCATTTTGCAGTGTTTTTAGTTGTCCTCCTTATTCTCTTTTAAATGACATCTACCTTTTTATTTTGTCTCGAGTGGCACTGACAATTTCGAACCGTCTGGGCCAGCTGGCTTATAGAATCTCCCACAACTAGATTTGTATTTTTGCTTTCTTACTAGATTTAAGCATTTTGGCAAGAATGCTCTATCGAGGAACCATGATTACACTGTGGGAATGGAAAATGGTGCAGCCACTTTGCAAAAGAACCAGGCAGCTCTTCAAAAAGTGAAAGAGTTCCATATGCCCCACCAATTCCTCTCCTAGATATATACTCAAGAGAACTGAAAAAGATAAAATCTGTAAATAAGTGTTCATAGCAACATTATTCGTAATAGGGAAAAAGACAGCATTAATGTCCATAAACTAATGAATGGATAAACAAAATGTGACATATCCATATACAGGAATATTAGTTGACAAAAAGAAATGAAGTACTAATACATCTTACAACATGCCTGTAAACATGCTAAATAAAAGACACCTGTCACAAAAGGCCAACTATTATATAATTCCACTGATATGAAATTTCCAGAGTAGGCAAACCCAGAGAGAGAAAGAAGAGGCTGGTGGTTGTCTGGAGCTGGAGGATTTGGGAAAATGGTGAAGGACTGCTAACAGCTATATGGTTTCTTTTGGAGGTGACAAAATGTTCTAAAAGTTGCTCTGATAGTTGCACAATTCTATGAATATATTAAAAAACACTAAGTTGTAAATGGTATGTGAATTATATTCCAATCAAACTCTTACTAGAAAACAAAGAACACTGTGTAGTGATGTATCCTTCCCATTGGGCACTTGAAGGAACACTTAATGCCAGTTTGCCCCCCCTCCATTGTTAATGCTGTGTTTTGATAATCACTTGGATAATGTGGTTCTTGCCAGAACTCACTGTTGTAAAAGTACCTTTCCTTTTTTGATTAATAAATGATTGTTTATTAATCAAAAGGTGATACTTGCCATAAGTGCCAATGGCAGTACTTGCTTCTTGTTATCCACCTATTATCCCATGATAGTCCTTCCATTAAGATCCTTCATATAAATGGGAGTGAAATGATTTTCAATGGTCATGCTTTTATTTATTAACTAGTAATTTATTAACTAGTAATTTTCTGTAATGAAAGTATTCCTTTTCTCTTGGAACACTCACTGTGCCTTTAAAAAATTAAACATATGATTGATCATATGGTCCAACAATTCCTCTTCAGGGTGTATACCCAAGAGAGTTGGATATGTTTTCTTTACACAGCTGGTACAGCTGTCTGTACAGCATGTTCATTTCAGCATTCAAAGTGGCCCATAGGTGGGAACAACTTACATGTCCATGGAGAGATGAATGGATGAACAATATGTGGGATATACACACAGGATACTCAACCTTACAAGGAGTGAAGTTCTGATACATGCTACCACATGGATAAACCTTGATTATGTTATGCTAAGTGAAATAAGTCAATTCCAAAAGATCTGACTCTCCTCGGGGGAATTCTTGCATTCTTGCAATCTTGCAAGAATTTGGCATTCTTGCCAAAATGTTTAAGTCTAGCAAGAAAGCAAAAATACAAATCTAGTTGTGGGAGATTCTATAAGTCAACTGGCCCAGACCATTCAAAATTGTCAGTGCCACTCGAGACAAAATCTAAAGTTGTCTATCTAAAGTTGTCAAATGCATAAAATTCAAAAGGTAGGAAGGTAGTTACCAGGGACTGTGGAGAAGATGAGAATGGGGAATTACTGTTTAATAGGTGCAGAATTTCGCTTTGCCAAGATGAAGTTCTGGAGATGGATGATGTAGTTTTTGCACAACAGTGTGAATGTACTTAATGAGACTGAACTATACACTTAAAAATGGCTAAGCTGGTAAATTTTGTTATATTTTAACACCAATAAAACCCTCACCACCTCATTAGGTCCTCATTTATTTTTATTTTAACAGACTATCATAATTACTCTTTTTGATGCTGGAAATTGGCTACCAGTAATCCCTGCAAGATGCTCCTGTGTCTCTTATTATTCTCTAAGTATTTTCTTGCTTCTTGGCACAAAATGTTTCAGGCCTATTTCTATCTGCTTCCTCTGTCCCTGTCCTGGACATAGTCCTCGCTCCAAGGAGACCTGCTTCCATTTCCAAGAGAGTTGTAGTCAAAAAATTAAAATGTAGATGCTAAGTGAGCTCATTGCTATGTGGCTGCCATAAACTTCTCACTCTTCACTGGACAGAGCTAGGAAAATATAAACGCATGCTCACCAATATATACAAATGTCAAATTATTATGTTGTGTACCATAAACTAATATAATCTTATATGTCAATTATATAAAGAAAAAACATACCCCCACAGCACATAGATACACATGCACAAGTACAAATACATAACTGTTACTCTCCAATTTAAATACAACGCCACCTTTTACCCACCTCTCCTCAATCTGTATTCCTCCTCTTGAAGTGATAGCTCTGGTTCCCAAGCACACCAGCTTGCTCCCTCATTGGCTCTATCCTTCAGTAAACAAAATGCTTCAGATTTATCACACTAATACCACCAATCATTTTAAAAGCTAAAGGATAAAATTCACATCTGAATCTTAGCAGTATTAAAAGCATTTTCCTTATTTTCTTGGTGGGAAGGGTGAGCTTGAGGAATGGTCACAATGGCAGTGTTGGCAGAGAAAAAGGGGTGGAGGGTGTGATGGGGCAAGCAGGGAACACACTGGGGAGTGATGGAGTGAAAAGCAGGATGGAGAGGTTTTTTTTTTTTTAACATTGAACATTTTCTCATGACTAAGCCCGATAAATAAGAAAGTAGAGTATATGAGGTAAGAATTAGAGAAGAGCCAAAAGTAGATTTTTTTTTTTCAAAGAATTTGGTTGTCTGGCTGTTGGAATAAATGCTTTGTGTGTTTACTTAAACAAGAAATAGTACGTAAGGTTAGACTCAAAGAAAACAGAGGGAGAGACAGCTGTTTTTTATGGATTCCGATAAGATGTTATCCTGTGTGGAGGTCCAGTTGCTGTACTTGGCTTTGATGGTGACATTTTCTCAGACGTGGCATTTGATCCGGCGTACATGCTCTACATGGTTGTTCTTAAGATGAGGAATTGATTTATTTTTAAAAGGTTCTCCTGCCTTTGGAAGAGAACCAAATATCTCTTTCAAGTTAGAGAAATAACTTCCTTTAGAGATCTAACCTCTTTCTCACCCCAGCAAGCCATTTGGCCTTTTGTGTAGGAGTTGATTAAGCATATTAAAACAAGAGATTCTTTTCCTTCATTATTTAACTCTCAAACAAGCTGTTTTTCTCTTTAATGATGGAGAAGGCACTTTGGAGCCAGTGTCCCAAGTTCTGGGTTTTAGTTTTGGCCTGAGACTTACTTGCCACGTGAATGCAGACACCTCATCACTGAACTTCAACTCTCCAGCTGGGCAATTGGGAAAAATCTGCCCCACCCCATTATACTTTGTGCCCTCTATGCTTCCAGAAAAAGACTTCATGTGACTTATAAGAAATGGCACGTCTCTGACCACTCTGACAGTGTTAAGATAAATGATTAAAAGTCAATGGGATGGTACCAGAATTTGTTCCTAATCCTTTGCTGCTCAGTGTGGCAGCCACAATAATCCTTCATGTGAAAGGTACCTAGTTTGAATCAAGATGCACAGCTAGGGTAGAATACACATGGAATTTCAAAGACTTAGTTTAATTTTTCTTGTTTACACTATCTCAATTTTTTACATTGATTTTATGTTGAAATGCTGATGGTTTGGCTGTATTGAGTTAAAATTTTTTATTAAAATTAATTTCTCTTATTGCTCTGTCTAGGACTTCCAGTATTACTTGTTTATTATATATATATATATATATATATATATATATATTTATTTATGCATACAAGCTGGGGTACAGGCCAGAGGCGTGGGGCGGCAAAAGGTTTCCCCAGAGACAGAGTGGGGAGCAGACAGAACAGACAGATGGACGGAAATACACTGCTGAGGGGAGCAGCGGACTAGGCAGGAGAGGTCTGCCGCCCCATGTGGGAATCTCCCCGGCTGGGTGTTGAACTCACTTTGCTGCCACTGCTGACAGCTCCACAGCGCAGCGCTTAAAAACTGCGCCACTGGGGAGGCCTTTATATTTTTAATGGGTGCTAGAAAATTTTAATTTCATAAGAGACACAAGTGACACACTCACAAATACTTCATTCTATTTCTGTCAGACAGTGCTGGCCTAACCTATTTTTTTTACTTGAGGTCAGCATACAGTGTATTCCTCTGGAGTTGTGGAATTCAAAATTTTTTATTAAACTAGACGGAAGTGGTGGCAAATAGTGGTGCCCTGCTGCGCGTGTAGTTCTTCCTCCCTGTTGGAAAATCCTGTCTCGGGTCATGTACCTCTGTGTTATCTGTGGAAGTTTCTGACTAGCAAACAGCATGTAATTCAAAATCTACTTTATTTCTTGTTGCTTCATTTTACTCTTGCAACCAATTATTCATTCAATGACTTTTATTTACACTGTGTTGCATCCTCAGAGTACAAAGATGAATTACAACTCTGTCCTGCCATTAAGAATTGTCAATCTTTAGGGAAATGGAAAAGGAGGAGTCAGTCATGCAGACTAGTAATTTGCAATATGGCCCTGAAAGCAGTGGTCTGGAGTGCTGAGCAGAATGTAGCCAGGAAGGGGGAAAGATGACCAAGACTTGGATTATCTTTGCGGTAATTTGTAATTTGATTACTGTGCTATTATTCAAAGAGAATTTTCCAAGCTTTTGAAAAGAGATTGAAAGATAGCAAATATAAACTTTGGTCTTTCAACCTATGCTTTCAAAAAAACCTTCTTATAAATACTTACTCTTTGTACATCAAACTGGGACTGCATATGGTCTTATATGTGATCTGTCCAATAAACTGAATCCTTGACCAGACGTGGGTTATAGTTGATGACCAATTGATCTGGAAACTGCCTTATCAGGGAGAGGTTCTCTCTTGAAATTCCCGTTTGAATCTATACCTCTAATTGTATTTTCTCTCAAGCAAGGGTGAGTACCAATCATTAGAGAATTTAACTCAAGCAGACCCAATGAATTTGTATTTTTGGTAGACCATAACTCCACAGTCCAATGGCCTCATGTCTTATCCTACAGACGATGCCATCAGATGAACTGAGTGTGGGTTTATCTCTCTTTTTGTATTTTTAAGGGACATTATATTTTTGTAGTCTATTTCTTTTGGTTAGGAACATGCTGAAAGCTTGGTCGCCGTAATGAGCCTTCTGAGGAGATTTTCTCTCTGTAAATATTTCTGGCTCTTGGCTTTCAGAAGCTAGTTCTGTGTGGTCTTAGTAAGGTTGCCCTGCAGGCTGAAGTTGAACAGCAAGCAGGTTCCCTGTGAGCGTAGGTTCCATGAAATAAAGATCTGGTTTGCATAGTCTTAAGCAAGTGATCAAATGTTTAAATCTTTAAAAAATGACAGTGTTTATAAGGTCTTTGAAAAGAATTTCTGATGGAAGGTGGTGAAAAATGATTTATTTCCATTACTCATAGCTTAGGTCAGCTGTGCTGGGAGTTGTTTAAATTCTCACTTCTCAGATGGAAACTTAACAGAAGTGGGTGATGGAGCTGTCGTAATGGGTGATTTGGGGCCCAAAGAAGTAGAGGGCTGATAGGGTCTCACTGGAGACCTCCCTGTGTGCTCGCTTTCATACACACGCCCTTCGTTGCCTTCTGCATTGGGAGCCTGGTGTTCTGATCTTGTGAGATGTAAATGACTTTGTGTACATATTCAGTCAACTTAGCCACTTTGTTATCTTTCCATGGTACATTTTTAGAAATTAATGCAAGCACATAATTCATGGCCAGGGATATGGCGAGGAAAGTTAACATCATATATTTCTCAAAGTCATTGCCCACTTGGCAGTTTCCTCTATATTTCTCTGGGAAGCTCAGCTGAAGCTGACACTTCATTGACATTGGTACTTAGAGGTTTTGTTCAGTATGAAAGCAGGTATTAGGTGCCTCAGTTCTAGGGGCTCTGTCTTTTGCACCGATCTTTCTAAAACTTCTTGAAGGTCAACCTGTGAGGATTGGTATTCACCACACTCTAGTGTCACAGTTGGTCAGTCTTTTGAGGACTCGTCAATCTTGTTGAGGACTCGTGTTCAGAATAGATCCTGTCATATTTGTGCATTAAAAATAAATGGGGACTTCTAATTCCAGAAAGATGAATAGAAAACGGATCCTGTTCTTGTCCCACCTCCTAACGACAACTGAAATCCCTACATGTTGTATATAAAACACACATTAGACTCCAAAAGGTGGAAAGAAGGAAGATCAGCTGTACCTTGGGACCCATGGAAGAACAGTGGTAAGTTCCCTGAGTTTCATATTGCCTCACATATCCCAGACTTGGGGCTGAAGATTCCGACAATGGGCAGAGACCAAAAAGACCCGAACAAAGCCTTATTTCATCTAGCCAATGGACCAGGAAAGGGCAGCCTAGGAAGGCAGAACATTTGTAAACAATAGCCACACTACTCCAGCTGATCACCATAAAAAAGGACAAACTGTGACCTCTCCCACCCATGCCAGCAAAGGCACCCTCAGCAGGCTCTGACAGAAAGCCCCAATCATGGGCCTCCCTGGTGGCGCAATGGGTTAAGCGCAGCACTATGAGGCTATCCAAAGCCACTGCCACATGAGTTCGAAACCCGGCTGGGGAGATTCCCACATGGCACAGCAGACCTCTCCTGCTTCGCCCGCTGCTCCCTTCAGCACTGTACTTCAGTCCATCTGCCTATTCTGCTCCCTACTCTGTCTCTGGTGAATCCTCTCACCACTTCACACCTCTGGCCTACACCCCAGTTTGTATGCATAAATAAATAAATCTTTCTTTTAATATATATTTTTATTGTTGTTTATGTCTTTTACATTTTGTATTCCCCTTGGGTAGCCCACCACCAATTCACCCGTGATCCATCTCCATGGTCCCTTCTGTTCTTTTCTATTCC